>CM059870.1:27621122-28180890 GCA_030490815.1 Acer saccharum | reverse complement strand
TCTCCTTATGAATTTTGAATGTAGCCAAAGGCCAAGGAATGAAGATCATCACTGTCTTGGAATGTCCATTGCCTGTTGTCTGTTTTGCATGTCAAGTGACATGGAATGAGAAGTCTCTGCGAAGCTACCATACCGAGGCATCTTCTCCTGAATTGATTGAATTTTCATAATCCCAAAAGAATTTGGATTCATGAATCCATTTTCATTGTACGGAATCATGGTGACATGGTTTTGGAGGTTTGGTTCAAAGTGTGTCCCTATATTTGAATTTTCTTGGTGAAACCAACTATGAACATCTTGTGGATGAGAAGGAAGCCTTCCACAATATTTGTCATTAGGGTTTGCAGTGGCAGAGCCATTGAGAAAGCCTTGAGCTGCTTGTTCTTTCAGAGAAGCAAGTTGTGCCTGAAGATTGACAACCTACAAGATATTCAAAATAAAAAAGGTATCAATAAATTTAAAGTAATTATTGAACTAGGGTTTCCATCACCAATTACAAATTTAAGGTAATCAACCTGTTGTGGAGAGCAAAAATATGCGAAACGCAGCCATAAATGGGATCTTGTAGCCTTGCTTGAGCTTCATATGAGATGGTGACCGCGGCTTCACAACGGTCACTCACAGGTAGGTGGCCAAGCAGCTTTGAAACATTGCTTGCACCAAAAACCTTGTGGATGGCTGCAAAATGGGTAGCACCTTGTTCATGGCAAAAATATGGTGCAAAAACACATCCCCTCACACATTTTCTTCTCAAGAACTTGCAGGCTCCACAAGGAGAACCAGAACTAGTCATCTTTTGATTATTATTTTTGTTTTTGTTTTGAGATTTTGGGGGTTTTTGTTGCTATTGCTATCTTAGCTTTGTGCAAGCATTATGATCTCCAAGTTTATAAACACTAGAGGGTGTGGGAGGGGATCATAAAATAATGAATACTTAATTAAATTAGGTCTCCTTAATGGGCTACAAATTTCATTATTTAATCAAATATAAAACCCTCTTCCACCCGTTCATCCTAAATTTTTAATTCTCTGAGATTCCATTGAACATCCTTATACGACAAAAGAGCTAAGCATAAACCAAACCCATTTCTATTTGCTTTGATGACTGGATTTATATTATTATAGCTCAGTTTTTGAGCGTGCTTCTTCTTATTATGATAACTGCACCTACATTTAGTATATATACAGTAGAACCCCTCAAATTAATTATTTTGAGATCCACCATTGAGTATTAATTTATAGGGGTTATCAATTTGAAGGGTTTTACCTTATAAAGTGTTAAGTCTTAAAAACAAGTGGAAGTCGGTTTTCTTGTTTAGGAAAAGTTCCTTTTCTGAATTCATTGTTTAGTTGGTTTTATTCTTTATGGAATTTTTTTTTTTTTTTTTTCAGGATTCCTTGTTTAGGAAAATTTTGTTAAGAAAATTTCCTGTTGAAATGCTAAAAATTTAGTTGAAACCTTTTGGTAACAACAAGAAGATGATAATAACTTTTTGAGGACAATTCAAAAAATGAAGGATGAAGTCAAAAATATCAATTATGGTGGCCTTGTGCAAACTAGCATCTTGAAGCACTTTTTTAGCTCTTGAATATTATGTAATATTTTATAATTTTATGAAATTATTAATTTATACGACAATCGGACCGAAATTTTACACTAGGTTTCAAAAAGAAATAATTAATTATTATGATAGAGAGGTTATTAATTTTTTACACTGATCCGAGTCGAGACATGATTTTTATTAATATAGGGAGGTTATTAATTTATAAGAGATTAATTTACATGGGTTTTACTGTAGTTGATCATCCTAGCTACAATCCCAAAAAAAAGGAAGATTAATTAAACTAACTAAAAGGGTTATTAAATGTAATTAGGTGATAATTAACGATCGCCTCTCATTGTAATTAGGAGCTAGAAACCACATACATATCACATATGTAGCTCCCTCTTTCTTATTCTTAGGCTGTGTTGGTCCAACAACATACAATTGTTGATTGATTACTTGATTGTATATGCTTCTTTAATTTCTTTGTTTTGACTTCTCTTTTAGGCTTATTAAGAGACATGCATTGTGCGAGCAAGACATATAAATTGTCGTGTATATGGAGATAGAGCTGGCACTGGGTCATATGCAGTGGCCGTGTAGAAGAACTTCAGTTTGATGTAGACCTGTCTCTTCCCCTCCACTCTAATCACTTTGAGTGAGTCATGATGTAACTTGACTGATACTATTTAACACTTGAATTATTAAAAATAAAATAAAAGTAATGTGGCTAGACAAGGAACCAATTTTAAGCAGGCCGAGAATCAGCTTGTCTCTATACTATACACCTTCTTTTCTTGTTGAATTTGGACTTTATATGTTCATGAATAATCACTATACAAATGTTCCACAAAATTGGTTTATTAGAGAATTATTCTACTTGAAAACTGATGTCGACTGAACTTACATGTTATCAAGGGTAGTACCCCTGATTTTAATTTGTTAGACAAGTCACAAATTATTGGGTTGGGGTACGTAAATGAATATTTCTCTATTTAAGAATTGTGAAGACCCATCAAGATGGGTGATCTATCAGAACCTTCCAACATGTTACATGTGAATTGAAGAACACTTTTCAGACATATATTCTAGCAATTAAGTGAAGGTTGGAAAATCTCATCATGTGTCTGATTCATGACTTGAATATAAATACAAATCAAAGCTGCAAGTTCAGATAGACCAGTTAGTTGAGGTAGCTAGCTCCTCATGATCATGTAACCAACAATCAGTTAATTAAATTGAATTAACAAGTCCTGCCCAGCCAACTACCCTCGATCAGCCCATAATTTATATTCACTCAAACAATTGAAGAAATCAGATCGAATCCAGTTCATACAAATTCAACCCATTTGAGTTCATAATGATCAGACAGATCGAAAGCCTGTAGAAAATATGGACAAGTCACAAGTATAGTGGCTCCAGGCTAGAGTTTTGTGTCCACTAAACATTAATGAATCGATATATAATGACAAATTGGTGTTAGAAAATTTTGAAAGCTTATCTAAATGCAATTGATATAGTTAAAATTAAGATCATTATGGAGCATATTGTTAATGTAAGAGACACATAATATAATAAATAGTGATATAGTACAGATGATCAGAGTGTAAAGGAAGGGCATATTCGAAAAATGAAAGAAACAAAATATAGTGACACTGGAATACAACACTTGACAAAGAGAAGCACAAATACAAGACAGAGAAGGGATTTTTTTTCCCTACTCTTTGCTTGCAATTGTTTAAGTACAGCAGGTCACGGCTTGTCGAGCAATACTGTATTATTATCATTAATTAATCCAATATATATATATAAATATAGTGATTAATCACTTTCAGTCACTTTCTTCTGTCACACATAGGCACCAACATGTAGACCTTGCCCAAATGTGCACTTTGGCCCCACTTCCAACCCTAATAATGACACCCCAACTTAACTCTCTCCCAATGGAGAAAAAATAACAGCAAAATAATCAAAATAATTAAAAAAAAGAAACAAAGAAAGAGAAAAACTTTCGGATGTGCCATTTGTTCTTTCGATTAATGGAAAAGATGTTTTGGGTTATCACTTAGCTGTAACTTTTGTTATTTACAAAAGGAGTTATGATTTGTGGAAGCAGATATATAAAATAATAAAAAATAATTGGAGTTCTGTATGGAAAATGGATTCAACTGTTAAATGAAAACGATTTGATGGGCTACCGAGAAAAGTGGCCTATAATGAAAACAAAAGTATGAGCTAATTAAAGTTAAAAGTGGGCGAATTGTCCTTACACCATAAATATAATCTTTTTTTTTTTTCCATTAAATCGTAAAGTGTGGAGTGATCTATCCCTTAGAGTTAAAATTGCATTTCGAATCGTATTTATAAAGCCCAATCTCATTAGGTTCGGACAGACTTTTGAACCACAGTAGATGTCGGCTTTCAACCAAAAAAATAAAATAATTGTAAGGATATTAGCATAAAAATGATGATTGAGTGATGACAAGGCTAATCTATGGAATGGTATTGGAGGACACAGTTAGACGTATGACCAGAGGTTTCTTGCATGACATTGGCAGCCATAACCCACCATGAAAAAAATCATCTGTACTTGTTGGCCACTTAAGCTTGAAAAAGCAAAGAGTTTTCTTGGAGACAAGAAGGCATGTTAATTAATTTAGGGAGATTATTATATTAACTTTAGACAATAATGTAGGAGGGGTTCAACTAATCTTAAAAGGAGCACACACACACAAACCATAATTAATAATAAAACTCCTCATCTGCATAGACTTAATTAATTTTCCATTTGTGTTTTTAATTTGGGTGAATTTTAAAATATAATTAGGGGATAATTATAAGAAAAAGTTGAGTCTTGACAAAACCTTTTGGTTTTGTCAAAAAAAAAAAAAAAAAAAAAAAGACAAACCCTTTTGGTGTTTCAAGAAATCACTTAGTAAATTTATTACATTTCTTTTGAAACTAGACCTACCTGAATAATTCATCTTTCATCTTCTCATCAGAATCTCTCCTATCATCACTCATAATGCCAATACCTAACAGCTGTACGTCTAGGTTTATTGGCCGTGGAACTGATACTGATTTTTTTTTTGATGAATGAATTAATTTATAAAGTACCCATCCATATATATATATAATAACTGGTTGAAGAAGGTACTTGAGGTACTGATCTTGTGTATATTTCATACCCCACACAAAACTCTCAGATTCTATATATGTCTCAAAAATTTAATAACGCTAATGAAAGAGTGAGTTTTAAGACTATCATCAACTTAATAACTTAAGTTTTAATAGCAATTAAAGTGTGGATCTGACAAAAATACCCTTAAAATACACTCACAAAAATAAGTCTCGCGCTTTTTTTTTTTTTCTTTTGAAACTTATTTTCGTGTTTTCGAGACTTATTTGTAGTTTCCGAGACTTATAGGTATATTTACAATTTCCGAAACTTATTAGAAAAAATGAAAATTTTCAATTTTTTTAATGTTCATCTTCTTCATCGACCTCCAATGGAGATCGAACAAACAGACCTCCATTGAAGGTTTGTTCCATCTTCATTGAAGGAGGACCACTAAAAAAGAGATAAGGGTATTTTTATCTATTGGTGCCATTTAAACTTAACTTATTAAATTAGTGTTACTCGAAGTCAATAAAAATAAAAAATTTAAAAATTTAAAAAAAAAAAAAAGTGATATTTCCCCTATTTTCAATATATATATATAATATTTGTTCAAAGTGCCAGGCATGTTCATACATACGAAGAGCAAGACAGCATCTCCAACTCCATCAAGATCTTTATGGACATTGACTCTCTTATAATTAAAACATAAAACCATTTTTTCAAAATATTTCATATTATTAATTGACTAATTGTTATCTTCTTCTCTTTTGTTTTTCCATTTGAAGAAATTTATTTAAATTTAATTTAGTTGTATTTGTGAATAATTGTGATGCTATGTTTTTTATTAAAAAAATAAAAATTAAGAGGCAATCTAATTATTCCTGCCAAATGTATAATTTTTTTTATTATATATAGTTATTTATTTTGTTGTTTTCTCTAAGATTTTTTTTTTTTTAAACAATTGCAATTTTAGGGATTGAGAAAAGGAATACAAGTTTAGGACTAGACAAAAACCTTATTGGTGTCGAACCCATAATCTTATTGTAAGTGTGAGAGGAACACCATTTCGTCAATCTCATCATGTCAAATTAGGATGATTGTATAAATTCTACATCTACTTTCCCTTCATTTCAATGAAAGTCTAACGTGTGTCATGATGGGTTGTATAAAGCTTAATGAGCTATTAAAATCATTTACAAAATTTTTTTACATGAACGACTCATTAACAGTTTATATTCAATGAAATAAACGATTTCAAATTTGATAAAGATTTTTGAAAAAAGCAATTCACAATTAGTTTCATATAATAGAATACATTTGAGTTAGAGGACATCAAAATCCTTGCCGGGGGTCCTCTTGATGAGCATCTAACTTTGTTTTATCTTAATATTTAATGACTTCTCAAACACATATAACACATATAATACATATATAGTTCTGGCATTTTTATCTGCCGAAACTTATCATAATTCTGACTTGTCTTTTATCATTTTAAGCTAATATAAAATTTATATATTTCAATAATATCATTCTTGTCAGTAAAAGGAATCAAATTATACAAATCTCTTCACACGATTATGCTAGTCTGGTTGGCAACATTCTCATTTCTCTATACACATTAAACAATCCTAATTTTTAAAAACAATTATCTCAATATTCATCTCTTTAATCATTTTGTTCAATTGCGATTTACGTGCATTACCTCTTTTAACAATTGTTTTTTTTGGTACTTTCAAGTTTCATACGTTCAATTATAAATTAGTGAATTGGGTATCATCATTATATTTATCTACAACATTAACTCAATCCTAACCCACCAAAAAAATAAAAATTAAATAATAAATAAATAAATAAAAATCTTATTCATAATTAGATTGTTAGGATATGTAAAGCTTGAAATCAGCCAAAGGAATCAAAATTCAGAAGAAATCGTGGTGAACCGCGGTTAATCACAAAGAAGTCACGCGGCGTAGACCGTGGACTAGGCAAGGAGGCGCGAACTATAGTTTTTTGAGCGGTGAATAACAAGGTTTTCCACAGTCCAGGGCACAGACTGTAGACCGCGGTGATGACGAAACTTGTGCAGATCAGGAAGTCTTTAGCGAAAAGAAAAGTGTTTCCTTGTGAAATTTGGCCACCCTAATACTCTGATATAAATACTATTTTTCCCAATGTTTAGGGGGTGTAGAGAATTGCTAGAAATATAAGAGAGTAACTTGTGAGAGATTAAAAGAGAGAGACTGGGAGATTGAAATCAAACTATGATAGTGGATTTCAGTGTGACTGCCACGGACATAGGCTTACGCTGAACCACATAAAATTTTGTGTGTCATCTTTTTTCTGCTTGCTTTCTCTATTATCTACATGTAGCTTAGATTTGCGTGTGTTTGCGATTTTCTATAACAACTAGTATTAGAGCTGAGGTTCGGTGAATCTAGGGTTTTATGCAAATCTAGGGTTTCTTAAGTTAAAATGATTTCTTCAGGGAGAAGAGATCAGAGAAGGAGTCGTACAAGGTAGAGAAATTCGATGGTGCGAATTTCAGTTTCTAGAAGATGCAGATGGAGGACTATAGTACCAAAAGGACTTGTATCTACCGCTAGTAGAGAAGTTGAAGGTGTGTCTGACACAGATGCATAATGACCTGACCGAAGCGAAGTGGTTGGTGTTGGATCGTAAAGCACTAGGAGTAATTCAACTCAGTTTGTGGAAATCAGTCGCCTTCAGCGTCAAGGGTTAAGAGACAGCAACGGATCTCATAAGAGCCCTATCAAATTTATACGAGCCCTATCAAATTTATACGAGCATCTTCTACAGTAAGGAATCCATCTGATCACCTGAACATATTCAATGAGGTAACAAATGAGTTAAATTTGATTTCTATCGTGTTCGATAAGGAGGTTATACGGTATTATTCTTAGTCAATGCCATTTAGTTAAAAGATAACGTGCCAATCGATGCCAACTTATCCAGAAGAGAAAATAAACTTTCAGCAGGTTGTAAATATGATTATGATTGAGGAGATTAGAGGTGTGAATAGAGATCATGGGCATCATATTCAGAGTGCATGGAAGGGAGAAGAAGGTCAAATAAAATCGGAATAGAAACCAACGTGGAAGATCAAAGTCAAAGGGTAGATCCCAGTCCAGAAATCGCCAAAACAACAATTCGTAATCAGCATCGAAGCAAAAACGATATTGAGTGCTGAAATTGTGGGAAGATGGACCTTACTCAAGTGATGTAGGTCTCCCATGAAAAAGATGGCAAAGTAGTGCAAACTGTGTTTCAAAGAGTTAGACCGATTGTCTTATCTACTCATTGGAAATCAAGATAAAGTCCTAAGTGTTAGACTTAGGGGTGTCATTCCATGCCACCTCACACAGGAATTATTTGAGAACTATGACTTTACAGATTGGTGTATTAGTGACGATTAAGCATATGACATTACTAGGAAGGGAGATGTGAGGATCAAGCTGAATGGGTTAGTTTGGAAGCTCGAAATGTAGGCATGTACCAAACTTGAGGAAGAACTTGATCTTTATAAGGCAACTAGCATCAGATAGCTATGACGACTTTCACATGTGACAATGGAATATCTAGAATGGAGCTATGACAATCACCTGAGGTAACAAGAATGGGTCTCTTACACGCTGCCATGAGTATGGTTTAGTCATAGTAGCAGAAGGTAGAAAGGATCCAAATCTGTGGAACCAAAGGTTTAGGCACATGAGTAGTCAAGGGCGAAGTGTCTACATTCGAGGAAGTTGACAGGTTAAAGTCTGTTGAGATTGACTTATGTGAGAACTGCATACTTGGGAAACAAAAAAGAGTCGGTTTCAAGAAGACCAGATGAGACCGATAAAGGAGAAGCTGGAATTAGTACATACGATGTTTTGGGTCTAGTTTCAATCTCATAAATCGAGGGGTAAACAGTAGTTTGTCATGTTCATCGACGACCATTCTAGGAAAGTGTGGTTTACTTCTTAAGACACAAGTCTGAGATTGTTTGAAACTTTCAGAAGTACAAGCTATGTTGAAAATGAGACAGGGTTGAAGATCAAGAAGCTGCATTTAGACAATGAAGAGAGTATAAGACAATGTTCAAGAAGCTATGCTACCAGCGTGGGATTAAATTGTAAGGATAGTGCTAAGGACACCCAATAGAATGTATAGTAGAGCAAATGAATAGAATATTGACTAAGATAGCGAAGTATATACACCTACAGTCAAGGTTCCAAAGCAGTTTTGGGCAGAGGCAGTCAATATTCCATTATACTTGATCAGTAGAAGGCCATCAAAACCTTTAGACCTTGCAATACTAGAAGAAATATGGACTGAGAAAGAGGTAAACTTTCTCACTTGAATGTTATTTGGTTGTGTTTCTTATGTACATGTATATGACCTTACGAAGAGAAATTTGGCGTAAAATCAGTGGAATACACCTTGGTGGGTTATGGTAACAGATGAGTTTGGATATAAACTCTTAGACGACCAAAACTGCAAGATGATCCGAAGCAAGGATGTTTGTCTTCAATAAGAAGGTCATGTACAAGAACAGAAACACTCAAATATTTAAGCAAGGAGAGCCACACTATTTTTAGGCCAGAGGATGTACCAGGTGGTAAATCCGATAACGTGGTTAAGTAGTAAGTTGAAAAGAATGGTGTGCAAACCGAAGTTGAAGACCTATACCACCGAGATGTTCTAGCACCAAAAGTTCGATCATCAAAGGGTACTGAATCCGTAAGTTAGGAATGCTTTAAGAAGGTTCTTAAAGGCTAGAATACACTGCGAGAACCACTCGCCCCATGTACCAACATGAGCACTTGCCTACAGTTGCTAACAGATCTAGATAACCTGAACTATGATAATGCATGTCATGTAGAAGATGCAAGCAAGTGGAAGCTTGCGAGAAGGATGAAATAAAGTCGTTTGTATCCAATCAGACTTGCAGTTGACCAAGTTACCTGAAGGAATAACGACCTGCACAATAAATGAGTGTTTCGAATAAAGAATGGTTCCAAGAGATACAAGGTGATACTGGTTGGTCAAAGGCTTTAGTAGAAGGGGTATTGACTATAGATATATTCTCCCATGTTATTAAACTAACTAGATTCAGTTATTGTTGACATTGCATCATCAGAAAGCAATTAGATGGAAGATTGCCTTTCTTCTGGTGATCTAGAAAAAGATATACAGAAGCAAACCAGAATGCGATAAGGACAGATATCATATGGTTTGTAGGTTAAGAAGAGTCTGTATGTTTGAAAAAGGCTCATTTATAATTGTATACGAAGTTTGATGGATTATGTAAAATATGATGATTTCAGATGCAATGCTGGACCATTGCTGTTACTTTTAGAAGGTTAAGTCGAGTTTCAAATTTTTTACTTTTTGTGTTGACATGTTAGTAGTTGGGCATATTGGAAGTGATTAACAATTTAAGAAACAGCTGTCGAGTGATTCAAGATGAATGATTTGGGTGTAGCAAGCAGATACTTAGAATGAGGATTACTAGAGACGGACAGAAAGGTACTTTGCAGCTATCTCAAGTAGAGTACCGTTTCAAGGTGTTGTAAAGGTTCAATATAGGCGATGCAAATCCAATTAGAACACGATTAGTTAGTCACTTTAGATTATCCAATGAGTAGAGATTAAGACGGCGAAAAGAAGGACTTCATGGCTAGAGTTCCATATGCCTCAGCCATTGGAAGTCTAAATATACCCATGTTTACACAAGACCAGATATTGCCATGCAGTGGGAGTTGTGAGTGATACATGTCCAATTTAAGCAAGCAACACTAGGCACAGTGAAGTGGATTCTAAGATACCTACGGGGTGCGATAAAAGTGTCTAACCTTTAGAAGAGATGAATCAAGCAAGAGGTTATGTGGATTCTGATTTTACTGGAGAGTGGATCATCGGAGGAGCCTATAGAATATGTGTTCATGAGAGAAGTATCACTATCAGTTGGGTTTCTCAATTGCAAAAGATAGTGACGAAATCTACAACTAAAGCGAAGTACATGGTTGTGACAGAAGCTGGTAGGGAGATGATATTGTTACATGTTGTTGGCAGAGTTGAGATTCAATCACGTGATGAATGTGATGTATAGTAACAACCAGAGTGCGATACTTTTGTTAAGAATTTAGCATTTCATTCGAGGACCAAGTATAATAATTGGCGATACCATTTCATTCGGTCATTTATCAATGATGGAGTGTTAAAGCTTGTGAAGATTACAGGGAGCAGAATCTGACTGACATGTTAACCAAGCTAGTCACTACTGAGAAAGTGCAGCTTTACACAACCTTAGTAGGTCTTCAGGTTGGAGACAAGGGGATGAGTTCACCGTAACTATCCATTAGTCATCGAAGGAGAGGAATAAGTCTACTTTAGTTTCTCTTCAAATGAGAGATTGTTTGGATATGAAACCTGAAATCAACCTAATGAATCAAATTCGAAAGGAACCACGGTCAATCACAGAGAAGTCATGCAGCGTAGACCGTGGCAAAGGCAAGAAGCGTGATCCGCGGTTTTTGAGCGTGAATAACAGAGGTTTTCCATGGTCCAAGGCATAGGCTCAGACCGTGGCCAAGACCGCGGAGACGACGAAACTTACGTGATCAGGAAGTCTTGAGCGAAAAAAAATTGTTTCCTTAGTGATTTGGCTACCCTAATGCTCTGATATAATGCTAATATTTCCTATGTTTATGGTTTGTAGAGAATTGCTAGAAATAGATGAGAGCAACTTTGAGAGATTGAAGAGAGAGACTATGATCAAACTCTGATAGTGATTTGAGTGCGGGTGCATTACTTTGACGTAGGATTACGTTGAACCACGTAAAAATTCTTGTGTCTTCTTTTTTCTTTATTATCTGCGTGTACTTTAGAATTGTGTGTGCTTGCGTTTTCTATAACATAGATTTTTTTCAATTGATAAAATTCTTTCGTTTTTTAAAATTTGACACTAATCGGTCTAGATATGTTGTGATTGAACGAGATCACCATTATAATGCGATCAACCGCGACTAATACGTCGCATAATGCAATTGCCACTACATGAGAGCATGATATCCACACTTTTTTTTTACAATTTGATGTACAAATGTGAGATTTGAACCGATATCACATATACTAATAGTGAATGTGCAAAATTGTTTGATTTTACTTTTAATGTATTAATTATAATACATACAAGTTGAATATGATTTCATTTTTGTTAATAAACACTCCAAATTTCATTTTATAAATATAAACAAAAATTAATCTTGATCACAAGTTAATTATCTGATTCTCAATAATACAGGTTGAAGCTTGATCATACGGTCAGCATCTCAGCATTGACAAAGATGCAAACAAATTATTGTTCTTGCCATTCATAATAGAATTGTTGGCTCAGCAATTGTGTTATGGAATCCAAAATTGATGCCTTGAGCTAAAAGACAAAAGAGAGTACACTACTCTGATGATGATTTCATCAGACTTATCAGATGATAAGTCAAGGATACATTCCTGATCATTCAGGATTATATTGGAGCTAGTTTAATAGCTATATATAAACTATTTTTGTAATGATTGAATCATTAAGAAGATTGAATAAATATTTTTTTCTATTCTCTCAACTTGCTTTTCTTTAATCTCATTATGTTATCAAAGTTCTTTATGGTATCAGAGCTTCATCGTAGAGCCATGGATTCACCTTCTGATTCTCAGCCACACAACTCGCAAGCCTTCAATCAAGAGACCTTGTTCTCACAAAGAATACGCGAAGCTTGATCTTAGCTCATAACGAAGAACCTAAACTTCAGCATTCAAATCAAGCTTAGACCAAAATAAATTCATCTTCTGGAAGGCTCAATCTTGCTTGCAGTTAGAGCTTTTGATTTTGAGGAGTTCTTGTTCAGTCCTATAAAAAGTCCAAATACTATATTAAGATTGAAGATGAAGAAATAACGAGTCTATTCAACCATTAGTGAGAATACACATTGAGGAGTTTGTTGCTTGTATGCTGGATTTTGTCCACATTTAGTGAATCTATTATAGGCCAAGTCACACAATGTATAATTGCCTATAAAGTCTGAGTATATAATCAGCTGTTCTAACAACCATCGATGGTTCAAAACTAGGCATCTAGAAATCAGTTGCAATCTATGAAGAAAGGAGCATTAGTATCATGATTTTGTTTTCAAGATGAGAGGCATAACTGATACCCTTAAAACTTCAGGTTTGATAATCACCGTGTACGATCTGGTTTCTTACATTCTAGGAAATGTAGGACAAGAGTTTGATCCAGTTGTGGTACAATAACTGCTAAAAGGAGAGATAACTCTTTAAGAAGCTCAGTTCTTGCTCATGAGCTTCGAATCCGACCTGAACAATTGCTGCTAATGCCTCTATTGACTAGTCAACCTTTAGCCAATGTTCATGTGAAAACTCATAGAGGTGATTCAACTAATAGCAAAGGAGGTCAATATGGAGGTCAGTATCGTGGGACAAAGGCAGATGCAAAGCTCGTTGTAAGGCAGTGGCAGATCTAACAACTCAAGGCCTTATGTAAAAGTGTGGAAAGATTTGACACACAACAAACATCTGCTGTCATAGGTTAGATCAACCTTTCAACAAAAATGTCACCAGGCCCTCCACCACAAAGCATGTTACCACAGTTGATTTTGCTCATGACAACTCATATCAGATTCATAACAACACTCAATGCAATAATAGCTTCTTCCTCATCAACACCCATTCCAAGCTGGTATTTGGATAATGGTGGTACAAACCACATCATGCATGATTTCAAAATCCCACATCAATAATGAGTACAGAGGTAATGAAAGGCTAGCAGTTGGTAATGGTCAACTCTTTTTATCTCACGTTGTCAATTGTATTTCATTCTAAATCTAATTCAGCCTTGTATAATTTCTCTCAATAATATACGGTTTGTTCCTAAAATAACCAAGAACTTGTTATTATATCTCATGACAAAAGATAACAACATCTTTATTGAATCTAACTCTTACTTTTGCTTTGTTAAGGAGAATGCAATGAAGAGGTGTTGCTTTCAATGTGTGCTTAGAGATTGGTTGTACCAACTAGTGCTTTTTAGTACTGATTGGAGTATGATTTTAAGAATGATTCTATAAGTTTCAAGTATGCTGTTAAGTTATCTTCTGTGTTTTTAGTTTTTAGTTTCTAATGAGTCTAAATAAGCTGTGTTAATAATGTGTCCAACAATGTATAGCTTCTGAATGTGAAATTCCCTTAGCAATATAGTTAATATACCAGAGGGGGGGGGTGGGGGGGGGGGGGGGGGGGGGGGGGGGGGGGGGGGGGGGGGGGTGAATAGGTATAGGCGCCAATTCTTCCATTAAATAGTGCGGAAAATACAAAGCAAATGCACACTTGATAGATTTTAGCAAATGAATGATTTCACTAAGACAGAGTTAATCAATTTACAAGATGTGCAAACATGTAATATAGGGAGCTAAAGAAAAAGTAAAACAAAAATGAACACAAGTATTTTTTACGTGGTAAACTCAAAGAGGGACAACATCCACGGGTTGATACCACAACCACCGGCAAAGCAATCCACTATACGAAAAGGACTTACACACTCAACTATCACACATATTCCTCAGCTATCACCTCCTAATCTACCCTCGGGCAAGTGAACTACCAGCCTACTTCCGATCCGAGATGTGTCCTACACCTTAGAAAGCAACTTCCTATCCAAGACCCACGTCTCTAGAAGATTTCTTGCTTGACTATCCGGTCCTCCCTACTCTAATCAAGCTTTTTGCTTGGCTATCCGGAACACTTTCCTAGCCAATACTCCTTGCTCAAGACAAAGCCACTCACTTTGCAAGAGACTTCACACCTTTCACAAGGCAATGATCTAAGTGATGCAAAGATGCAAGCACAACAATTACTAGATATCATCAAGCAAATGTACATGTTCAATGATAGTCTAGAATATGATTTCAAACACAATCACAAATGTTATCTAGAATCAAGACATGCAAATCAATAAGAACAAAGGATCAATATTCAATTTAGCACACTAAAAACCTAGTTCTTAGATCATGAAATTAAACCTAGAAAATAACATGAAGCACATCCCACTAATATTTCTAGAATCAATTCATGATAAATCATTTTAGCACATAATGTTCAAGACAATCACAAGCTAAATCTCATTAACAAATGATCAAATAACCCTAGCATGTGTATCTAACACTTCTCAACAAATTTCATCAACATTGAAAGAATCAATAGATGATCAAGATGAAATTGAAAAAGAGAAGTTGAAAATCATCACTGACCACGGACTGGAAATGGACCAGCTGCGAAAAAGCCGAAGTCAAATCCTCTGGAAATGCTTGGGTTTGTAGCTCGCTTCGAGACCAACAATTTTGGTTTTTGAATCGAATGATTTTCGAGTTCGTATGAGAGAATATGATCAAACAAGTAAGCAAAAATTGTTGAAAAACTGATGCGGAAATGAAGTGTTCTTCAAAAATTGCATAATGTGGAGGGAAGGAGGTTGGCTTAAAAGGAGGAAGGAGAGAATTTACGAGCGAATCACGTGCTGCCATGTCAGCACCCCGTGGGGGCGCGTGGGCCCACTGGTGAGCAGAGGGCTCCCTTGCCCGTGGGGCCCACGCCTCCACACGGGCTGGCCAAGTGCGCCACACGTGATTCACACCTCCTCTCGCGCGCTTCCCTCGGTTCTTGCCCCAGATCTTGAGCATCCGACCTCCGATTTCGAATCCGTTTTCGGATTACGAACCGTGACTCCCTCACGCACGACTACGACTACTCAACTTTGAAAATGTTTGAGAATCATCTCGGAATCCGACGATGAAGTCAACACAACAAATGAGAACGAAAGTAGCATAGTCAACTTGTTGTACTCGAAACCTTATGTATGAGTAACCGAAACGACCGGAACTCAATAAGGCATTAAACAGAACATGTTTCAGTCCTAAACCACAAATACAAAAACAAATAAACACTATTCACACAACATGCCAATCAAAGAGATAGTCACAAAGCAATGGCAATTTCACAATGTTTGTCAATACAGATCAATGCATGAGCATGCTATGATGTGTGAATGTGTTATACCAAATGTTTGAACCACGATGCAGGACACACATGTATGAATTGGGTGTGTGTGCGCTAACGCGCTTGCAAGAGGGTGAGTCAATTTTTACCTTTGACGATTTTCAACCTCTTGAAGACGACTTTTGCACGAGATGTTGCTCTTCACTCTTTGAGCTTCCTTTCTTCAAATAATGTCCTAAGCAACACTAATACAATCATAGAGTGTTTGCAATGGAATCAGCCAATACAAATAGTTGACATCTTTACCAAGGCATTAGCAATATTCAATTTCACTTTTGACATCAACCCATTGCTCATAAAGAAATTTCGCTTGATGGGAGGATGGCTAATAGAGAGATGAGCAATACTCCAGAATGAAATTCAAACAAGCTGCTCAGCCTCTCAATTTGAGGGGTAGTGTAAGGCTAAAGCTTGATCATATGGCATCATACACCAACACTTAGAATTTACCAAAGATGAAACAGTCTACATTCCCCGCCATTTTCTATTAGAATTGTTGACTCAGCAATTCGTTATGGAAGCCAAAACTAATTCTTGAGCTACGGGACAAAGAGAGGTTGTACTCTCTGATAATTGATTTCATTAGACGGTTATCAGAGGAAAATGATCGACCTTTCTGTCATATGAGATTTTGTTAGAGCTGGTTACTGTATATATATATATCTATTTAGATATATAACATTCTTATAACCATTGAATCATTGAAGAAGATTTGAATAAAAATTTCTTTTCATTCTCTCTCAACTTGCGTTATTCATTCTCATTCTATTATTAGAGTTCTTTACTCAATTTTTCTACTTTTATAACAACAAAAATTAATCTCATTTTCAATTACATCAGTGATCGAGTGAAATTTGAATGCGTATTGTGGGCTGAGCCTATCTTTTCTTAAAATTATAATTAAACCATGGATATTATGATCAATAATTTTGTAACAAAGAAACAAGGAGGTTCAATTTTCAAAATGAATAGGCAAATTGTACAAACTCCCCGACATTAGACATAATTACACATTTACACACCCCATATGACACCTTTAACATAATTACACAAACCTTACTTGATAGTTGAGAAGTTGCTTGGACATCCCTTGCCATTAAATTTCTCCGTCATGATCAAATGTGCAAAAAGTCTAAAATACACCTTATTTTCAATTTTTTTTTTTAAATATTAAAAAATTAATAAATAACAAATAATTTTTTTTTTTCCTTTTTAATATTATTTATAAAAATAAAAAAAAAATAAAAAAACAGAATCTTCTACCAACCTTCTCTCCTTTCTTATCACTTTCTCATCACCTCATGCAAACGTTAATCTAATCACTTTCTTACCAATTTGCTATTCTCACACATTTTCTCAACAACTAAACAAAAAAATCCAAAATTTTTACACAAGATGAAAATGTGTCTAAAAACCTGGTGAATGAGTTATAATTGATTAAGTTGCCAATTTTTTTGGATTAGTCAAAGTAAACATATCCAACAACAAATCAAGTATTAATGCGGAAAATTAACAACACTTCATTTTTACATAGGAAACCCTCCAATTGGAAAAAACCCATCAGCCTCGCTAGCCACTTAGTCATAGAAATCCACCATATGATAGTTTAATTACATCCTAAGTTGACAACCTAGTCACTATTCTCGAGGATCGTAACTTAAACTTATCTACTTGCAGGCCTTTTATAGTGACTCTTGGCATGCTTGTGCAACCACCACTTGAACTCAATGAAGAGAGTAAATACCTAAGTGAACATGTATGAATTCTCAATGCAAATTTATGCTAGACTAATACAAAATGTTTAACTAGATAGGAACATAAATACCCAACAATCATTGTTTTACTAACCTATTACAATCTCCACAACTTCAAACATATGCAACAAATGAAGTCTTGTACTAAAAGAACAATAAATGAGATGTGATGTTTGTTCTTACCTACCATGAAGATGCAATAAAGACTCATGCTTGATGACACTCAAAAAATATTACATATAATAGCAAGTAAACATTAATGTGATTAAAAGTTTTATCTTCTTATAGCATTATTTGCATTCTATAAATTCAATTTTTTTAATGCTATAATTATTCTTTATAACATTTAAGTGATGTTATATCATTAATAAAAAAAAAAATGTTATTATTGTAATTATTATAACTTCTTAAAAATGTTATTGTAATTGTTACCCAATATAAAATTTGTAAATTTTATTGTTTACTTAATTATTAATTCAAAAGTTTAATCGTGCACAAAACCAAAAAAGAAAAAAATATACAAACATTAAGGAAAAAATTTGAATATTTATTGATGAATCAAAATAATTACATGATTCACACAACATTCAAACTTACATGAAATTTCTATATACAAATATAAGGAAAAAAAAAATTACAAAGAACATGATTTTTTTTTTTTTTAGCTAATTACAACAACATGATTGCTCCACCGATTTTCATCTTCTGCTTTTGACAAACAAACAGCTTCATCTTGATAACCTGCAAGACATCAATAAAATAAAGTTACATTTAATATAAACAAATAAACATATATGAATTTACATAGCCATCACAATTATGAAATAGAGATCATAGAGATTGTAACTAAAATGATCTAAGATGGAAAAAAAATCAAATAATGAAACAAACAAATAATATAAATGAAATCTAAATCTCTTACCAAAAATATAACTTCACAATTGAAGATGTAAGGACCTCCATTTTATGATTGGCTTATTTCATGACAAACATATTTGGTATGATTTTGTAATGGGTAGCTTAGATTCTTAATGGCAGCTTCCAAGCATTTTCGTGACTTCAAAAGCAAGAGCGAAAGGTAACTCACTTGACTTGTCTTTAAAGCGATTTAGTTACACTACACACTACATGCATGCTTTGTTCATCTGCATTTGTGTTCTAATTTCTTGTATATGTGCATCATTTACACAATCACACTTGCACTTCATTGTTAGATCTAAGTGTGGTTTTGTGTGATGTAATTCGTTTCCGTTTATATGATCATAAACGTCCGTGCTTACACGATGGTGCATGTCTTAACATGGTTGACCATTTGAGAATGTCATATTCTTCTCTTGGATAAGTGTTAGGTTTGGTTTGGTTGTTTGGAGTAAAGTATCTAATTTCAAAAGATTGATTTCAATGATTTAAATGATTTTTAAAATTGACCCTTGTACGGTCTTGTGACCATAACTTTTTACACAAAGCTTCAAATGAGTTTCGAAAATTTTGTACAAATTAGACACCCATACCTTTCAACGGTATATTATTCGTATATTTCATGACTATTTAGATTGGTTTTGAAATCTCCAAAGTGACCACCAAAATAGGCAACTCTGTTGTCCGTTTCTGACTTTTGTCACTCAATTGACCATAACTCTTTCTATAGACATTGAAATGTCATTCCGTAAAAAGGAGCAGAAATTAGACATCCATACCTTTCCAATGGTATACTATATAATGTTTTTTTCGATGTCGTTTGGTCATGTTTTGAGGCGCTTGAAGATGAAGCTGATGCACTGTTTGTGCTATTTCAGTCCAAACGTTGTACACTCACCCTACGTACAGTGGCACCTGATTGATTTTTTAAACCGCTAGTAGCTCGCCTGAAATTCGTTGTTCATACAGCGGTTGTCCAGAATTTGTTCTTCATTTACCCAGGTGACTCGTTGTACACCTACTGTATTACAACGGTGTACAATGGTCAAGCAAATTTTTAAAAATTAATCAAACACCGTAGCTTCAATTTGACCATATATATATATATATATATATATATATATATATTTGTTTTCTCTCTAATTCATTTTTTAAGAGTTCAAAATCATTTTTTTAAGATTGAGTATTTTCCAAGAGAAATCATCCAAGAACTCACTTTGATCATTCAAACTCATTTCCATGTGAATCAAACATCATCTAGCATCTAGATTCTTTATTTAGGATGGCTCTTGCATGGGTCTTCTTCAACACACATGACTTGGTAAGTTGAACACCATCTTCATCCATTTTAGTATTCTTACTTAGCAAGAAATCTCATTTATAACTGTATGCATCTAGATTAAATTCTATCTACAAGATTGAGATTTTTGTGTTGATTGATTGAGTTGTTGTATTGTGATAGCTATTGCATCTAGGATTGCTTTATCTTATAGTAGCTAAGTTTATATATGACAGTCCATTGATATATAGATTGCTCTTATTGACATCTTGAATTCCTAGATAAACATTTAGTGTAGCCTAGCATTATTTGCATTTAGAATATTATTAATATTCACATAGGTGTTGACCTCTTCTTTGAGAAGTGAAGCCTTATGACTAGTAGCTTAGTGCGCAGTAGGTCTAGAATCGCTATTAAAGGCATGTTGGGTAGAGTGAAAGGGTTATGACCAGCATGGTTTGACTTGAGGTCAACCAAGGTTGTAAACTTTCATTCAGTAGTGGATTTGAGGACCGTGTGTGGCTAGCATAATAGCCTATGAGTTTTTTTCCAATTGTGGTTTCTCATGTAAATCAATCAATGTGCAATTTATTGTTTCCGCACTTAAATTTAGTTGATTGTATTTTGCTTAGATTGGTGTTTATTGAATATGACGATCAAGAAAAATTGGTAATTAACTTAATTAAAAACCCATTCACCCCCCCCCCCCCCCCCCCCCCCCCCCCCCCCCCCCAGGTATATTTAGACACACCTTAATAGTTTCAGAAGATATGTAATACTTCCACATGTAGATTCATAACCAAATTTTCTAACCGGATATATATATATATATATTATATATATATATCTATATATATATATATCAAATAAGCACTTCTATAGTTGATCAAATAATTAACAATAATTAAACTGGGTTTTCAAAAACAAATGAATGAAAGAGAGAAAACTTACCATAATACTATGAAGTTTTAAATGAGAATAGAAATGAAGACATGAATTGATCATGTTTGAGAGCTTATGGTAAAAGTAGGGATTTTGAGTGGGTGGTTTGGTGGAGTAAACAAATCTAATAACAGGTGAAGAGAATATAAAGTAAAAGATAGAGTTTCAAATTTTGAAAAAAGAAAAAATTGTTTCCCTCTTTATCTTTGACCCCCAAAAAAAAAGAACAAAAACAAAAAAATAGAGGGACATGGATTTGTTTTCCCTCTTATCTTTAGAGGTATTTTAACATATATAGCATTCTTAAATGATATATAATTAGTTTTGTAAATTACTTAATTTTTTTTTTTTAAATTTAAAATTTATATTTTATGTACGTTAAATTGTGTTTTTGTTAATAATAATTTAAAACAATAATAATATAATAATAATAATAATATGTTGAAAAAATAATATATAGCTTATATGATTTCATGACATACCATAGGATATTTTAAATGCTATTAAATAAATTTTAAAAATATAATTAACATTTGAGCTATATAGTTTAATACGTTAAAAGTGTTATATTAATGAAATCAAAATGCTATTTAAACTAAATTATTATCTTTTTTTTTTTTTTATTTTAACAGTATCTGTCTATCCACCTATCTAGATCATGTAATTTTTTGAATTTTCTGTCATTGGTAGGATTTGTGCCACTGACTTGGGAATCATTTGCCTAAGCCTTAAGCTGTCCATCTGTTAGTTGAGCTACACCCTGGGGGCACTAAATTGTTATCTGTTAATATCTTTTTATATCATTTTATTACAATATGCAATAATATAGGTACATTGATAGCATTTTTGAAAAGAATGCTATAGGGCAATGCTATAAAAAGTCATATTTGTTGTAGTGTGATACCTTAAATGCTCATTGAATGGGGGGAAAGAGAGTTAAAATGGTTTATTGTACATTTCTCTCTCTAAGAACGCTACTCTCTCTCTAAATCTCTAAAAATTGGAGTTCTTCTTGAAAGATGATGTCTTAGAGTATATATAAGTTCTCACAAACTGTGTCATTTTGAGAAAAACAGATTTTCGCGGTCCATAGTTTGCAGTCCCCAAGACGAAAGGCAATTGCGAAAACGTCAAACGAAATGTCGCCTACACTTCGTGGTCACATTTTCACGGTCGAACAAGATGAGGACACAACCGTGAAAATCTCTAGTGAAAACTTCAAGCTCAGATTTCGCAGTTCACCAAGACAAAACCTATGCAGGCGAAAATCTCTATAAAAAACTTCGTACCCAATCACTCTTCGCGGTTCATCAAAACGAACCGGACTGTGAAAATCACTGGAGGAATTTTTACGGTTCACCAAGACAAGACTTAGACCGTGAAAATCACTGGAAGGATTTTCGCAGTTCATTTTGACGACACCAAGACCGCGAAAATGAGAAGAAATGCCTTCTCAAGCGATCTAACACATTAACTTATATGCATGATGTACAAGTGTGAAATTGGTGTGATGCACACTAAATGAGGGAAATACAAATGAATGAATTTGTGTGCGTGCACCAAACTCTTCAAGAGGACAAGTCAAGTTATTATACCTTTGAAGCTCTTACTCTTGAGGTCTTGAGATGCCAGGACAATTGACAATCACAATCACAATCACAATGTTGAGCACAAAAAGAATCTAATCTACCCATTACAAAAGCATCCTAATGTGGATTATCACATAAATAAGCCAATCACAAAATAGAGAACCTTACATAAGATTCTCCCAAACTTTTATGTCCTTCCTCATCATCCAAACAAACCTCAACCTAATCACTTTCCAACTCTCATATCATTTTATCAACAACCAACAAAAATATAAACACAACTTGAAAATACCCTATACCTAAAATCCAACCCTAAAACCAAAATCCAACCTCAAACCCAAACATTAATCGAAAATTTGAGAAAATGGAAAGAAGAGAGAAGAGAGAGAGAGAGAATGGAAAAGATGGATATGCTCTATCTCATTAGTCATTAGAGATGAACATTTTGGATTTAAGAGGAGATCATTATTTATTTTTTTTCTAATTTTCAATTAATTTTTCTATTTTTTATTTGGTCAAAATTTCATATTCCATTCGGCTGTTAGAAGTGAACAAGATAAATCTAATAGCAAGGGATGTCTGTGTAACATTTCTCAAATTTAGGTAAGGTTTGCGTCATTATGCCAAAGGTGCAATATGTGTGTAATTATGTCTAACTTGTGGGATATTTGTAAAATTTGCCGAAGGAATAAAATGATTAGAAAAAAAAAAATAAAACAAATAAAAAACAAAACAACAGAAAAAAGCAAAGGTCAATTATTCATCGGGATTGCGGTGCACGTGCCCAATAGAGAGACACGCCTGTGACAGTGACGCCACGCTGATGGTGACACGCCGCACGAGTGTCACCATTATTTACACGTGCGGGTCCCATGTCGACGTGAACAGAAATTTAGAAGCATCGCAAGTCGCAAAACGATAAAATAAGAGTCGTAGTTTCAAGTTTCAAGTTTTTAGGTTGGCAAATGAATCTAATTGTTTGAAAGAAATAATTAAGAAATTACAAGACTGTGGTCAAATAATCTTTCGTCTTCCAAATTACTGATGCTTTTTTTTCTTATTTATTTTATTTAATGCTTTTGATTAGATTATCTTCGCCGCTTAAGCTGTTCCACATTTGTAAATAAATTAAACTATATTGCTATAGTTGAATGTGAGAGCTATCTATGTCTTTATTTATGTAATTGATTTGAATGACAATTAGTTTTTTTATTGGTAATGTTTCCTTTTGTTATGTAAAAGATTTCGAATTCAAATACTGCTTTCATAATTAATATAATTGAATAATATTTAATTTCTTCTTAATATCAAAAAAAATAAAAATATATTTTATTAAGTCAGACTATACCAACTTAATTATTTTAATTGTCGTAACAAAATAATAATAAATAAAATCATCGGAATGAGTTTACTGCCGAATTTGAAATTGTATCTTAGTACTTGAAATTATAACTTAACTCTTAAAAATGATCTTCAAGACGAGCCACAAACCTCTTACATTCTAAAAATACCCTAATAAGTATATAACAACAATAATGAAAGAAAGACAAGATGAGTTTGGTCCGTTGTATCCCTCACACCTACACCACGAGATCGTAGGTTTGAGTCTCTTCTCCTTCCCCAAAACTATGAATTATTAATACTTAAAAAAAAAAAAAAATACAAGATGAGGTTTGGTCTAGTGATTTACCTCTCATACCTGCACCATAAGGTTGTGAGTTGTCCCCCCGACCCCCAAAACCAATTATTGTAATATTTATAAATTAAAAACAAACAAACAAACAATAATGAAAGAAAACAAGAGAGAAGTTGACTCATAGTATTTTACCTTCCACACTTACATTATTAAGTTCATAGGTTGGGAAAGTGTCTCCTTTTCCTAAACTCCAAATTATTTAAGCTTAAAATTAATTAAATAAATTGAAAACTAGCCACCAACTAATTAGAGTATCTAATCTAATCCCGTTTGTGGCTTAGAAGGCACGGTACACCGGTAAATGTAGTTTCAACTTTCAAGCCCTAAAACGTAAACATCAAAGAAGTAAGCCTAATATACATATAGATACAATAATTATATATATTGTTTATCATTTTCATCGGAAAACAAGAATTATAAATTTTGCATGCATTATAATATGCAGCTACGACACAGTACTCATCAGCTTTGAGTGTCTCTTTGGTTATAAATCTATAGACTACTAGTTAACTACATTAAAAATTTCCTCAAAGGAATTAATTCAAACAAATATATTCAAGCACCGGCTTAATAAACATTCATCAAAATCAGGAAGTGGAAGCCACACACACATGTTATTTAGTTTGGTTATAATTCTTTTGTTAATATGGACAAAAATGGAGTTAGAAAATAATGTTCGTGTAAGACCAGTCAAGCCGACACCAAGAATGCATATGGGGCCATTGCACGTGTATGGATGATTGCCAGATGTATCTAGGGTTTGTTTATTCTCTCATTAATTAGTATTATTTGTTTTATAAATCTAGAAGAAACCTTAGCTTATCCTCCATTAATTAATTCTTTAATCTTCCTATCAAACACTAATAATTTAATGTGACCCATCTCTAATATGAACAAATTATTTAACATTTTATAACCCAAAGAATGATGAAAACATGGTTTGAATATAATTGTATTCTGATTAATCCATGATCATGGAGGATTAAGTCCTCATATATACAAGTTTGTTTTTTTTTTTTTTTTCTTAATTTCTTTCTTATATATAATATAATAAGTTTGGTTGATGCAACTCACCAGCTACTCAGTGTCAGAATCCGACAAAGTAAACGGGTACGAAAACGTTGTTGTTTGATGATTAAGAAACATCAATTAGAAAGCTTCGTTTTCAAGAGTTTTATTAAATATATATGGTGATATTAGTTGAGAGGTTATTAATGTTTGATGTATTTTGAATAGGAGGCACATTTTCAAAGTCTAAACCATAAAAATGGGACTCATGACCACACAATCTTTTAGTAGTAACAGTGAGGGGGGAATATATATAGAGAGAGAGGTTGTCATTTCAAGAAGATATATGATGATAGAGATGGTTTTGTCTTTGTCAAGAAATTAAAACTGTTGAAGACTGAAGATAAGAGACTAGTTTAAACTTTATAATTAAGAAATGATCTAATCAGAGGTGGAGACAACTTAATTGGGAGAGAGACTGAAACAAATTTTGGAGGGTTATTTTGACCAAGGCATGACCTAAAATGTGTGGGGTATGGTCCAACAAACTGTGTCTTTAATGTGCATAATAAGGGTCAGAATTTAAATTAAATTGTTGATGCATGATAAATTAATGGAAACCCCACCAGTACTACTAGCACCACCATCATCTGTATTCTGTATGCACACACAGTGACACATCTAGATTCCAGACATTTGATGAATTGTCTGGCACTTGAGATTGTAAAGTAGACTACTTTCTTCCGACCAAAAATACTTGTAAATTGTTTTTGTTAATTAGCAAAAAGAATATACTTACTTTCTTGATAATTCATAATTCATATACATATTATATATGGGTTCAAAAGTAGAGTCCATTTTTATTGTATATTGTTAGCAATTAGCATGATAAAGAATCTGTAAACATTTGAAATTATGCTAACACTTTTAACAGGCTTTCGTTATTCTTCTCTTCTTTTGCAGGTTATTAATTTATGGGAAATTATCATTTTCCTCCCTGAGGTTTTCCATATTAAATAAATTGGTCCCTCTAGTTTCAATAATGGCCAATCAACCCCCTGAAACTCAAAATATTGGTCATTTTGCCTCTTCTGTTAAGTTTTCCATCTAAAATCCCTTTAACTGTTAAATAAAAAATTAAAATGTCTACATCAAGAATTGAACATTTGACCTTAAGCTAAAAGCCACACACTTTAACCAACCGAGCTATTCCAATACATTGTTAGAGTTTTATTGATTTAAATGTATAAATATATATAGTTATATAATTTGTTTAAAATAATTTAAATCTGTTTATATAATTTAAAATAAACTCATATTTAATAATAATATATCAAAACATTTTTATGAAGAGAAAAAGAAAATGAGAAAACAAAATGAAACCCATAAAATCCAGAAACTCAAAGCATGTAAATTGTTTTCTTTATTTTTTTTATTTTTTGAATTTTTTTCCTTTTCAAAAAATATATGATTTCAATTTGATAAAAAAATAAAAAATAAAAAATAAAAAAACCTAGAAAATCAAAGCCAATAAATTGAAAAGGGAAAAAATTCAAAAAAATAAATAAAATAAAGAAAGAAAGAAAAATAAAGGAATTTTTTTTCCCTTTGTTTTCTTATTTTATTTTTCTTTTTCATAAATATGTTTTTATATATTATTATTAAATATGGGTTTACTTTAAATTATATAAGTTTATTTTAAACTATATATATATATATATATATATATATGAGTTTATTTTAAATTATATAAACAGATTTAAATTATTTTAAACAAATTATATAACTAACTAACTAACTATATATATATATACACATTTAAATCAATAAAACTCTAACAATTTGATGGAGTAACTCAGTTGGTTAAAAAGTGTGGCTTTTAGCTTAAGGTCAAAGGTTCAATTCTTGATGGAAGCGTTTTATTTTTTTTTTTAACGGTCAAAGGGATTTTGGATGGAAAACTTGACAGAAGGGGCAAAATGACCAATATTTTGAGTTTTAGGAGGTTGACTGGCCATTATTGAAACTAGAGGGTCCAGTTTATCTAATATGGCAAACCTTAGGGGGGAAAATGATAATGTCCTTAATTTATTGGTGTATAATATATATGATTATTTGGTAAAATGAAACAAAGACTAAATGGTTTGTTTTGTAAGGCCGGTCCGGCCCAGCCCAAGCAATCAATGATACTTATGGTCTGTCAGTGTCTGACTCTCACCATTTTCAGGAAAATTGAAGTAGGCTCTTCAAAAATGTCTGCTTCCACCACCATTTAGGGAGATTTTCTTAATTACAAATTACCTGTAGGCAAACAACATTTTTGAAAGCACACGTGGTGGCTAAATGAAATTTTTTAAAAAAGACTTTGAAAAGTGGAGTTGATTTCACTGTAACTTAGATGAAAATAATATAATTTAATGTTGTAAGATACAAGTGTAAGCAAAGTTGTGAATTTATGGATTGTATTCTGCTTTTTCTTGGATGCTATGAGGAGAGTCTAGGATAGGATATAGCCTATAAATGAATACCGCCAATTCAAGCTTAGCCATAACTTTTTTTTAAGGTAGGTAATGGTGGTGGTGGTGGGGATCGAGCTAAATCATTATTTTCATATGTTATTGGAATTCTTACATTTTACAATTTCTCTATAAAAAAAAAAAAAAAATCACTTCCTTTTTTAGTTGTAATCTCATTAGTTGGGAGATTCGAGGATGTTTTCTAACCTTTTTTAGCTAAACATTTTGCCTTTCTATAGCAAAAGACAAGGGAAAAAGTAGTAACTACTAACTAGTGTATGATGATTTACTCCTGTTTTAAGAAGACATAAAAATAAACTTCTGAGAGGATTGAAAATAATTTACCTGAATAAACAGCAGATGCATAAAATATAAACAATAATCAATGCCATATGTCTAATATAACTTCAATCAAGATTTTTGGTGACAAAACTTCTTGAACAACTTCCACATGGTGACAGTACAGATACAGAAAAATTACACTTACTGATTATTTACATGAATACTGAATTAACAAAGTCAAGCTTTTGTTTCTGGCTATCTGAAAATTCCTTCATTATCGGATCCTGGCAAACCTTTAAGTACATCTCTTAGAGCATAGAAATGGCTATCGCATTTATGGTCCGAAAATAAGTTGCTTGATAGCACTATTCTCTGGAAATGTTCACCGGGATGTCTCTTCCAAAGAGTGAAAAATTCTGTACTTCCACTATAACTGCTGCTGCTTCGACTGTCAACGTTTCTCTTTAGATAGTAAACGGTCCCTGGTACAAACAGCTCCTCAGGCACTGTACTGGCAGCTTCTTCCTTCTTGGGTGCGGCAGAATTCTCTGTCCTAGATGTCAAGGTAGAGACAGCATGAAAAACAGATGATTTGTCTCTGATGACAATATCTGTAAGACAAAAGTTATTAATTAATGCTGCCTCTAGAATATTTAAGTATCGGCCATGACTGCTGTTAATAAAAAAACTTTACAACCTTTTCAGTGCACATGGCTTTTAAATGAAAGTGTTCTCCTAAAAGCAGAAGAAGTTCTCGCTCTACATGACTGCTTTGATTCCAAAAACATGTAACTCAAGATAAAAGGAAAAGAGAATGGGAGGAGAAAAAACCACAAATAAATAATGTCAAAGAGAATTGATCCTAAATTTATTTCAAAGCAAAATCTAACTATTAAAGCACATAAATAACTCAAAGAACATCAGCGGATCTAAGCATGAATTGTGCAATAAGGAAAAAATAAAAAGTTTGACATGGCCAAAATTAAAGATGAAGCTAACTAAGCTTTATACAACATAACATTTGGCAAGCTTTGTGGCATGTGGGCTTACCAGAAGAATTTTCCTTGCTCCTGAAATTGGCATACTCTGCAAGTTTTCGAGTTACATCTTGCACCGAAGACACTACTTGCTTAGCATTTATGACTAAATCTATGACATTTTTCCAGTCTTCCTTCTCAACCACACTCATCCTGTACCAAAACCAAGAATGAGGTTAAGAAATACACATAAGGGTTTTAAATTGATGCTCAAAACAAAAGAAACCAACTCAATATGCAAACAAGTAATAAGTGGTTCCTTCAGATGCTGGGTGATAAAAGTCAAATGGAAATGATCATCTCCTAAGTATAGGTCACTAGCTACCCACTGCCTCTCCTAGGTACGTCCTCCAAGTGTTACAGTGTCCCTAAAAGTTTAATACAAAAATGTATAATGATCATACTACTCCAAATGAACCGTGCTACATCCAACCAACATCCCAGAGTGTCATGTGACAAAAGAACTAAAGCAAGAACAATGAAAAAAATGTGGATTTACCAGAGCAACTAGTCATAATAAAAGTTAGTGGCAACCAAAAATTTTCCATTCTGAAATGATTACCAATGTTTACTCTCCGAGAGGTCAGACATAACAAAACAGAATTTTGTTTTGTTTTGTTTTGTTTTTTTTTTTGTTTTTTTTTTGTTTTTTTTTTTTTTTTCTGACTGATTGTTTTGGATAGAACCAAAATTAATACTGAACTCATCTCCTTGGTATGGGTTTAATTACCCACCATCTCCTCTAGGCATGTCCTGCATATATTATTATGTCCCTAAAAGTTTTAATTGCTTGATAAAAATGAGTGATGATCACACAGATACTCCAAATGAACAACTGTGACACCAACCTCCCAGAGTGCCACACGACAAGAGGACTAAAGCAGGAACAATGAAGAAAAGCACATTACCTAAAACACCTAGTCATCTTCAATAAAAAGTTAGTGCCAAGTGCCAACCACAACTTTGCCATTCAGAAATAATTACTAATCTTTACTTACTGAGAGTACATAACAAAGCAAAATTTTCGTTTTACAACTATTTGTTTTGGATAGAACCAATATCAATGCAGAAATGATCTGCCTCTTGATCCTTTTCCAAGTTAAGATATCTTCTTAACCTGGATTCCATACCAATCCATATGAAAGTTACCATCTTTTTCTTGTCCTTCGGATGCACAATTCCCTTAAATGAAATTCCAGATGACACTACTATATGAGTATATGACGAATGAGTACAAATCTAGAAATATTATGAATGCATATTGAGTGAGGTTTATGGCACAAGTTATATAGCCTAACTCTTTACTTTCTCATCGCCTTACAACATGGAAACCTTATACACATTTACATTTCATCTAAGTTCAATTGAAATATTCTTTTGGCATTCTTCTGATATCCAATGTTCCAAATATCAACAATCTCAAATTATGCCACAACAAGTTATATAGCCTACCTCTTTCCTTTCTCATCGTCCTTACAACATGGAAACCTTATACACATTTACATTTCATCCAAGTTCACTTGAAATATTCTTTTGGCATTCTACTAATATTCAATGTCCCAGATAGCAACAATCCCAGTTTCCGGAATTTAAATAGCACCTTCCACTAGCTGAAAATATATGCAAACCAATATATGCACTTTCTCCACACATGCATTCTCAAGTTAAAAATGCCTTCTTTCTTTCTTTCTTTCGTTTTTTTTGGTTTAGCACTCACCTCACCCCACCCCAACTATCCCATGCGCCAACATAATATGTCTGCAGTCTGCTACTGCAGCGTATAAAGTGCTTTGGTCCTAAAACTTCTTGTCCATTTTGCATATACATTCTTTTTTAACATGTTTAAAATAAAGGTAATAGTTCTAATATAGGCACTTGTACTCACCAATCAGTTTGTAGAATCTCATTTCTAAGCCTTGCTAGAGAAGCTGCACTTAACCTAGGTATAATATCATCCTGCTCATGAGGAAAAAAGAGAGCCAATAAGAAAAAGACAACACAGTAAACAACATAAGACTACTTCACTGAAAAAAAAAAAAAAAAAGAGGAAAAAATATCCAAAAGGAGATTCTTCTTTCCAATAGAAATTACTGAAAGACAACCAGATGCATATACCCACCTGCATTACAACAGTAGTCACAAAATCTGAGCAACTTTCAGCAAGTTCTCTGGAGACACAAGGTGGAGTTGCATATCCAACAGCAGAAACAATGTCAGGGCTGAATCCCAGTTCTTTAAGTGATTTTTTACGTAGCATTATTGCTAATAAAGCAGCTGTCGAACCACCGAGAGAATGACCCACTAGCCTTAATCTAAATCCCTGTAGATGAATTAGGCTCACAAAAATGATAAAACAAACTTCTACTTAACAATTTTTTTTTTTCAACAACATCCAAAAACAAATAAAATTTGTGGCACCTCATGCTTCTCTAAGCACTGCCTTATGGTTCCTAATTCATGACGAAGAAACCAACGAGCAGCTTCAGCTGTACCAAAGTGAGTTGAGTAGCCTTCAAATGTTACTTCTTCATCACTTGATGAGACAATGTCAGTAATGAGATCATAGACAGTATGAGTTCCACGGATTCCGAGAATTACAAGTTTCTTACGAGGATCAATTCCTATATAATATCCAGGCCTCATCACACTGGAATTTTTTTCAAACTTGTAAATGTTGCTTTCTCGAAGCATGCTATTCCTCGCTAGGCCTAAAGCATTATTCTTGTAACAGCCTTTTGCTAGCTCAGTATGGTAGATGAGATCTTGGACCTATATTGCAAAACTATTACCAAGTTAGAAAATGAGGTGCAGTAGATTAAAAATGGAAGTATAGAAAAAGCAAAATTGAAAATGGAAGTAAAGTAAGAATAAGCATATTTAAAATGGAAGTAATAAAAATTAAACATATTTTATCAAGTTTACAATATTATTCCTCAATAATAAGTATTTGGTAATTACAATTGACTCAGATTTGATCTGGACACCCTTAACATCCTCAAATGGATTTAAAGATGCTTGACGAAGATAAATAAGGTAAAGGCCGATTGTCATATCACTCAAGCTCCAACCCTCGATGCCAATCTTACTCCTTTGAATGCTTGCAATGATCTCAGAAACAGATCGACTGCTAGGTGGGGATTTGTTTCCAAATCCATCTCCTGCATATTTGAATATTAAATCAGCCTCCATAACCGGCGAGCAAAGTCGATAGGAGTTGTGGTTTCAAAGATACCTAAACACTCTAATAAGTATGTTGCAACAAAAGATGATACAAAGAAAATACCACTTATGAACTTCCAAAAAGAAAAAAATAATAATGAAAAACTCCATAGTGAAGAAAAATATGTAGAACCTAAAGTTCAGCAATTGCATAACTTCACCAGGTTAGATATACTTAAATGTTCATCAATCATGTTCAAAACAGAAGATCCCAAATAATCATCCTAGCAGTTTTGATGATATACAAAACATGCCAAGAATAAACAAACCTGTAGGCAGAGCCCACCTACACAATTGCAGAGCTGGTTCAAGGGCTTTTGTAAGCCAAGCCAGCTCCAACTTCCAGTTAGTATCATTGACATCATCATCATCAGAACTGTATTTGCTCACTCCAGAATCATTATTTGTCCTCTTCTCCACTTTAGACCTTACATGAACTAGAGGAGCATCCTTCGCTTCTTTTGGCAAATCCGCTTCAACCCTATCCGCTTTTGACCATTGCGATTGGCACCGATGGAGAATACTATAAACAAGCCTTTTGTACGATTCCGGTGTCCTCATCACATTTTTACCATGATCTACAGCATAAAAAAAGAGAGTACTAATCAATTATATCTTCATACGAACAAAAAAAAAAAAAAAAATTCCAATGCAACATCATAGACTAGTGCACAAATATACATTTTTCTACAATGTTACTTCCCAATTAACATCACAAGTGTTATAAAAATAATAATAAAAAGAAAAGATTAAACATTACAGGTTCCAGGAAATCTTATTCCCAATTCTCTTTGACAAATCACCTTCAAACCACATTGTGACAACGTCTTATATTTATGGAGTTCAACGAAGCTTCTCCTTGACCACCAATCTTAGTAAAGGCACATTACACAGGTATTATTTCTCAAAACCTTTAAAAAAGAATCAATTCCAAATCAACCATTGCTTATCATTTCCACTCCAAGAACAATGAACTTCTATAATATAGACCCGAGTTGAGGTCTATAGCCAGCTAGCTTCATCTGTCTATCTAATTCTGCCAGCAACAAGTATATCTCTTCAGAAGCCGGATGAGATTGATCGGATGCTGCAAACTGATAAATTTTCCTTTCCATTTCAATCCAACTTGAGCCGGGACATCTCTTTTCGATACCTAGTTCCTTCATAGCTACCCTGATTTTTGTAACCTCAGTCCATCGATTCACTTCAGCATACATGTTAAGCAAAAGAGTATAATATCCACTATTGTTTGGCTCCAAAACCATCAATTCTTTAACAGCAATGTCAGCAATCTCCAGGTTCCTATGAAGTTTACATCCCCCCAACAAGGCACCCCATATAACTGCATTTGGTTGAAATTTCATGTTTCGAATCAGTTCCAATGCATCTCCAAGCAAGCCAGATTTGCTCAATAGATCAACCATGCATCCGTAGTGCTCAAGTTCAGGGGATATGGAATATTTACGGGTCATGCTCTGAAACCTCCTAAGGCCTTCCTTGACAAGCCCTGCATGAGTGCATGCACTTAAAATGCTAATAAAAGTAACTCCATTTGGATTAATCTTCTCAGTCTCCATCCTATCAAACATTGCGAGTGCTTCGTTTGCAAAACCATGGACTGCAAGACCTTCAATTATTGAATTCCAACAGAAGAGATTTTTCTCTTGCAATTTGAAAAACACTGAAAGGGACCTATCTAAACTCCCACACTTTGCATACATATCAATCAATGCAGACCCAATATAAACATCGAGATTAAATCCATTTTGCATCAGATACAAATGTATTTCCTTGCCTAAATCAAGTGCTCCAAGATGGGCACATGCTGATATTACAGAACTTATGGTCACTTCATCAGGGCTAAACCCATTCGTCTTCATATCATTAAACACATATAATGCTTCTCTAAATTGCTTGTTCTGAGAATAACAAGTGATCATGGTAGTCCATGAAATTATATCCTTTGCAGGCATTTCATTGAACAACAATTCAGCAGCCCCCACATTCCCCAGTCTTGCATACCCATCAATCATGGTATTCCAGGTAGCAATGTTCTTTTCAGGCATCTCATCAAACAATCTCGTCGCAGAACACAAATATCCATCCCGCACATAAGCTGAAACCATTGTAGTCCATGAAAAAACATCTCTTTCAGGCATTTCATCAAATACCCTTCTCGATTCAGAAATCTTATTCAAATTCGAGTAAAAATCAATCAAAGCAGTTTGTACAAAAACATGTGCATCAAAACCATATTTCCAAATGTGCCCATGCACAGCTTTGCCAAAAGAGATACCCAACAACAGTGTGCAAGCCTTAATCAAAGATGAGAACGTGTAACTTGTGGGGAAAACATTAGCTCTCAACATAAGCATGTAAAACTGAAGAGCTTTAAGTGGATGAGCACAATGAACAAACCCTTTGATAAGTGCATTGTACACAAACACATTGGGTTCTTTCATTTGGGTTAATGATAAAATTGCATAATCTGTACAGTGAAACATAGTTGTACAAGAGGTGATAAATTGGTTTATTAGGAAACAATCTTGGTTTGCATTGGTCTTGATCATGGTAGCGTAAATGCATTCTAGCTCTTTCAGAGTGGAACATCTCTTCACTTGGTTGGCTATGGTCTGTGTTTGAGTGAAAGATTCATGGTTTTGAAGAGGTTTCGGGATTGAAAAACGGTTGAAGTTGGTTGTTCTTCTCACGTACTTGACACTCATCGGCACTAGAACATAACAACATGAGTACTAATCAAATGTTTCTCCATACAAACAAAAAAGAAAAACCTAAATATTCCCTAGCAACATCATAGACCAGTGCATAAATATACATTTTCCCACAATGTTACTTCCACACTAAACATCACAAGTTATATATATTAATATATATAGCAGAAATGGTGTCATCATAATCATCACAACTAAATACTCATCATAATCATAGCAGAAATGGTGTCAGACGGATTTGCAAAGATTTATATAATGTGATGGAAAACACTGAATTAAGCTCCAACAGAGTGACAGACATAAGAATTTAATTATATGTTGACAAATCCAATAGTTTATTTGAGTGACATTAAATTCAAACACTAACATACAGTTCAGATATAATTTTCAGGAAATCCCAATCAACTTATAAGTAGGAAAAAAAACACAAGATAGTAAAAATGAAAAGAAAAACTTACAAAGGTTGTGAAAGAATCGTTTGACGGATTGATTAGCCATGTCTGAGGGAGAGAGTAACTGAACTGTGCTTTTCAAATAAGGCGGTTATGAGAATGAGTGTGTGCAAACGACGGCCGACGAGGAGGATCCGTACAAATTGTGGCGGCGAGAAGCCGGTTTTGGTAGCGTCGGTGGGAGATTTTGTTACAAATAGTGAGGGTATTTCTGTCATCTAAAATTGTCATTCTCTTCATTTTTGGGCCGTCCATGCTCTTCATTTTGGGCCACAAACAAGTAGGCCTTTCTTAACGCTTCAAAAAAGAGAATAAAATGGGGCCGAAATGAAAAGACGAAAACAATAGGGGTGTTAGGTTTAATATTATGGAAAAGTGAAGGGCTATTATAAAGAATCGAAGTTGCAGCTACCTATAAATAGGTCCAATTAGGGTTTGAAGCAGCAAGCACGCCGTTGTTCATCTACCTCTGAAAGCCCTGCATTTTTATATTTTTATTTTCTGGTTAAATTGATAGAGTGATTGAGAATGAAATGATGATTATAAGATTCCCTATTGGTTTGATAGCCGAGATGATGGCATCGACCTTGTATTAGCTCTATCTGATCATTCTTCACTCTTTTAATCTTCATTTTTAGATTTAGATTTGTTGTTTTTGATTGTTGGCAAGAGAATGAAGTGATGACTGGAATGATTCCCTATTGGTTTGATTTGCCGCAATGATGGCCGATTGTTATTAGCTCTATCTGATCGTTCTCTTTGGTTTATTTATTTATTATAGATTTGAAATGAGCACTTTTCGAAGGCTTTGCAGATTTCCATTATCATTCTGTGGAGCTCAAAATATGTGCTACATTTTTAGTTGTCTTTCTGTTATTTATATCCTCTTTCTTCTTATTGTTAGAGGATTAATCTAAGTTAGACATACATTAATAAGTTAATATGTTAGCTTGTAATATAATCCTAGCAATCAGCATCTCATCAAACAATCCCCAGTCCGCACGTAAGCTGAAACCATTTCTTTTAGGCATTTTATCAAACACCCTTCTCAAGTCAAAGCAGTCTGTACCCATATTTCTAAATTTGCCTTTATCAAAGGTGAAAGCGTGTAAGCTTTGTGCATAAGTAAAATTTAAGAGCTTGAAGCGGATTTATCACAATGAACAAACCTTCTGAGAAGTCTCTGTGGATATTCAGAGAGATAGATTTTTATGTACCTGCCCTCGTTACCATTCATTTTTATGGTGATCATGATCAGAAGAAGGTTTTATTCTTTTTCAGGCTCAACACAAGCCAACTTCCAATAAAACGTTAGGCACCAGATCATAAATAATGTATTACAATGTCTGATGTGCACTTTTTACCACCAAGATCACTTGAGCATTGCCAAGCCGGATTAACACTCTTTATAACAAATAAATAATGTAGATTATTGCTACTTAACCTTAATTCATGGAATATATGTTCTTTTTTTTATCTTTTTTAAAATATTACAATAATTTGGGATTTGGAAAGGGAATTGGTTCATAATGTTCACTTTTTAAAGAGTAACGTTACTCCACCCAAATATGAGGTATCATCACCATTAAAAACACCTTGATCAGGGATTAAACTTTCAAGAGGCTCTAACTCATTTTTGGAGATTTGCTGATTTAAATGTATATATAGTTATATAATTTGTTTAAAATAATTTAAAATAAACTCATATGAATATATAATTTGAAATAAGAAAACAAAACTAAACCCAGAAAATCAAAGCTCGTAAATTTTTTCTTTCTTTTCTTTTTTTGAATTTTTTTCCTTTTCAAAAAATATTTTATTTCAATTTGATAAAAAAAAAAAAAAAAAAAAAAAAAAAAAACCCAGAAAATCAAAGTCCATAAATTGAAAAGGGAAAAAATTTAAAAAAGAAAAAGAAAGAAAGAAAGAAAGGAAAAATCTCCTCTTTTTTTTTTAATTTTTTTTCCTTTTGTTTTCTTATTTTCTTTTTCTTTTTCAAAAATCTGTTTTGATATATTATTATTAAATATAAGTTTATTTCAATATATATATGAGCTTATTTTAAATTATATAAACATATTTTAATTATTTTAAATAAATTATATAACTATATAACTACATATATATATATAAATGTTCAAGTCAGTGCGCACTGATATAACTTCATCAATGTGTTGGATGTGGATCATGATCTACATACTTTGACTCAAAGTGTATGCACTTGTCAAAACTTCTCAATAATCAGTGGTCCACATGCATTGGTACTGATGTAGTTACATCAGTGCACACTGACCAGAACGGGACCGCATATATATATTTAAATCAACAAACTTCCAACAATGAGTTAGAGTAGCCCAGCTGGTTAGAGCCTGTTGCTTTTAACCACAAGGTTGAAGGTTCAATTATTAGAGGGGCATTTTAGTCTTTTCACATTGCTTAGGGGTAAAACCGACTTTTTGACACTTCTATTAATGTTGACCATCCTCAACAAAACCTCCCAAAATCATTAGATACTTGTGATATCAGCTTCCAAATTCCTCTGATTGACCTTGGAGGCTTTGAAGGTAGTCCACGACAAAAAGAGATAGTTGATCAAATTCGCCAAGCATCCGAAACATGGGATTTCTTTCAACTGATTAACCATGCACTTCCAGTTTGTGTTATGGAAGAGATGTTAGAAGGTGTTAAGAGGATTCCATGAGCAACACAAGGAGGTGAAGATGGAGATGTACTCGCACGATACTAAAAACCTAGTAAGATATTTCACTAATGGTAATCTTCTTGCTTCACAAGAACCTGCAAATTGGCGGGATACAATAGCTTTTAACTTCCAGGATGGTCAACTGGATCCTGAATTATTTCCTCAAGTATGCGGGTATGTTTCAAAGACACGTTCACATGTAAATATTTCAAGAAATTGAACTTGTATCTGATTTTTAATGTTGTGTAGAAAAGTAGTTAGTGAATATATGAAACATATGTTCGAACTGAGAACGATACTATCTACAATGTCATCAGAGGCTTTAGGCCTTAACAGTAATTACCTGACAAGATTAGAATGCATGGAAACCGAATCGCTGGTGTGCCACTATTACCCGACTTGCCCTGAGCCGGATTTGACGCTAGGTGCCACCAAGCATACAGATCCATCTTTTCTAACAATACTCCTGCAATATTGTATCGGTGGCTTGCAAGTGCTTTATGGGCTCTAGTAATCAACATAGGTGATTTCATGCAGGTGAGGGGTCTAATTTTACATACTAGTTGCAAAAGTTTATTTAAATGTAACATTTTAGAGCATGACAAATTGACAATGTACCCTTTTGTTTTCTCAATACATGAAGCTCACCAGCAATGACAAATTCGGAAGCGTGGAGCACAGGGTAGTGGTTTGGAGAGTTTGAGCAAGAGTATATCAGTTGCCTGCCTTTTCTATCCAAGTACAAACAATAGATATAAGCCATATGAACCCATAAAAGAGCTTCTATCTGACCAACCACCAATCTACAGGGCAACTCATGTTGATGAATTTATGAGCTATTTCAAGTCCAAAGGACTAGATGGTAACTCAACCCTTGCTCATTTTAAATTATGATGTGCCTATCCAATATTAATAAATCAACAAAATTGATTCTACTCATGACAAAAGCTAGATCACCGGTGCTTGAAAGCTAATAGCAGTTAATTTGTAATAAAATTAGCAGATCCTCATAACATTCTGTTAACTCGTTAGTTTATTTTTGTGTGGAATCCTAAAATAACTTGATTAAATTTAATGTTGAAGGATCCTTTAACATTAACATACATAACACGAGGTTTTAGATGAAATCCAATCAATTTCAATGAATTTTTATGAAGGATAAAACTATTAACGATGAAAAATATTCACCCATGACAGTTGTTTGACCTGACGAAGAAAGGTGACTTAAACCAACATACATTGATGATCAAGTAACTCCCATCGATAGAAACTTGTCCATCAAGTTTCTAAGATTGAGATAACTTCTCCATCGACCAAAAGAAACCAAAGGGTGGTGGTGGTGGTGGAAGCAGACCCTAAAATGAAGGGATTCGATTAGAACATATACCACAGCAACCACAACTTGGGGGGTGGGGGGGTGGGCGGTGGTGGTAGTGGTCTGGAAGCAGACCCTAAAATGAAGGGATTCGATTAGAACATATACCACAGCAACCACAACCTAGTTACTGGTCACACATAGACAACTCACCTAGAGAAACCGATAATGACAAAATGAGCCTATAAGCTTAGGCCATGTGAGAATGATCGAAAACGTCATAAGTGACTTCTTCTAATTGGTTGAAGGCATATGGATGGCACAAAGACGGAAGGAACTAATATCCACAACAAGGTACAAAGAGGGGATGAAGGACCAATAAGGATAAGACATGCGCCCTCTCCTGGAAAACATTATTTTACATGAATACTCGTGCTTTTAGACATGATATGTATTTACATGTTTTGAGAGATCTTTTTCCTCTTTATTCATTCAATATCTTTTTTTTACATATATGATATATTTACGTGAATACTCATGCTAGAAACGATAGATTTCTCTATTTTATTGCCATTAGCAGCTGCCCTTTTTCTTCTCTTGACTTGGGCATCGAAGAGTAGTGGTGTAAAAGTGGGCTGGCACGGCCCATTTGTGCCGGGCTGAAAAAACCCGGCCAGCCCATTTGTGCCGAGCTGAAAAAACCTGTTTTTGAAAACGGGCTCGGCCTGGCACGGCACACCCTTTTTTGTGTGCCCGTTTTGTAAAATAAGGAGCTCAGCACGGGCCGAACGTGTATGTGTCGGGTTAGGTCAGGCCGGCACGCAGGTTGCAACTTTTTTTTATTTTTTTATTTTATAAATATGATAATATTGTTTAAACAATTTAAATTATGTAATTTTAATTGTAATTTGTCTATCTTATTTATTATTTTAGTGTAATAAAAAAAAGATAAATTTATTATTTTATTTGATAAAATAATTCAAAGAATAAATAAAGATAAAATATGAAAGTAAATAAAAAATACATGAAAATATGAAATGAAAAATGATTTATTTATTTCGTATTTTCACTTTTATATGATTGCCTCATTAAAAACCTTACCAAGAAAAACCCAGTGAGATAAAAATTTGGCAAGGGAAAAAGAGTGCAATCTCTATTCTCTAGCATACGCGGAGTCATAACCGGCCCGTCTGGCCATCTCGGTTCCGTTGTAGTTATGTCCGGGTTATAGTTTTTGGCTCTCCGTGTCGAACCATGCATTTGGCCATATGCCTTTTCAAATGACCGGTTCCCGACTCTGGATAGGCATCATATGAGAGTTTACAAAACTTACAGCGATATTTTGTTGTGACCTTACCGTCTGGGTTTGGTAATTCTTCTTTGTCAAAACACTCCCATACTTTTGATGTGTACTTTTTAGGTTTGGGAGGATGTGATGTCGGTGTTGTGTCGGAACTAGAAGGTCCCGCTACTGTTTTCGTCGGCCCGGAAAGGTCAAAATAATTTTCCTCCATGTTAATACCGTCCTGAAATTGAGGATGATTATGATCTATTTCCTATAATACAAATATTAACTCGTTAGTCATTAAAATGGCTAAGCAAAAAATAATAAAATCATAAATATACTAAGCATGACAATATTAAAATTAATTACTAAACATAAAATCATCAATTTACTAACTAAAAAAAATATATACTAAGTATAAATTAAAATATACAAATATTAAAATTAATTATTAGACCTAAATTCATAAAATGATAAATTTACTAAAACATAAAATTAATTAATAACATTTAAAGGAAAAAGATACCTTTGAGCTTTGGTGGAGAGATTAGAGAATAATATTAGACTATTAGAGAATAGAGAATAGAGATTAGAGAGAGTAATGGAGATTGGAGAGTTGGAGAATGGAGAATGGAGACTTGGACTCTTGGAGAATGGAGAGAATGAGAGTATGAGAGAATAGAGATTGAGAGAAAGTGTATGGAAATTGTGGATTGGAAATTTGGAATGGGTGGGGGTATTTATAAAAAAATTTGAAATGGTGTAAAAATATAAAATAGAAGAGATGAGGGGGTAAATTGTAATTTTTAGTAAGTTTTGAAAATTTTGACCGTTTGCTGACGTCAGCAACGGTCAAATTTTTCAAAAAAAAAATAAAAAATAAAAAATGGCTTCAAACGGTAAAAAAAAAAAAAAAAAATTTAAAATTTAAAAAAAATTATAATGTATGGCGGGCCGGCGTTCCCCTCAATTTTTTTTTAAAAATTAAATATCTTAATTAAATTGTTAGTTTGTTAATTGTTATTTGTTACTTTGTTACTTTGTTTTGTTACATACTTACATTATAAATTTATAATATTGTTATATTATTTAAACATTTTTAATTGTAATTTGTCTATCTTATTTATTATTTGAGTGTAATAAAAAAAATGTAGAAAATAGAAAGATTTATTATTTTATTTAAAAAAAAATTCAAAGAATAAATAATTATAAAGCTAAAATATTAAAGAAAATAAAAATATATGAAATTATGAAAATATGAAAAGAAGAATTATTTATTTCTTTTGGAGTCTTAGTATTACATATAAAAAAATAATTCAAAGAATAAATAATTATAAAGCTAAAATATTAAAGAAAATAAAAATAGATGAAATTATGAAAATATGAAAAGAAGAATTATTTATTTCTTTTGGAGTCTAGTATTACATATTTACATGATTGCCTCATTAAAAACCTTACCAAGAAAAACCCAGTAGGATAAAAACTTGGTAAGGGAAAAAGAGTGCAATCGTATTACAAGTTAATGTACATCGGTACATGTATAAGCTAGAAGTCTTAGATTTGGTTACTGCCGGAACTCTCTTCGACATATAAATTACTAAAATTTTGAATAAGTTGTTCGTCTACCATTTCATTTTGCAACCTCTTTTTCGCATGCTCCCAATCTTGAACGCATGCCAATACCTCCACCATATCTGGAGTCAAAGAATTTCTTCTTTCTTCATCAATTCTTTCAGTCGTGCTGAATACCTGTTCTAAGGAAACAGTGGAGACAGAGATAACCAGTACGTCCTGTGCTAGGTGTGACAGGATCAGATATTTATAATAGCCGTAGGTCTTCCACCATACCAATAGTTCAAATCCCTTCTCTCGTGAGTCGAATTGAGCTTCAAGGTAGCTTGTCAATTCGGCACTGGAAGTTGCACCAACTGATTCAGCTCGTGAAGAAGAAGAACTTGATGAGCCTACTTTTTTTTCGGCGTTTTAAAATGTTCCAACTTGTCTGATTCGGGAGTGTGTCTGGTTCTATTGATGGTTGCACGTCAACGCCACCATACCTGCGCTCATAAGTACTAAAAACTTCAAACAACTTGGTTTGAATGTCAGTAACCTGTGCAGAATAATCTACGCTTAAATTTTCACGAAGATAATCTAGCAATGTTTCTAAACCAGATAATTTAACCCTAGGATCTATTATAACACCTAAAGCATAAAGGAAAGGAATTTCAGACCAGTATTTTTTAAACTTGGTTTCCATGGCAACAACTACAGGGCCTAAGATTTCATCTTCCCTATAATTGTTTAACAATTCAAACATCTCCACAATATGATGTATTATCAGGGAAGATGTGGGGTAATAGACCCCGGAAAGAGTTACAGTGGAATCGTAAAAAACCTTTAAAAATTGAACAAAGATCTTTGCCACATGCCAATCATCTGGTGTCAATGTTGGACGGCCAAGTTCAGACATTTTCATGTTATAAAAACCTGAAATAGGTGATTCATATTCCAAACAATTTAGCAGCTTTAAGTAAGTAGAGTTCCACCTTACCGGCATATCTGTTAGAAATCTTTGGGGTTGTAGACCGAAGGTTGTACAGTATCTACCGAATTCATTCAATCTTGGATTAGAACTGCAGAGCCAAGCAAGGGCATCTCTGATGCGATCTATATGATCGCTTACTACCTTCATACCAGGCTGTACAACTAAATTGATGATATGACATGTACATTGTTGATGGAAGAAATAACCCCCATGTGGCGGGATATTTTTTTCAAAAAACAATGCAATGGAACTAGTATTTGCATATGCATTATTTAATGTGATAGAAATGACGCGATGCTGCATTTCAAAAGTTTCTAAAACAGACATAATGACATTAAAAATATTTCTTGCGATATGTGCACCATCCATAGGACGAAAACCAAGATTTTTTTTTTGTAAATTCCAATCATAGTCTAAATAGTGTCCCGTGACAGTTAAATAGTCCTGTTTGGAACATGCGCTCCAAATATCAGAAGTTAATGCAATAGAGACAATTAGATGCTGTAATTCAGCCTTCAAACCATCTCGTTGGGTTTGAAAACATTTTAACAAATCGTTTCGAGTAGTGGTTCTAGAAACAGATTTAAATTGGGGGTTGTATGCAGTTTGAATAAATTCTTCAAAAAAAAGGGTTGTCACCGAAATTAATCGGTTGATCAGTACATGCAATGTAACGTGCCATGCACTCTCTAGCATGCATAGGGTCGTAACGCTATATTGTAACGGACCTGTCTGGGTGCTGTTGTAGTTGTGTTTAGGTTGTAGTGTCTACCTGTCCGTGTGCAGGCATGCATGCATTTCTCCATACGCCTTCGCAAATGACCGGTCCCTCCTTTAGAAGTGACATAGTGCTTTTGACAAAACTTACATTAAGCTCTATCCATGAGTTGACCGTCTGGCATAATCTTCTGTATTACATCAAAACATTGCCATACGTTTGATGTGTGCTTTTTAGGTTTGTGAGGACGTGATGTCGGTGTTGCATCAGAACCAGAAGGTCCCGCTACCGTTTGCGTTGGCCTGGGGCCGGAAAGGTCAAAATAATCGTTGTCCATGTTAAGACCATCCAGAAATTGAGGATGATTATGATCCATTTTCTACAATACAAATATTAAATCATTAGTCATTAAACACTAAGTATAAAATCATAATTCATAAATACTAAGTATAAAAATATTAAAATTAATTACTAAAAATAAAATCATAAATATACTAAGCATTAATATATTAAAATTAATTACTAAACATAAAATCATACATATAATAAGCATTAACATATTAAAATTAATTACTAAACATAAAATCATAAATATACTAAGCATTAACATATTAAAATTAATTACTAAACATAAAATCATAAGTATTATACAAATATTAAAATATATTACTAAACGTAAAATTATAAAATCATAAATATACTAAGCATAATTCATAAACATATTTAAATAATTATTAAGCATTTAATCATAAATATACTAAGCATAAAAAATATTTAAATTCATTACTAAGCATTTAATCATAAATATAATAATATACTAAGCATAAAAATATTAAAATAATTACTAAACATAAAATCATAAATATACTAAGCATTAACATATTAAAATTAATTACTAAACATAAAATCATAAATATACTAAGCATTAACATATTAAAATTAATTACTAAACATAAACTCATAAATATCATAAAAATATTAAAATTAATTACTAAACATAAAATCATAAATATACTAAGCATTAACATATTAAAATTAATTACTAAACATAAAATCATAAATATCATACAAATATTAAAATATATTACTAAACATAAAAATATAAAATAATAAATATACTAAGTATAATTCATAAACATATTTAAATTAATTATTAAGCATTTAATCATAAATATACTAAGCATAAAAAATATTTAAATTCATTACTAAGCATTTAATCATAAATATAGTAATATACTAAGCATAAAAATATTTAAATTCATTACTAAACATAAAATCATAAATTGATAAATATACTAACATACTAAGTATAAAAATATTTAAATTCATTACTAAGCATTTAATCATAAATATACATATCATACAAATATTAAAATTAATTACTAAACATAAAATCATAAATATCATAAAAATATTTAAATATATTACTAAATATAAAATCATCAATTTACTAACTAAACAAAATATACTAAGATAGTAAGATTACTAAGCATAAATAAAAATATACAAATATTAAAATTAATTACTAGACATAAATTCACAAAATGATAAATTCACTAAAATCTAAGATTCTAAGATTAAATATTAAAATTTATAACAAAGCAAAGCATAGAAATATTAACTCATAAATACACTAAGCATAAAGCCATAAATATAAAATATACATAAAACATAAGAATAAATATCAAAATTAATAACTAACTAACTAAGCATAAATATATTAATTATTAACTATAAATATAAATTTTAAAAACTAAAACATAAAACTAATTAATAACATTTAAAGGAAAAACATACCTTTGAGGCTTTGAGCTTTGGTGGAGAGATTAGAGAATAATATTAGTAATATAGTAGTAGAAATTTAGAATAGTAAAGTAGTAGATTAGTTGTGTAGAGAATAGAGAGAGAGAGAGTAAGAATGGAATTATTAAAAATTTAAAATATGAAGGTGTAGAGAAAATGAGAAATAGAGATTAGAGAGAGTAATGGAGAGTTGGAGAATGTAGAGAGTAGATAGTAGAGAATGAGAGAATAGAGATTGAGAGAAAGTGTAGGGAAATGAAATGAGTGGGGGTATTTATAGAAAAATTTGAAATGTGGGTAAAAATATAAAATAGAAGAGATGAGGGGGTAAATTGTAATTTTTAGTAAGTATTGAAAATTTTGACTGTTTGCTAACGTCAGCAACGGTCAAAATTTTCAAAAAAAAAAAAAAAAAACAATAAAAAATGGCTTCAAACGGTAAAAGAAAAAAAAAAAATTTGAACGGCCGGGCCGACCCACCAAACCTCAAACCTCTACCCGGCCCGTGCCAGGTATGTGGGCCGTGCTAGGCCTGGCCCGCGAAACATATGGGTCGTGCTTGGAATGGCCCACCACCCTTGGCAGGCCTGCCGGCTGTGTCGAGCCCATCAGGCCCAGCACATATTTACACCACTATCGAAGAGTGATCGTAGACGCAGGGGCATGGACCCCACTTGGCAAAAGAAAAAAAATATAGTTAACAAATTATAAAATACTTAAAACAAAAAAAGAAAAGTGTATTTTATATTTTAGTTCTATAAATTTTAAGTTTTTATCATTTGATCCCCTCAACTCCAAATTTCCGATTCCGCCCCTAGCAGACACCACATTGACGTCACTTTGACCCGGTTTTCTCAATCCTTTAGAAGGAAACAACCAAAAGATAAATAGCTCGATAAGCCTCTAGGAAATCTCTTCAAAACCTCAACATAGTAAGGTTCATCCAAGAAGTCTCTTGATAGACTATTGGTCAGGAGTTAACTTAGTGAACTAACTTGGTGAACATTCTCCTATTCTGGTTAGTGAGGAGTTCAACATTCTCTTGTTATGGTTTGTACTTGAAAGATTAAGCATTAACAAAGAACTTTCTTTTTCTTTTTCTTTTCTTCGTCCATTGTAGGATGCAGCATAGGGAAACATATTTGAAGCATTCCAAATCTGATTTGGAACATACTTTCCTTGAAAATAAAATGTGTAAGATCTCACACCAGAATACTCTTCCATAAGGGATCTCTTATTTTAATTTCAATAAAAACTTTAATAAAATCACATCGATTTTTATAAATTTTAATTTGAAATTTTGTGTAGATGACAAGTTCATTAAAACCTACCTATGAATTTTCAAACACTACAACTATTTATCTTGATTTTGTTAAGTATGAAGGCATCGGAAAAATTGACAAAATATAGGAAAATTCAAGAAAAATAATTCTAATGCTTGAAAAGTTCTCAAATTTGTTTCATAAGTAGATTTCAAGGAACTTATTTTCCATAAAAAAAATTCAAATCAAAATTCATAAAAATCGATGTGATTTCATCAAATCCTTACCGAAATTAAAATAAAGGATCCCTTATAAAAAATACTCACTATATTTATATATATAATTATTATCAAGTGCGGTATCAAGGTTTATCGCATGTGATAAACCGTTTAAAAGATTTGCACTTTTTATCACATGTGATAAATCTTGATCCTGTAGAAAAAACCAAATTTGTAGTGATTCAAGTCTACTAATTTTTTTGTCCTCTAAAGAACTAATATGAATATAAATTATGCGAGGAGAAAAAAAAAAAAATATATATATATATATATATAGAGAGAGAGAGAGAGAGAGTCACTTGGCTGATATTAGAATGTAAATGCTAAAAAATCATAGAGATCGGATCAGAGATAAATGAAAAACTGTAAAAGAAGCCAGCTACAACTGCATATATTCAATTCCTATGAAGGACACTATTATTACAATTATCAAACTTTCAAGCCAGCTACAATTGCATTTATTCAACTCCAACGAAAGACACTATACTATTATTACAATTATCAAACTTTTCAGACAAATGGTGCAAAATGTAAATCAGGAATGCTAGTAAGCAAACTAGATAGCATGACCACACACAATAAGCTAAGCAAGAATAATCTTTAAAGTAACCTTTTTTTTCCACTCTTTTCCGATTTAAAGAAAAATCAAAGGACCAAATGCCAATCAAAGATCGGAAATGTCTCACTGTATATTACAAAGGATCCAACAAGATTGTCTCCATGAATTTACCGGCCACTGTTTTTAGCTGCATGCAGTCTTTGATTGCAAAATTTGCATAAGTGACCACAACTACAAGACATCCATTCTATGCATAATTCTGTTGTCTTGTCCCTGCTTTGATTAAAGTTCAAGATTAAACAAAGTTGTAATTAGATACAATTTGGTGAAAGGACAGATGTCGGCCCAGTTTGGGGATGCTTCCTAAATTGCTTTTGGGGCCAAAAGTGATTCCGAACTGAGCCTAGGGTGTTTGGTAAAATTCTAGAGAAGTGCTTTTAGTCAGTTTTATCTTCCCCAACAGCAGTTTTGAGAAGTTTTTTTTGTATAGCTTTTAGAAAACTGCTTCCCAGGAAACAATAATAAAAAGGCAATAGATTATTGATATATACGTAATATATATGGAAATAGATAAAAAATAATAATAATAATAATAATAATAATAATAAGTAATAATGTGTTATAGTCACACAAAATTAAACAATTTATTTATTTATTTTATAACATGTTTATGGTCACACAAAAATAAAACAAATTATTTATTTTCAAAACATCTTCAATATTCATTTATATCCTTTCTAGTAATTTTGCACAATTTTACTTACAATTTACCAAATACATTGAAATTGCTTTTGGTTCTCACAACACTTTTAAAAATCAGTTTACCAAACACAGTTGATTCTTCTCATGGCAAATCCAAAAGCAATTCTCCCCACAGCAGAACCAAAAGCAATTCCCCCCACAGTACAGCAATGCCAAACTAAGCCATAGTCATATATACATAAATCTCAGAAAGCACAGACCATATTGGTTTCTTATTGATTTTTACTCATTCTGTATAATTGAAGGTTTAGTTTCAAAGAAATATAGCACTCAACAATTGCCTGCATATATCGCTATTAAATGTACGCTTTGGGAAATAGCATTAAACGGGAAACAGAAAAGCATGGTAGCCCATATAGAGAATAAGAATTGTATGTATTCATACAAATGAACTTGTTTCATACCTCAACCACAAAACAGATCCATGTCTTCTCACCATGTGCTTCAGCCTTTTAAGATTATCAGACCCAAACTTCTGATGACTTCAGCTATCTCAAGAAAGTGACTGCATTCCTCGCACAACATCTGCATAGATCAACCAGCTTACATCTAAGACCAAGAATATCTTAGAGGAAACGAGTAAACAATGTGGGATTCAGTCTTTAGATATATGCACTGGGATGTCCTGCTCATCTCTTCAGGAGAATTTTTTGTGTTATAGCATAATTTTTGCTCCCAATAAAAGCTCATATACAAAAACACAAAAATGACCCACATACCTCTACAAGCATCTGCCCATTCTTATGTAGATTCTCTACTATTATTGAACATACATTCAGATGGCTTCCCACCTCCACTGCCCAGCTTGAACCCTGTTCGTAATTAGAGTATCCTTGAATGCTTGTACCTTTCTGATGCATCTGCAAATAAAGTATTACGATTCATAATGGCAGGAAAATTGTGGAAAGCATTTTATGCTCTTTCTAATAAGCAGTGGAAATCCTGATTCCCTAATTACTGAATATCATAGGGAAGCCGAACAAATCTTCAGGTAGCAGAACTTGAAGACAGAACATCAACATGTTCAGTTTCCTGTTTTCAAAACATTTTTCTGTTTTTTCAACTAAAAAACTTATTTAGCTATGAATCTTTTGTTATAAGACATCTCTTAAAACACACTTCTTTGGACAGCAGTTAGAGATACTTGTCAATCGATATGGCATGTGAGTTGTCAACACCATGTGAATCATGAGATGATGTGGTGAGTAATGTGTTAGTTTCAACTCATATGCCACATCATTCAGACATCAATTTGAGAAATCTAGCATTACTATTATGTAAAAAGTGTATTAAGAAACTGTTTTGAGTGATCTTACATGAGTTTTCCTCTTTTATATATATATAAACCTTATATTATTTGAATGAGGTACAAACGACCCTAATTTTAATACTTAAAACTACTTCATGATTCCAGTTACCGAACACAAAACAGATCTGGAAACAACAAAAACTATTGTATTATCATGCTTAAAACATGCTTTTAAGAAAAACACAAAACACCTTATGAGAGCCATATGAACATGTGTAGAACTCCTTAGCTTTTTATTCCTCAACTAGAAGTCTTCGAGACATCCAGAAAGAAAAAAAAATAAAAAGTACAAAATAAAAAAGCTTTCTATTCCCTGCATGGTGGAAGCTTCCTGAGTGCTTCATTTGCCGAACGAGAGCCATATGAACATGTGTAGAACTCCTTAGCTTTTTACCTTTGATTCAGCACATTTGCTGAGTTTGTCAGCCTGCTTAGTGATGCTTTGAAGAAACAGCATGTGCTTGATTGTGCGCTCCAGCAAGGAATCAATACTGCACTGTGCATTTCTTGAATTTTTCAGCACATTTCATACACAAATTTAAATGAAAGTGAACTGCAACTATCAAAGCTCAACTTGACTGCACGAAGTTACCTTGGATCCACTTGGCACAAGCTCTCTCAGCTCCTTGATACGATCTTGAATCAGCTGCCTGTCCCTTGGCATTGGCCTACAGTTTTCACCAGGTTTAGCCCTCTTCTTGTTGTTCTTAGCTGGCTCTGACGACCTGTCTAAATGCTCACTAAAAGTACTTGGACATATTGAGGAAAACCCTTTTGAAGACACTGCACTACACACCCCTGATGAGTTCAAGCACTGTTGTTTATAATATAGACCAGAGTTGAGGTCTATAGCCAGCTAGCTTCATCTGTCCATCTAATTCAGCCAGCAACAAGTATATCTCTTCAGAAGCCGGATGAGATTGATCAGATGCTACAAACTGATAAATTTTCCTTTCCATTTCAATCCAACTTGAGCCGGGACATCTCTTTTCGATACCTAGTTCCTTCATAGCTACCCTGATTTTTGTAACCTCAGTCCATTGATTCACTTCAGCATACATGTTAAGCAAAAGAGTATAATATCAACTATTGTTTGGCTCCAAAACCATCAATTCTTTAACAGCAATGTCAGCAATCTCCAGGTTCCTATGAAGCTTACATCCCCCCAACAAGGCACCCCATATAACTGCATTTGGTTGAAATTTCATGCTTCGTATCAGTTCCAATGCATCTCCAAGCAAGCCAGCTTTGCTCAATAGATCAGCCATGCATCCGTAGTGCTCAAGTTCAGGGATATGAAATATTTACGGGTCATGCTCTGAAACCTCCTAAGGCCTTCCTTGACAAACCCTGCATGAGTGCATGCACTTAAAATGCTAATAAAAGTAACTCCATTTGGATTAATCTTCTCAGTCTCCATCCTATCAAACATTGCGAGTGCTTCGTTTGCAAAACCATGGACTGCAAGACCTTCAATTATTGAATTCCAACAAAAGAGATTTTTCTCTTGCAATTTGAAAAACACTGAAAGGGACCTATCTAAACTCCCACACTTTGCATACATATCAATCAATGCAGACCCAATATAAACATCGAGATTAAATCCATTTTGCATCAGATACAAATGTATTTCCTTGCCTAAATCAAGTGCTCCAAGATGGGCACATGCTGATATTACAGAACTTATGGTCACTTCATCAGGGCTAAACCCATTCATCTTCATATCATTAAACATATATAATGCTTCTCTAAATTGCTTGTTCTGAGAATAACAAGTGATCATGGTAGTCCATGAAATTATATCCTTTGCAGGCATTTCATTGAATAACAATTCAGCAGCCCCCACATTCCCCAATCTTGCATACCAATCAATCATGGTATTCCAGGTAGCAATGTTCTTTTCAGGCATCTCATCAAACAATCTCCTCGCAGAACACAAATATCCATCCCGCACATAAGCTGAAACCATTGTAGTCCATGAAAAAACATCTCTTTCAGGCATTTCATCAAACACCCTTCTCGATTCAGAAATCTTATTCAAATTCGAGTAAAAATCAATCAAAGCAGTTTGTACAAAAACATGTGCATCAAAACCATGTTTCCAAATGTGCCCATGCACAGCTTTGCCAACAGAGATACCCAACAACAGTGTGCAAGCCTTAATCAAAGATGAAAATGTGTAACTTGTGGGGAAAACATTAGCTCTCAACATACTCATGTAAAACTGAAGAGCTTTAAGTAGATGAGCACAATGAACAAACCCTTTGATAAGTGCATTGTACACAAACACATTGGGTTCTTTCATTTGGGTTAATGATAAAATTGCATAATCTGTACGGTGAAAAATAGTTGTACAAGAGGTGATAAATTGGTTAATTAGGAAACAATCTTGGTTTGCATTGGTCCTGATCATGGTAGCGTAAATGCATACTAGCTCTTTCAGAGTGGAACATCTCTTCACTTGGTTGGCTGCGGTCTGTGTTTGAATGAAAGATTGATGGTTTTGAAGAGGTTTCGGGATTGAAAAATGGTTGAAGTTGGTTGTTCTTCTCACGTACTGGACACTCATTGTCATTGGCACTAAAACACAACAACATGAGTACTAATCAAATGTTTCTCCATACGAACAAAGAAAAAAAAAAAAAAAAACCTAAATATTTCCTACCAACACCATACACCGGTGCACAAATATACATTTTCCCACAATGTTACTTCCACACTAAACATCACAAGTTATATATATTAATATATATATATATATATATATATATATATATAGCAGAAATGGTGTCATCATAATCATCACAACTAAATACTCATCATAATCATAGCAGAAATGGTGTCAGACGCATTTGAAAAGATTTATATAATGTGATGCAGACAAATCCAATAGTTTCTTTGAGTGACATTAAATTAAAACACTAACATACAGTGCAGATATAATTTTCAGTAAATCCCAATCAACTTATAAGTAGGATAAAAACACAAGACAGTAAAAAAGAAAAGAAAAACCTTCAAAGGTTGTGAAAGAATTGTTTGACAGATTGATTAGCCATGTCTAAGGGTGAGAGAGAAACTGAACTGTGCTTTTCAAACAACGGCCGACAAGGAGGATTCGTACAAATTGTGGCGGCGAGAAGCCGGTTTTGGTTGCGTCGGTGGGAGATTTTGTTACAAATAGTGAGGGTATTTCTGTCATTTAAAATTGTTATACTATTTGGGCTCTTCATTTGGGCCACAAACAAAACAAGTAGGCCTTTCTTTAAAATGGGGCCAAAATGAAAACACGAAAATAGCTCCGATTAGGGTTTGAAGCAGCAAGCATGCCGTTGTTCATCTATCCCCACGTAAATATAATATTATGGAAAAGTGAAGAGCTATTATAAAGAATTGAAGTTGCAGCTCCCTATAAATAGCTCCGATTAGGGTTTGAAGCAGCAAGCATGCCATTGTTCATCTATCCCCACAATCAAAGCCCTGCATTTATATTTTTTTTTTGGTTAAATTGATAGAGTGATTGAGAATGAAATGATGAATATAAGATTCCCTATTGGTTTGATAGCCGTGATGATGGCATCGACCTTGTATTAGCTCTATTCGATCATTCTTCACTATTTTTATTACTGGTTTAGGTTTAGATTTAGATTTGGTGTTTTGGGTTGTTAGCAAGAGAATGAAGTGATGACTGGAACGATTCCCTATTGGTTTGATTTGCCGCAATGATGGCCACTTGTTATTAGCTCTATCTGATCATTCTCTTTCTTTGTTTTTATTTATTTTAGATTTTAAATGAGCACTTTTAGAAGGCTTTGCAGCTTTTCATTATCATTCTGTGGAGCTCAAAATATGTGCTATGTTTTTAGTTGTCTTTCTGTTATTTATCCTCTTTCTTCTTATTGTTTGAGGATTAATCTAACTTAGACATACATTACTTAAGTGTAAGCATTCTGTTTTGATCCTATTTGTTTTATACTTTGTGTGTCTGCATTATTAAGATCCGTACTGGGAATTTCATGGAGAATATATTAATATGTTTTTGCATATATTAGCTTGTAATCATAATCAAGTTAAAGCATACAAGCCATATATCACTTAATTTTATGTACCACAATGATCACTTGTAATCAAGTGCTCCAATTTGTTTTTGCATACAAGCCATGCCCACATGTAAATTGCTTGTTCTGAGAATAACAAGTGATCATACTAGTCCATGAAATTATGTCCTTTGCAGGCAACGATTCAGCAGACCCCGCATTCCCCAATCAATCGTTGTCTGATAATCCTATCAGCATCTCATCAAACAATTGTGGGTCCACACATAAGCTGAAACCATTTCTTTCAGGCTTTTAATCAAACACCCTTCTTAATTCACATATCTTATGAAAATATCAGTCAAAGCAGTCCGATCAAATTTTGGGTTGGAAAATTTAACCCAACGTCCCAACCCAACCCAACATTAATTTTCAACCCAACCCAACCCAATATTGTTGGGTTGGGTTGGGTTGGGTTGATCGGGTTGGCCATTACAACAAAAAAATCAATTATATATCAATTACATCACATATTAGTTAAAATATTAAAGATTCCATCAAATATCAATACTAGCAATATTATCCTAACATATAATTCAAGCACCGCATGCATCATCAACGTACTTTAATCCATAAAACACAAACGAAAAGTATGGAAAAATAACATATAAATTCCAATTTCTTATCGAGCTTGGGAGATTATAACACACACATTTCTAAATCAACTAATTCAAGCAAATTGCAGTTTATTTCACTTCCATAGATGATAAAACCTAAAAGTATACATCAGGCATTTTCACTTCCATAGTTTTCATAAAATACATCAGCCATTCTTTCATTTCCAGTGATGAATCCTATCAGACACATTTCCATAGATGATAAAACCTAAAATATACATAAATATGTGCAAGAGAGAGGTTAAAACTGACTTGTGGGAATTGGTAGTTAATAGACCCAGCAAGAAGAAGTCCATCAGCCCATGAATCCTTAAGCACTTGGAAGTAGAAATGAGCAAGTTCTCTGCAAAATAGTTGCAAGTAACTTCAATTAAGCACTTGGAAGTAGAAATGACTAACAAAAGGGGACATTGATCAGTTAAAAAAGCCATTCCAAGAAACAGAGACCAGAGATTTAATATATAATAACAAATTAAAGTTGTGTATAGTATATATACATAAATTGTACAAAGACAGGAAAACAGAGATAGAGAGACCAGAGATTTAATATATACACATTTTTTTTCAATAGTTTGAAAATCACACAAAATAACATATATTGATCCAGTTTACAAAATTAGTACTTCTGAAACAAATCCCGTAAAATTTAAACAGAATAAAAAAATCAAAGAAATCAGTAGCAGATTAATGATTTCAACAGCAGAAATCAGTAACTTTGCTTGACCAAAAGTAGATATAAGGGCTAACTCGGCTACAAATCAGCAAAAGCAAACGCAAACAAACAGTTCACATTTGTCATGGTATAGGCAACGAAGATTGGCAAAAAAATTAAAGCGACAATAAAAAAAAATATATCTACACTGAAGCTCTATTTCAAGAAGATATTTGAAACAGAGAAACAAACCCTGCATTTTTAATTGAAAATCCAAAATGGGATTTACAACATCTTAAAAAAATGAAAGCCCAAATTTGAAGATGAAGAATTTGGTCTTTCTTACTGTACATTCAATAAATTCATACCTGAAGACCGAAGAGCGTGGAAGACGGAAGAGCGGTGCCGGCGTGGACAATTGAAGAGCGGCGCCGGCTTGGACAACTGCGAGAGAAGTGCGGCTGGTGGGAGAAATGTGAAAAGAGTGATAGATTTAGGCTGCGTTCGGTATCATTTCCTGGAGAAAAACTTGGGTGCAACCGATGCACCATGTTAGAATCTGATGGTGGTGCATCGGTTCCATTCAGAAACTGACACGTGGCACTAATTCAATTATTTTTTTTTTCTTTTCATTTGTTCTCTACGCAGCTGAAGCCCAAAAGACCTCATCTTCTTTCTTCTTTCTCTCTCCTCTCTCATCATCACCGTCTTCATCTTCTCTCTCTCTCTCTCTCAAATCTCCTCTCCATCTCCAACTCATCTCCACCTCAAAAAATTGAAAAATCAAAAGGTTTTGGCCGGCGGCCGTGTCACTCTTAATTATTAACTTTTTTTTTCTCATTTTCTCTCTTCATCTGAAGCCCAAATCCTAATTTCCCTCTCAATCTCTCTCTTCATCCTCACATCTCGACTTCAACTTGCCATCTTCCGGTTAATGTTGTCGTTTCCAGTCCTGGTACCAAATTTTCTTTGGACAGTTTTATCCCTGCATCAAAGATCTACAGAGATGAAATCTTTTTTTTTTTTTGTTTCTTTTTTGTGGAATTGATGAGGTTGGAATGTTTGATGATTGAGGGATTTAGTGAATGGGATTTGTTAATTGAATCAAAAAATACCTAGAGATGCAGTTTTTGTTTACGCAGGATCTTTGATGATTGACCATTTTTTATCATTACTTCTAATTTCTTCCGATGCATTACATAAACAAACCAAATCCATTCAATCGATTTATCAATTCTTCTATTTTCACCTCTACTTCTTTGCCTTCTCTTTTTATTGTAATGGAAATCAAAATAACTTCAAACAACAAAGTAAAAAAGACAAACTCAAACCAGGACTTCTGCTCCCAAATCTACGCCAAAAAACAAAAAGCCACACCTTTAAATTTTTTTGTTTTAATGTTTACTCTCTTTTTTTTTTTTTTTGAAATCTGTATCAAATGAAAAAAAAAAACAGGAGATCAATGGAAATCTCAGATTTTTTACGTCTCAAGCAATAATGTTCAGAGTGTTTAATGGAAGGGAATTTGGGGAAGAGAATGTTGTCTGTGAACGAAGGAAGAAGAAGAGAAAATAATAATAAAATTAACATATATATGACACGTGTTAGTTATTGAATGGAACCGATGCACCACCATCAGATTCTAGCGTGGTGCATCGGTTGCACCCAAGTTTTTCTCCATCTCCATAATCTATTGTGATAACGAATTGACGTTAGAAAGATTATATATATATATAATTTTTCTATTGTCAATTCGTCCCAATTTATTTTAGGGTTAATATTATAAACCTCCCCTCACTTTTGAACTATTATTGGATGTGTAGTTATAAATGCTTTTATTTTAGAAACCTCCCCTATGGACTAACACCGTTAGCATTCCATTTGTATTGATTGAGTTTGACCGTTAAAAAGTCTAAAAATATCTCTATTTAAGCTTCAATTATATGAATTGACCATTATACTCTCATACTTTTTACCAAATAAATTAATAAACTGATACAAAATGTGAGAATGTTAACTTACAAAAGAAAAGTTGTTTTGTGGACAATTTATTCCCTAAAAATAACAAAATAACGGAATGAGGGTATTATTAATTTAAGTTTCAACTATATTATTTTATTAATTTATTTGGTAAAAGTATGAGAGTATAATAGTTAATTCATACAATTGAAACTTAAATATCGATATTTTAGACTTTTTAATAGTCAAACTTAGTCAACACAAACGGAATGCTAACGGTGTTAGTTTATATGGGAGGTTTCTAAAATAAAAGCATTTGTAACTATATATCCAATAACAGTTCAAAGGTAGTTCAAAGATGAGGGGAGGTTTTTTAATATTAACCATTTATTTTATATCAGGACAAAAAATATGGACCATTTGATTTTCTTACTTTGACTCAAAGTATATGCACTTGTCAAAACTTCTTCATAATCTATGGTCCATGATATATTTTATATCAAGATGAAGAATGTGGACCATAGATTATTGAGAAGTTTTAACAAGTGCATACACTTTAAGTTAAAATATGTAAATTTAATAGTCCACATTATTCGTTATGACATATTTTATATCAAAACGAACATACAATAGAAAAATTATATTTTTCTTAAAGTTATATCAGTTCCTTGTATGTGGGCCACTGGATTTAAATACTTTAACTGACAAGTGCATACAGCTAAGTCAAAGTATTTAAATCCAGTGGCCCACATGCAAGAAACTGATATAACTTTTGTCAGTTTGAACTGATAATAGAATTTTTAGTCTTTCTATTATCAGTTTGAACTGATATAAAATATATCAGTTCCTTGCATGTGAGTCATTGGATTTAAAAGATGTTTTGACAAGTGCATGCAGTCAAGTCAAAGTATTTAAATATAATGTCCCACATACAAGGAACTGATATATCTTTTGTCAGTTCATCCTGATAATAAATATATCAGGACGAAGAATGTGGACCACATATTATGAAGAAGTTTTGACAAGTGACAAGTGCATACACTTTGAGTCAAAGTATGTAAATCTAGTGGTTCACATTCTTCATCCTGATATATTTATTATCATGACGAACTGATAATAGAAAATATGTATATATATATATATATATATATATATATATAAATTCTATTATCAGTTCGAACTGACAAAAGTTATATCAGTTCGAACTGACAAAATTATATCAGTTCCTTACATGTGAGCCACTGGATTTAAATATTTTGACTTAGCTGTATGCACTTGTCAGTCAAAGTATTTAAATCCAATGGCCCACATACAAGGAACTGATATAACTTTTGTCAGTTCGAACTGATAATAGAAAGACTGTATATATATATATATATATATATATATATAGAGTCTTATTTATATGAGTGAGCATTGATGTAAATATATAAGGACATTGAATATGAGCCACTCATTATGGAGAAGTTTTGACAAATGCATACATACTAAGTCAAAGCATGGAAAATGAGTGGCTAACATTTAATGTCCTTATATATTTACATTAGTGCGCATTGACTTGAACATATATATACAGAAATTCTATTATCAGTTCGAACTGACAAAAGTTATATCAGTTTCTTGCATGTGGGCCACTGGATTTAAATACTTTGACTTGGCTGTATGCACTTGTTATCAAAGTATTTAAATCCAGTAGCCCATATACAAGGAACTGATATAACTTTTGTCAGTTCGAACTGATAATAGAAAGACTGCATATATATATATATACAAATTTTCTATTATCAGTTCGTCTTGACAATAAATATATCAAGACGAAGAATGCGGACCACTACATACTTTGACTCAAGGTGTATGCACTTGTCAAAACTTCTCCATAATCTGTGGTCCACATTCTTCATCCTGATATATTTATTGTCAAAACGAACTGACAATAGAAATACCGTATATATATATATATATATATATATATATATATATATTAAATATTTATTAAATTGGTTAAATCAATGCCGTAACCGTATAAAAATTGTATCATTGATTAAAATATAAAAATATTCTAATTAATAATTAACATTTAACCACATGACATAACAATAATAATAAAGTGATCTCAAAAAACTAAAAGATATATATATATATAACAATTATATATATTATATTTTTTAGAAATAAAAATAAAAAACACAAATCAATTGTAAATCAATTTTTAATTAATTTTATTGTTTTTATTTATAATATACTTATATATATATATATATATATATATATATATATAATTTAACTACAAATAATATTATTTTTACTATTACAATATATGTTTTTAAATGATATTATTATTTGTTTTTCTTCACAGAATACTGTTTTCGATTATTTCTACCAGATACGTTTTCAGTGTTTTCAACTTTTGAAAATACGAAAATCAATTACTTGTTTTCAAATAAAAATTTATAAAACAAAAAACAAAAAACAAAAACGTTACCAAACTTAAGGGTTTGAAAAATGAGAAAAGAGTCATACCGCAGATTATTTTTTTTAAAATGTAGATCAGGTCGGGTTGCGGGTTGACAGTATAACCCATCCCAATCTGACATAATTTCGGGTTGAATAATTTTAACCCGTTATAATTGATTTTTTATAGTTAACCCAACCTAATTCGATGATTTCGGGTCGGGTCCACCCCTAAATCAAAGCCATATTTCCAAAGGTGAGACAGCGTGTAACTCGTGGTCAAAACATTAGCTTTGAGCGTAAGTAAAATTGAAGAGCTTGAGCCTTGAAACGGACCATCACAATGAACAAACCTTCTGAGAAATGCAACAATAGATAGATTTTTATTACTGAACATTGTCTGCAAGGAACTGGTGTACCTGCCCTGATTACCGTTCATTTTTATGGTGATCAACTGATCATGATCGGAAGAGGATTCTATTCTTTGTGAGCCTCAACACAAGCCATCTTCCAATAAAATGTTAGGCGCACAGGATCATAAATAATGTATTACAATGTCTCAAATATACGAGAATGAGTGCTTTTCAAACCAAGATCACCAAACGATTGTCTTCATGGAATATATTTGTTGCTTAAGAATCTTGTTATTGTTTATGATCATAGGTCGGTTAATATTACAAAATAAATATATATAAATTTGTCATTTAAGTGGAAATGGACAAACCAAAACAGAGACGACCTTTACGGTTTTGTACACATGCAAATTCAGCCAAGGTGTGCGAATAGGTTTGATTGATGTGAGTAGAAAAGGATTAATATTAAAAACCTCCTCTCACCTTTGAACTATTATTAGATGTATAGTTACAAATGCTTTTATTTTAGAAACGTCCCCTATAAACTAACACCGTTAGCATTCTGTTTGTGTTGACTAAGTTTCACAATTAAAAAGTCTAAAATGTCCATATTTAAGCTTCAATTGTATAAATTGACCATTATACCCTTATATTTTTACCAAATAAATTAATAAAATAATACAATTGAAGCTTAAATTAATAATAACCTCATTCCGTTATTTTGTTATTTTTAGGGATAAAATTGTCCACAAGATAACTTCTCATTTACAAGTTAACATTCTTACATTTTGTATCAGTTAATTAATTTATTTGGTAAAAGTATGAGGGTATAATGGTCAATTCATACAATTAAAGCTTAAATAGAGATATATTTGGACTTTTTAACGGTCAAACTCAGTCAACACAAACATAATGCTAACGGTGTTAGTCTATAGGGGAGGTTTCTAAAATAAAAGCATTTATAACTATACATCCAATAATAGTTCATAGGTGAGGGGAGGTTTATAATATTAACCCGAGCAGAAAGGAATGGCCATGAAAGGGTATCTTTAGCTTTTCATGATTTGGACCTTTTGCAATCAGGCTAAGATGTGATGTGCTTATCATTTAGAGAAGATACCACATAATCCAAAAGTGGTCATCTCACTCTCTTGGCCTTTTGCATTTTTATAATCAATGAATTTCGTGTACCATTTATTACATTCAACACCAGCATCTTTTCTTTTCTACCTTGAGTGGCCATATATTCCATTGCTCCAATGAATGACTATATCCTATAGCTCAACTTACAACCTAATCACTCAATCCCTCACTTATCATCATCATCATCATCAATCATTTCCTGGGATGGAAGTCAGTCCTAGTCCTAGTTATACTGCAAATTCTGTTTCTGATTATGATAAAGCTAAACAAGTGAAGGAGTTTGATGAGACTAAAGCTGGAGTCAAGGGGCTGGTGGACTCTGGTGTTATCAAGATTCCAAAGTTTTTCATCCATCCTCAACAAAACCTCCCAAAATCATCAGATACTTGTGATATCAGCTTCCAAATTCCTCTGATTGACCTTGGAGGCTTTGAAGGTAGTCCACGACGAAAAGAGATAGTTGATCAAATTCGCCAAGCATCCGAAACATGGGGTTTCTTTCAACTAATTAACCATGTACTTCCAGTTAGTGTTATGGAAGAGATGTTAGAAGGTGTTAGAGGATTCCATGAGCAACACAAGGAGGTGAAGATGGAGATGTACTCGCGCGATACTAAAAAACTAGTAAGATATTTCACTAATGGTAATCTTCTTGCTTCACAAGAACCTGCAAATTGGCGGGATACAATAGCTTTTAACTTCCAGGATGGTCAACTGGATCCTGAACTATTTCCTCAAGTATGCAGGTATGTTTCAAAGACACGTTCACATGTAAATATTTCAAGAAATTGAACTTGTATTTGATTTTTAATGTTGTGCAGAAAAGTAGTTAGTGAATATATGAAACATATGATCGAATTGAGAACGATACTATCTGCACTGTTATCAGAGGCTTTAGGCCTTAACAGTAATTACCTGATAAGATTAGAATGCATGGAAACCGAATCCTTGGTGTGCCACTATTACCCGACTTGCCCTGAGCCGGATTTGACGCTAGGTGCCACCAAGCATACAGACCCATCTTTTCTGACAATACTCCTGCAAGATCGTATTGGTGGCTTGCAAGTGCTTCATCAAAATCACTGGGTTGATGTGCCCTTTGTGGAGGGGGCTCTAGTAATCAACATAGGTGATTTCATGCAGGTGAGGGGTCTAATTTTACATACTAGTTGCAAAAGTTTATTTAAATGTAACATTTTAGAGCATGACAAATTGACAATGTACCCTTTTGTTTTCTCAATATATGAAGCTCACCAGCAATGACAAATTCAGAAGCGTGGAGCACAGGGTAGTGGTTGGGAGAGTTGGAGCAAGAGTATCAGTTGCCTGCCTTTTCTATCCAAGTACAAACAATAGATATAAGCCATATGAACCCATAAAGGAGCTTCTATCTGACCAACCACCAATCTACAGGGCAACTCATGTTGATGAATTTATGAGCTATTTCAGGTCCAAAGGACTAGATGGTAACTCAACCCTTGCTCATTTTAAATTATGATGTGCCTATCCAATATTAATAAATCAACAAAATTGATTCTACTCATGACAAAAGCTAGATCACCGGTGCTTGAAAGCTAATAGCAGTTAATTTGTAATAAAATTAGCAGATCCTCATAACGTTCTGTTAACTAGTTAGTTTATTTTTGTGTGGGTATATATTAAATTTTCTAGTGTGGGATCCAAAAATAACTTGATTAAATTTAATGTTGAAGGATCCTTTAACAGTAACATACATAACACGAGGTTTTAGATGAAATCTAATCAATTTTAATGAATTTTTTATGAATGATAAAACTGTTAATGATGAAAAATATTTACCCATGACAGCTGTTTGACCTGACGAAGAAAGGTGACCTAAACCATCATGCAGTGATGATCAAGTAACTCCTATCAATAGAAACTTGTCCATCAAGTTTCTAAGATTGAGATAACTTCTCCATTGACCAAAAGAAGCCAAAATCAACATTAACAAATGTTGAGGTGGGGAACAGACCCTAAAATGAAAGGGTTCGATTAGAACATATGCCACAGCAACCACAACATAGTTACTGGTCTCACATAGACAACTCACTTATGATCGAAAATGCCATAGGCGACTGCTTCTAATTGGTTGAAGGCATGTGGATTGCACAAAGACGGAAGGAACTAATATCCAGCACAACGTATAAAGAGGGGATGAAGGACCGGTAAGGATAAGACATGCGCCCTCTCCTAGAAAACACTATAAATACCCTTCGGCTGCCCTTTTTCTTCTCTTGACTTGGGGCGGGTTACCCCCTTGGTCGAAGAAAAATAAAAATTATAGTTAACAAATTGTAAAATACTTTTAAAAAAAATGTGTATTTTATATTTTAGTTCTATAAATTTTAAGTTTTTATCATTTGATCCCCTCAACTCCAAATTTCCGGTTCCGCCCCTGGCAAACACCACATTGATGTCACTTTGACCCGGTTTTCTCAATCCTTTAGAAGGAAACAACCAAAAGATAAATAGCTCGATAAGCCTCTAGGAAATCTCTTCAAAACCTCAACATAGTGAGGTTCATCCAAGAAGTCTCATGATAGACTATTGGTCAGGAGTTAACTTAGTGAACCAACTTGGTGAACATTCTCCTATTCTGGTTAGTGAGGAGTTCAACATTCTCCTGTTATGGTTTGTACTTGAAAGATTAAGCATTAGCAAAAACTTTCTTTTTCTTTTTCTTTTCTTGTCTTCGTCCATTGTAAGATCCAGCACAGGGAACCATATTTGAAGCTTTCCAAATCAGATTTGGAACACTATACTTTCCTTGAAAATAAAATGTTTACCATCTCACACCAAAGTACTCTTCATAAACTCTTCATAAGGGATCATTTATTTTAATTTCGATAAGAACGGTAATAAAATCATATCAATTTTTATAAATTTTGATCTGATTTTTTTTTTTTTTTTTGTAGATGATAAATTCATTAAAATCTATCTATGAATAACATTAAAGAATTTTTCAAACACTTGAACTATTTATCTCGATTTTGTTAAGTATAAAGGCATTGGAAAAATAGACGAAATATACAAAAATTCAAGAAAAATAGTTCTAGTATCTGAAAAATTCTCAAATTTGTTTTAAAAGTAGATTTCAATTAACTTACCTTCCATAAAAGAAAAATAAAAAATAAAAAATAAAAAATTAGGATCAAAATTCATAAAAGTCGATGTGATTTTATCAAAGCCCTTACCAAAATTAAAATAAATGATCCCTTATAAGTCTCTCTCTCTCTCTCTCTCTTTCTCTCTCTCTCTCTCTCTCTCTCTCTCTCTCTCTCTCTCTCTCTCTCTCTATATATATATATATATATATATAATTATTATTAAGTGCAAGATCCTGTACAAATTTTTTACACGTTTTATCACATGCGATAAACCTTGATCCTGCACAAAAAATTCTCTAGACTGGAAAGTGTATATATATATATATATATATGATCCCTATCAATGCACGTACAAGTTCACCGTAAAACCAAAAACAAAAAAAAACGAATTTGTAGTAATACGGGTCTGCTAATTTTTTTGTCCTCTAAAGAACTTATATGAATATAAATTATGCGTGAAGAAAAATACTATATATATATATAGAGAGAGAGAGAGAGAGAGAGAGAGAGTTACTTGGCTGATATTAGAATGTAAATGCTAAAAATCATAGAGATCGGGTCAGAGACAAATGAAAAACTGTAAAAGAAGCCCGCTACAATTGCATATATTCAATTGTAAATGCTAACTGTAAAAGAAGCCCGCTACAATTGCATATATTCAATTCCTATAAAGGACACTCTAATATATAAATATATATATATATATATATATATAATTATTATTAAGTGCAAGATCCTGTATGAATTTTTTACACGTTTTATCACATGCGATAAACCTTGATCCTGCACAAAAAATTCTCTAGACTGGAAAGTGTATATATATGTATATATATATATATATATATATATATGATCCCTATCAATGCACGTACAAGTTCACCATAAAACCAAAAACAAAAAAAAACGAATTTGTAGTAATACGGGTCTGCTAATTTTTTTGTCCTGTAAAGAACTTATATGAATATAAATTATGCGTGGAGAAAAATACTATATATATATATATATATATAGAGAGAGAGAGAGAGAGAGAGAGAGAGAGAGAGAGAGAGAGAGAGAGAGTTACTTGGCTGATATTAGAATGTAAATGCTAAAAAATCATAGAGATCGGGTCAGAGACAAATGAAAAACTGTAAAAGAAGCCCGCTACAATTGCATATATTCAATTGTAAATGCTAACTGTAAAAGAAGCCCGCTACAATTGCATATATTCAATTCCTATAAAGGACACTCTATTATTACAATTATCAAACTTTCAAGCCAGCTACAATTGCATATATTCAACTCCAATGAAAGACACTCTATTATTACAATCATCAAACTTTCAAGCCAGCTACAATTGCATATATTCAACTCCAATGAAAGACACTATTATTACAATTATCAAACTTTCCGACAAATGGAGCAAAATGTAAATCAGAAAAGCTAGTAAGCAAACTAGATAGCGCGCCCACACACAATAAGCTAAGCAAGAATAATCTTTAAAGGAACCTTTTTTTTTTCCACTCTTTTCAGATTTAAGAAAAAAATCAAAGGATCAAATGCCAATCAAAGATCGGAAATGTCTCACTGTATATTACAAAGGATCCAACAAGATTGTCTCCATGAATTTACCGGCCACTGTTTTTAGCTGCATGCAGTCTTTGATTGCAAAATTTGCACAAGTGACCACAAGACATCCATTCTATGCATAATTCTGTTGTCCTGTCCCTGCTTTGATTAAAGTTCAAGATTAAACAAAGTTGTAATTAGATACAATTTGGTGAAAGGACAGATGTAGTCCAGTTATTTCCACTTATACAGGTCATATATACATAAATCTCAGAGAGCACAGACCATATTGGTTTCTTATTGATTTTTACTCATTCTGTATGATTGAAGGTTATAGTTTCAAAGAAATATAGCACTCAACAAGTGCCTGCATATATCGCTATTAAATGTAAGCATTAAACGGGAAACAGAAAAGAACTTGTTTCATACCTCAACCACAAAACAGATCCATGTCTTCTCACCATGTGCTTCAGTAACCCCTTTTAAGATTGTCAGACCCAAACTTCTGATGACTTCTGCTATCTCAAGAAAGTGACTGCATTCCTCACACAACATCTGCATAGATCAACCAGCTTACATCTAAGACCAATTATATCTTAGAGAAACAAGTAAACAATGTGGGATTCAGTCTTTAGATATATGCATTGGGATGTCCTGCTCATCTCTTCAGGAGAATTATTTGTGTTATAGCATAATTTTTGCTCCCAATAAAAGCTCATACACAAAAACACAAAAATGACCCACATACCTCTACAAGCATCTGCCCATTCTTATTTAGATTCTCCACTATTATTGAACATACTTTCAGATGGCTTCCCACCTCCACCGCCCAGCTTGAACCCTGTTCGTAATTAGAGCATCCTTGAATGCTTGTACCTTTCTGATGAATCTGCAAATAAAGCATTATGATTCATAATGGCAGAAAAATTGTGGAAAGCACCTAAAAGAAAATTTTATGCTCTTTCTAATATGCAGTGGAAATCCTGATGCTCTAATTACTGAATATCATAGGGAGGCCAAACAAATCTTCAGGTAGCAAAACTTGAAGACAGAACATCAACATGTTTGTTTTCCTGCTTTCAAAACATTTTTCTGTTTTCTCAACTAAAAAACTTATTTGGCTAAGAATCTTTTGTTATAGGACCTCTCTTAAAACAACTTGTTTGGACAGCGGTTATAGGTAATTGTCAATTGATATGGCATGTGAGTTTTCAACACCATATGAATCATGAGATGATGTGGCAAGTAATGTGTTAGTTACAACTCACATGCCACATCATTTAGGCATCAATTTGGGAAAACTAGCATTACTATTATGTAAAAAGTGTATTAAGAAACTGTTTTGAGTGATCTGACATGTGTTTTCCTCATATATATATATAACCCTTATATTATTTGAATGAGGTACAAACGACCCTAATATTAATACTTAAAACTACTTCACGATTCCAGTTACAAACACAAAACAGATCTGGAAACAACAAAAACTATTGTGTTATCATGCTTAAAACAAGCTTTTAAGATAAAAAACAAAACACCGCCAAAATTTCCCTATAGCTTACTCACAGCTAGCTGCAACATGATCATCTGACCAGTTCACAGTTGATAATGATAATCATGAGATAATTGTTTAGAAGTCTTAGAGATATCCAGAAAGAAACAAAAAAAATAAAAAAGTAGAAAACAAAAAAGCGTTCTATTCCCTGCATGGTGGAAGCTTCCTGAGTGCTTCATTTACCGAATGAGAGCCATATGAACATGTATGAGTAGAACTCTTTAGCTTTTTACCTTTGATTCAGCACATTTGCTGAGTTTGTCAGCATGCTTAGTGATGCTTTGAAGAAACAGCATGTGCTTGATTGTGCGCTCCAGCAAGGAATCAATACTGCACTGTGCATTTCTTGAATTTTTCAGCACATATCATACACAAATTTAAATGAAAGTGAACTGCAATTATAAAAGCTCAACTTGACTGCACGAAGTTACCTTGGATCCACTTGGCACAAGCTCTCTCAGCTCCTTGATACGATCTTGAATCAGCTGCCTGTCCCTTGGCCTAGGCCTACAATTTTCACCAGGTTTAGCCCTCTTTTTGTTGTTCTTAGCTGGCTCTGACGACCTGTCTAAATGCTCACTACAAGTACTTGGACATGTTGAGGAAAACCCTTTTGAAGACACTGCACTACACACCCCTGATGAGTTCAAGCACTGTTGCTTATCTTCTACAAGAGAAGAATGACTGATTGAATAACCTACTGAATTACTAGTGTGCTTAGTCTGGATAGAGGGCTCTAGCATCTTTTCTGTTGTTAAAAGTGATTGCACTGATTTACAGAATGATCTCTCACTTTTAGCATCACTGCTACTGTGGCAAGCGTTAGCTACTACTGCTTCTAGTAGGTTTTCTGAGCTTGAGTCAAACGTAAGGTGGCTACTGTTCATCACCTCTGGCACCTCAATAGTTTTTCCAGCCTCCATATCCTCTGCTTCCCTATCATTATAGGTTCGTTTTCTTAGAAAAGCAGGTCCTAGTGCTTCATGCAGCTCAGAGACTGAGGAGAACTTTAAAGATGCGTCAGACAGGTCCAAGTGGCTCAACTCGGTTTGATTCCCTAATTTCTCCAAATCCTTTTGGGATTTCATATCTAAAGATTCAGGTATGGGCAACTTCCTATTCTGATAAGAATCTCGGCATTCCAACTTAATTCTGTCACATAGAGCGGAATCAAGTAGGTTTGAAGGGAAATATGCACGATCGACTGAGAACTTTTCAGCTTGAAGTGCAACACTACATACATTCATGCTATCCATAACAGGATTGATAGAAAATGGAGTGCCGTTATGTTCTGATACCAGACCGAAATCTCTCCAGCCACTATTCTCCCCTTCACTCATCCCCTCACCAATCAAATCCATCCCCAGTTGATTCTGATGCTGCAAATTGACAACATTCAGTCTCGGCTGAAGTAATTTGACATTTCCATCACTACATGGCATGGATAATTGAATCCCTCCATGCTTATTTACCAATTCAGCCATATTAGGCTGAACACTAGACACTGGGTAAACATAAGAACTATCACTATGTTTACCATCATGTAGAAATATAGGCAACCTAACATTTGGTCCTTCTTTGTTCACAACTTTATCTAAACTCTGCAAACAATTTGGAATACATTCCAAAGCTAAAGTGTTTGTAGGTAAATCTGGCTGGAAAAAAAAAACATATTAATAATTAATAATATATAATCTTACCTCAAGTGTTTATGCATCAAACAAAAACTAATACATCAAGCATACAAGAAGATCTGAGCACAAAACTAACACACAGCCAGAGAGTAAGAAAGATACCAGGGATAATGTACTCTTAATACTACATGGCATTGGACTAGAACTATGCCCAACGGAAAAATCTTTAAGGGCGAAAAAGACATCTCTGATGTGAGTCACCAGCTTCACATCCTCAATGACCTGCTCCACTCGATATACAAATAATATAAGCCAATAAATAATTAAATGAACAGAAATGAGTAATATATATATGCGCTTAAATATAAGTAGATTATGAATAAGTTTTATATTTAGAGCATGTACGACACATTATTAAACTTGTGATGATTAATTTGAATCCAAAAAACTCCATGCTTTTCTCAAAAGCACAGTAAGTCTCCCAGAACATACTCAACTCTGGGAGATGATAACATAAAGTCAAGCAGAAAAACAACATACCCTTTTTTACCCTGGCTTGGTAAGCAGACAATATGCTAAAGAACCAACATATGTAAAGAGCAAGAAGTTTTGTACAACAAGATATGTGAAACAAAAAATAAATAAATAAATGAAAGGCCTTGTGCTCAAGCATGTAACCAAATGAGCCACTAGCATATTGTGAATGATTGAACGGGACAACAGATTATTATATAACTAGTGAATATAGGCAGATTAAGCAATCAATTTCTTGATTAAAACAAACTTAGCATTGGATGTAAATGTGTAATGCTCCTCTCAAATCTGCTATATACACGGCCTAATTTTAGGAGGTTACCATTCTATTTCATTTTTTTTTTTCCACACAGATGTAATGCATTGCAGGCAATAGTCTGATAATCTAGAATCTTTTAGCATGTAATCAGATGCTATGCATTGGGGAGTTCTTGTAAACCATTTCTTTTAGTGGGAGTTCTTGTAAACCATTTCTTTTAGTGTATCGATACTAAAAATACAATATTTAGCAGATATTATAAGCAAAAAAAAAAATCAAGCAGTTTATCAAATCGTTATGAAAACATATTTTGGAATTACATTGATCACAACAAGAAATAAACCAAGTTTTCACCATATCTAGGCTTAGAGGTATAAAAAATATGTTATAAATAATACCTTAGAAAACCCTATAGATATCCATCAAAGAGACAAACATCATTTCATAACTAAAATACATATAATATTAATAACTCTGACAAGTGACAATGCATCAAAAAGTTAGCCAAAACTCATCTTACTTTATTCACAGAGCCAAGCTGTACGACCCCATGTGGAACTGCTACAACAACAATGGTCTGCAGAACAAAAACTAGAATATTTGTAAAGAGTAAAAGGGACTAAAGAGAAAAAGCTACATATAAAAGTGTTAATAATACAACATGAAAATGATGTTTATCATCAAATCTTCACTACACAACAAGATAAAACTTTACCATTCCTAGCTTTCTGAGAGAATATTTAAAAGAAATTAAGTTTTTAACTTCATTACAAATATGTATGTTTATCTTACAAGAATACTTATATTTATGGGAAACTTCAATAACAATCTAATTAATGAAGTGTTGCCAATTATTTACTCACCATGAGATTAATTTTTAACCACTTATGTTTACAACTTATGCAAATAATCATTAGACTTGTAACAAGATAACAAATGCTATCATCAGCATGAATAGAATGGTGTCGACTGAAGAAACTATACTGCCGTTTTCATCCCGCATGCTTTGAGTTACAACAACATTAAGGAAATGGTATATCACTTGTTAGGGAATAGTATTTGCATTTGACAAAGGTTTTAGGATTAATGGTTTCTAAAAATAGTATCAGCTTTTAGGATTTATGGTCTCTCAACATAGTATCAGACTATCAGCTTATATTTGATTGAGAGATCTGTCTAAATCTGGTGTTTGGATCCAAGTGAGAAACCTTATATAATGTTTGAGATGAGAGACAAACCCTTAATGAAATTTGGCATGAAGGAGAACGCTAGTGTAATAATATTTTTGCTAGTGTTAGGGATTAGATGCTATTATTGGACCCTTTCTGAGAAAAGAGAGATTTTCAAAGATAAGATCTTCACTGCCCCTTTAAATGTGAGGATGTCCTAGTTTTCAAAGATGACTGACTGTAAATTGTTAGATAGTAAAAACCAGAATAGATTAAAATAAATTTAAAGAAAGAAAAATAAAAGCATACCCGGATTCCAGCTGAATATTGACTTTGCCATCCATCACAGAACTGAAAATTACCCAATATAAATTAATATAAATTACTGATAAAAATGCTAGTGAAAGAGAAAAGAGAGATTTAATAAAATAAGTGATAACTAAAAATTTGTCAGCATTTTCATTTTTCAATGGAAAAAGAAACTGAAATTATTTAATATAGTTGCATGACAAACCTCAAATGATGGGCAGGAAATAGTAACATTCTGATCTGCCAAGATCCATTGATGCTTTCCGGTAACAGCCACTTGACCAACAATCCTGTGAAACAAAGAAGGATGCAGACTGAATTTGTAGATATATCTTGACATAATTACCCATTCATCAACATTTAATATGATAATAACAATTGACTTAGTTAATCATCAATATTTAACTTTTCTAAAAAAAAAACAATTCTTGGTAGCATGGGGAATTCGACCTCAAAATAGAAATTAAATGGAAACTTAGCTATCTTCTTCATAAGAAAAAAGAGACTAAAATATCATATTCTGCTAGATTCCCATCTCACACCAACAAACATAGTATTAGCAACACACATATTGAACCTTGAAACAGAGGAGAGCCATACCCTTCACCAAGTGAATACACATGGTATGACATTTTTGCCAATGCCAAACCAAGGGGATCATGTGAATACCGCCCCCCAGCAGGCAAGTTTTCCAGCGTCTCCAAAGAATAACGTTGCTCGCAATTGTCATAGTAACCATCTTCCCAGGTCAACACTCTGCAAAGGAGTTGGAAAGCAAAGAATTAAAATCAACTTAAAAGAAAACACAGAATACAATTCAAAGGAGTTTCAATAAGACTTACGAGCGAGCGCGATGTTTGAGCTTCCAAAAGACGGCATACTTCCACTCCATATCCAAACAGAGATTTTTAAGTATTCCGTGCAAGTCAGCAGTAGTACCCATCTCTCTCCCTTGTATCAGAGAACCTAAAACCCCAAAATTGTGGAAAACAGAAAGAATTGTGTCTCTATAATGATAAAGCCTCTCTAGGAGAGTGGCCTAGCTTCCTCTGTAAGAGCCTCTTCCTGCTTGTTTTCTCCGCAGCCCCGCTCGCGCCTTTATCGGTGGTCCTACAGTTGCCAGTAACAGCCAACCCCTTCCCATACCTCCGATCGCAATCCACCACCACAACCACCGCCCTAACTTCTTTCTTCTTCTAAAACCCTAACTTACGAATTACGATCCTTCCTTTTTCAACAACTAACAAGCAAGCGCTAATAAACTATTCAAACTCGCAAAGTCAGTAACGCAGATTTTGTTACTGTTAGAGGATTTCGCCATGAAATTGTACACAGATATGCTTTGGAAACCGAAAGCGAAGAGAAGGAAAAAGAAATTGACTTTTTGAGAGGAACAGAGTAGTGTGAATACTAGCTTATATCGGACGACATGGATCGATCAAAATTAGAGGATCAATAGTGAAAGAAGAAATTAAAATAATCCAAGTAAATGTGAGATTTCTCAAATTTTGGAAGCAGGAAGTCAGAGGTTCAAGCTACATTCATGGCCATTTTTGACAAGGAAAGTAAAGAGAGAAAAAGCTTCGATGGCTGGCTCTTTTTTGAGGAGAGAGTGTTTCGAAAAAAACAACGTTTTTGTTTTTGTTTTTGTTTTCGTTTTCTTTAGTAGCTACTGGTTGGCTTTTTATATAGCAGCAGCTATTTTTATTTGTTAACAACACCACGTTCATTTTTGCTTTTTTGACAAACGGTCACTTTCTATCCTGCGCAGGATGTCCCCGTACGCACCCCATCCTCTTTCCCCTCGCTCCTTATCCTACGCATGATGCGCACGTTAATAACGAAAAGGGTAAAGATAAGATAAGACCTTGTTTGGTTTGGTTTGGTTTGGTTGTATAGTATATATACACAAATTCATGAAAGCCAAATCTCAAAATGGAGTTATGAGTACACTTTCTACTAGTGTCATTTTATGGCCAACAAAATCATTCGAAATTGAGGAATTTTGCTTCTCATCTTTTCTTTTCACATTTATTTGAACTTACCCTTCTCCACCCCTTTTTTCAACAATCATTTTATTGCCAAAAAGTTGTGACACCTATACCTTCAATTAACATTGTCTTTTATAAATAAAATTAAAAAATTGTTTACATTTGTTTTTTACTTCTTTTTTTATTTTTTATTTTTTATTTTAATTCCATGGCCACCTTGGACCAAATCGATGCGCGTCAAGTGGTAATCGAGAGCCATAATTGGTGAGGTATGGCTCAAGATCATGCCCTAATTGGTATAGATGGTTCAATTTTTATCTCTTTGTTTATTTTTTTAATGTTTGTGATGATCAAAGAGCATTTTCATGACATATTTATTTAGTGAATGTCTCTTGCACCACACCAACTCAACATCATATTTCGAATCCCATGATTTGTTTTTTTACAGCACCATCTTTTGTGATTATTGTCATTGATTTCTAATCATTTTTTCCTTATTTTTAAACTTTTGTTATGCAATTATGTAATTCCATTTTGCGACAATTAATTGCTGAATTTACTCGCCATGAAGAATAAAAATACAAAATAAGGTGGAAAAAGAGAATTAAGGAAGAATGATTATATGATCAAGAATCATAAAAGGTAATCAATTTGTCGGATGTAAGTTAAGAGCCTTCACCAAGAACAAATTGGCAGTATTAGTAGGCATAATAATCATGGTTTTATCTTTCTTTAATCATATAAAAATTTACACATAATAATAATGTTACATGAACAACAAAAATTGACAGCAAGATAAAAGCCCTGCTGTTCTAAAAAGTGCTTCTGGGTCAAAACATTTCAACTTATATCATATTATAATGGAATTTGCTTTGCAATTATCATTTTTTTTTTCTTTTTTGCTTTGGGCGGTTGTTAATTAATTAAAATTAGTAGGGGAAATTATTAATGGCTATATTAATCAATCAATTAATTAATTAATTAATTAATAAGAGTGTGTTTTTTATGGTGAGAGAATATTAAAGTCAACTAGGTGGTGTATAATGTATATGCATGAATAAGAAGGGGTGGTGGTAGTGATGAAAATGATAAGTCATTGTTCCATGTATAAAAAATAGTGAATGAAATGAGTAGGATCATGAGTACAAACAGACAAAGGACAATCATATCTCTTCTCTTTCTATTTCTTCCCATATTCTCTCTCTCTCTCTCAAAAAAAAAAAAAAAAAAAATTGTAAAATTTTCAATCTGTTATTGATTAATTCCATTACATGGTCTCATTTCCATGAGGTAAGTATTATGTAAGGCTGCAAATAAAGGGAAGATGTGTCTCCATTCTTCAGATTTTACTATTATTATATTTTAAGTGCTTTTTGTATTGCTGAAAAATGTTTTTAGTACCAAGAAACTTGTTTAAGTTTTTAAAAAATAAAAAATTGAGGGAAGGTGATTCGAAATTGGTACCTCAACCAATGTTGAAAGGTACCGGACTAAATATTTTTCTCCATACTTAAATAACAAATTTTGCTATCAACATTGGTTGAAGTTTCAAGATCGAATCTCTCCTACCCAAATAATAATAAATAGATAAATAAATAAAGCAAATTGCAGTCAATTCCATGAGGTTTGGCCTTTGATAACCAAAAACAACTTTATCATTTATTGACAATGACCTCCCTTACTATTAGTCAAAGTTAGTCAAGTTTAACCGTTGACCGAATTTGGCCTCTACAAATAACTAAATGCCCATGAATTAAAAAAAAAAAAAATTGATTTGGATCTCCACTAAAATTTGAAAATTACAAATTAAAAAATAAAATAAAAAAACAGATGGAGACATAGGTTGTATCTCTATATTTTTCTTCAAATTCTAAATTCTAAAAAAATAATAATCTGGATCATCAAAATCCAATCCAACAACAATTTCTTCAGATAATTTTTTATTCTTCTATATGGATTCCCGAATTTTTCTTTATATTCAAGTTTTTTAGAATTTTTAAAACTAAAAAATAAATAAATAAATAAATAAATAAATAAATATCTAACTCATTTAAATCTAATCTAACAACATTTTCTTCTTCCATTGATGTATTTCCAGATTTTTCTTCAGATTCCAGTTTTTTAGATTTTTCAAAAATAAAAAATAAAAAATGTGGCCAAGATGAATGGTGAAGATTTAAAGCTTTTAAATTTATTTTTGTAATAAATAAAAATGTTAGAAATGACAAAAATACCCCTATCTTTGTTAAGTTTGACTAACTTTGACTAATGGCAGGGGAGATCATTGTCAATTAAGCATAAAATTGTTTTTGATTGTCAAAGACCAAACCTCAGGGAGGTTGGCTGCAATTTGCTCTAAAAAAAACAATAAATTTTATGAGAAGCTAGTACATATTTTGTTAAAACATGAATAATAATAGTTAATTTTTTTTATACATAGAATTAATTGTTTAAATTAATAATTAACATAAATGTTAAAATACAATATTTATTAATCTGGGACAAGGTATTTTTTTTAAAGCTTTCACTATTAGTAGAATTCGAGTCGTTGACCTGGGAGTCATTTACTCAAGCCCCAAGCTTGTCCATCTACCAGTTGAGTTAAGCCCATGTTGTCAACGTCTATGTTAAAATAACATATATGATAATGACTATACTAAAATATGTTAGAGAATTTTAAAAGCATACATTTGTTTATTTATTTATTATAATGTAGGTTGAGATATATAGACCGAGGACCAAAATTGTATATATATATATATATATTAAGATAGTTAAATTTTTAGACCATTTTGTTGAAATTGGACTTTAAAAAAAAAAAAATAGGATTGATATATATTGAAGTGTTTTTGTAATTATAAAATGTTTTTCTTTGGAGAGTTTGTACAAAAGCACTTATCTATAGCTTGAAAAATGAGCGTATACATGAATCATTTATGTGATATCTTTGTTTGTTCGTGGTGTGTTTTGACGGGGTAGGTTGGGAACCAAAATCATCGAAAATAGATTTTGCAGTTTAGCTTTTTACTAACATGTAATCTCCCAGGCTTGACTCCTTAGTCACCATTGTAATGAGTAAGCCTTTGATCTCAATTCTCATCTCCCAAGTCAATATAGATGGGCGTGAAAATGGAACACCCAATATTTCAAACAAAACACAAACTTAGAAAGTTGAAACTCCTGTGTTTAGTGGCCATTAATTACCACTAATATAAATTAATCAAATCATCAAGCAAGTTAAGATTTTTTTTTTTTTTTTTTAATTAATTAACATGCAGAAGAAGAGTCAAGTCAGCCATAAATGAACAGCAGCAGCTGTAGCCATATTTAATTAATTGTGTTAATTAAGCTTCATGGGAGGCTTCCTTTGTGATCAACTGATATCATCTTCAAAGTGTAAGAGTGATTAAAGAGTTATATATGGTGGCCCAAAAAATCTAACGATAGAGAATCTAATGATGATTTTGCATTCTTATATTTTGCATTAACATCACTACTTTGTGTATTATTTTAATGCATATATAACCTAAGTGAGATTCATGATTGTTTTGATTGAATGGAATTTTATAATTAAGTACGTCACGTATAGTAGTACTAAAAAGATCAAGAACATTTCAAAAAAAAAAAGATCAAGAAAAAAAGGTAGTAGAAGAACCAACATATGTAATTAACAAGTTGAAAAACCAACATGTTAGACAGATGATATTAGTTTTAAAATTCACTCAAAAACCTCTCCCCAACTCCCAAATATAATATCAATTTATTTTAATTGAATACAAGCTTGAAATTTACATGTTTTCCATAATTAAGGGTTTTTGAAAATATTATAAAGGTCTTTGGTATCCAAAGAATGTTTCTAATTAATAAATAATATAATTTGTAAATGCAGAGAATTATTATAGTATATCTAGGAAGCACGAATACTCCATTTGGTGAAGGTAACTCGTATCCGATTCGAATACTTCAAGATATGTATCCGACAGAAAATAATATAATTTGTAAATGCAGAATTATTATAGTATACTGATCAGTATCATGCCGGCAGAAAACCAGTGCATCAATGGGAAGAAGAAGAGGTTTAAGTCACAGATGTTATAATCATTAAAAAGGTATTACTTGAAACCATATGAAGAATGTTAATGAGAAGAATTAATGGAGTTACGTCCTTGACCATATATATATTTATCAAAATATGTGGATCCCAAATGATACAGTTGTCAGATTATTACGTGAAAGGTGATGTGTAATTAATTAGGAATAAAAATGTTATATTTCTACCCACCAAGTGCTTTGCTTTCTAACCACGATTCATTCTGGTAAGATTAGGTGCTTAATCCAATATGTAGAATATTGAAATTAGAGATAAGGTGGTGGTCTTATAGGTAGTGCCTTTTTCTCATTCAAACCAACTACTTGTAAATCACTCAATAACTTCACTATATATGTTCATCATTTTCCAAATTTGAACCCTTCACGTATCTACTACATCTCAAGATATTATATAAACCAATTAATTAGGATCTATTTTCTCTACTCATATAGGATTTGATGGCTCTAATTTGTTTTGTTTTTTCGGAATAAATTTGAGATTTGAAAAAGATAAATAGACTTAGGGGCTGTTTGTTTTTTTACAATAAAACTTGTTGCCTCTTATATCTTAAATTAAGATAAATAAGTTTGTTTGTTTTTCCAACTTATATCTTATTTTAAGACATATATGTTTTTTTAAAAAAGTAAATTTTTTTGACTTATCACTTATGAAATAAGTTGTAATTAATACCTTCACAATTACTTCCACAATTAACCTTGTAAAATTAGTCTATTACCAAAAATAACCTTGAATAAAAAAAATCCCCAATTTCCTAACCCTAACCCTAACCCTAACCCTAAGGAGGAGGCGCCGCCTCCCTGGGATTTGACCGAAGGAGGTCGACCGGCCTCCTCCTTGCCTCCACTATGGAGGCCGCCGAGAAATACTTTCCACTCGATGGCGAATCAGAAGAAGAAAGGTTGTTGAGTTTCGAAGAAGCAACAATCAGAAGAGACTAGATGCCGATGAAGCATTCAGTTCGTGCGCCATCAAAGGAATAGTGAGAGGCTGTTTATAGGGTGGAGGAGGTGTGGTGGTGGAAGCGTTGCGGCGGAGGCGGGGTCTGCAAAATCGAATCTTCATGGGTTTCGTTCGCGATTAAGCGAACAAATCGGTGACTTCAATTGTGGGGGTTTGGTGATCGGTGGCCGGCGAATCTTTCTAGATCGGCCATGATGGGTGACTTTCGGCGGCGACAGCAGCCGTGAAGGGTTGGTTGTGAATTGTGAGAGAGACTGATGGCTGTTGGTTTTTGTTTTTGATAATATACAATATTTTATTTTATTGTTTTTCAATAAATTAAAATATTTTATATTATAATTTATTTTATTTTAAGTAAAACTGTAAATGAAAACAAATAATTTTTTTTATATAAAAATAAATATTTGTTAAAAAATGAAAATAAAATATCTTAAAAGTCAAATAATTTGTTAAAATAGGGGTAGAATAGTAAAATCAAAACCACTTAAAATTTAAGTGGAATACTTTCAAATAAAAAAAACAAACAAATGAGAGTGTCGTAAATATTAAGTGATATTATTTACTTACTTAAAATAAAATCTTTTAATACTTAAGATAAAAAAACAAACACCCCCTTAAACTTATAAACTCAACCTGTCATGAGCAGTGAGCATAAGACGTTAATCAATAAGTCCCCTCTACTTTTGTTGATTTAGTGGCTCTAGCTAGTTAATCTAATAGGATTTCCACACTTATACTTTTTTTAATAGCTAGTAACAAACTGAGGATCCAAGACTCTAAGCAAAGGTCCCAAATGGACAAATGAGTGTGAAATATCAAAATTTCATAGAAAAATTCCGTACTACTTTATTAGAAAGGTTCACACTTCACAGGGAAGAAATTAGTGATGGCCAGTGGGGCCATGCCCAATATATTCTTTAAAAGGATATTATCAAAATCTTCTCTCTATCTAGTATCTCCCGTTCTCCCTCTCTAATTTTACTAATGTTCAATATCTTCCTCTAGTTTACCATATTCTCCATTGTCCCTCTTGTCATTAAACAAATACCTAAACTGCCCCTCTACCGTTAAATATTATGTTAAAAATCTTATACAAGAGTAAAGGCAAAAAGGTAAAAAAAAAAAATTAAAAAAAAAAAAAACTTAAATTAAACAGTATTTAACAAAATATTAAAATTAATATTAAATAATACATAATATAATATAATTGTAAAAAATATAGAAAATTAAAACCAACAACCTCTTCCTCTCTAAACCCAAACCGTAATCTTCTCTTTCTAAACCAGAAATTCAAGTCTCTCTCTCTCTCTCTCTCTCTGCTAGCGAGGAAAGTCGATCTCTTCCATTGAGAGGAGATCGCACTACTATAAAAATGTTAAAAGACATCACTAGATTTCACTAAAAGAAATCAATTTTTGGTAACCGATTTTAAAAAAGCTTTTAGACATTGGTTTTTATAAAAACCGATGTCTTAAAAATTACAGTTTCAAAAGACATCGGTTTTTAAGAAAACTGATATTAAAAAAAAAACGTTTAGACATCGGTTTTTATAAAAACCGATATTAAAAACAAGCGTTTAGACATCGGTTTTTATGAAAACTGATGTGGATTCAAAAGCAAAATTCTGCAATGCAAATCTGACCTATGTCCACATTCAAGTGTGCATCTCTAAAAATACTCAACGTTATTTGCTCAAATTTTGACACAAGAAAGTAGACATGCAAACAAACACTTTTAAATCAGAAAAATTCCAAAAATCGATTTGGAAAAGTGTGAAAATAAGCGATGAAAACAGCTCATTCGCGGATTCGCGAATCGCTTCTGACCTTTGACTGAATAATTGATCATAACTTTCAAAATACCGCCCGGAATTTTACGTTCTATATACCGTTGGATTTGTATCGAAAAATTGAAGAATCCAACGTGGATGAAAAAATTTATTTCGTTGCCAAAAGATACAGTTTTAAGGAAAAAGTTTGCACAAAAATATCTCCAATCGCTTCAATTTTGACCTTTGACTGAATAATTGATCATAACTTTCAAAATACCAGCCGGAATTTTACGTTCTATATACCATTGGATTTGTATCGAAAAATCGAAGAATCCAACATGGATGAAAAAATTTATTTCGTTTCCAAAAGATACAGTTTTAAGGAAAATATTTGCACAAAAATATCTTCAATCGCTTCAATTCTGACCTTTGACTGAATAATTGATCATGACTTTCAAAATACCACCCGGAATTTTACGTTCTATATACCGTTATATTCGTATCAAAAAATTGAAGAATCCAACATGGATGGAAAAATTTATTTCGTTGCCAAAAGATACAGTTTTAAGGAAAAGGTTTGCACAAAAATATCTCCAATCGCTTCAATTCTGACGTTTGACTGAATAATTGATCATAACTTTCAAAATGCCGCCCGGAATTTTACATTCTATATACCGTTGGATTTGTATCGAAAAATAGAAGAATCCAACATGGATGAAAAAATTTATTTCGTTTCCAACAGATACAGTTGTAAGGAAAAATTTGCACAAAAATATCTCCAATCGCTTCAATTCTGACATTTGACTGAATAATTGATCATGACTTTCAAAATACCACCCAGAATTTTACGTTCTATATACCGTTGGATTCGTATCAAAAAATTGAAGAATCCAACATGGATGAAAAAATTTATTTCGTTGCCAAAAGATACAGTTTTAAGGAAAAAGTTTGCACAAAAATATCTCCAATCGCTTCAATTCTGATATTTGACTGAATAATTGATCATAACTTTCAAAATACCACCCAGCATTTTACGTTCTATATACCGTTGGATCCGTATCGAAAAATAGAAGAATCCAACATGGATGAAAAAATTTATTTTGTTGCCAAAAGATACAGTTTTAAGGAAAAGGTTTGCACAAAAATATCTCCAATCGCTTCAATTCTGACCTTTGACTAAATAATTGATCATAACTTTCAAAATACCGCCCGGAATTTTATGTTCTACATACCGTTGGATTCATATCGAAAAATCAAAGAATCCAACATGGATGAAAAAATTTATTTCGTTGCCAAAAGATACAGTTTTAAGGAAAACGTTTGCACAAAAATATCTCTAATCGTTTCAATTCTGACATTTGACTGAATAATTGATCATAACTTTCAAAATACCACCCGGAATTTTACGTTCTATATACTGTTGATTTGTATCAAAAAATCAAAGAATCCAACATGGATGAAAAAATTTATTTCGTTGCCAAAAGATACAGTTTTAAGGAAAAAGTTTACACAAAAATATCTCCAATAGCTTCAATTCTGACCTTTGACTGAATAATTGATCATAACTTTCAAAATACCACCCGGAATTTTACGTTCTATATACCGTTGGATTTGTATCGAAAAATAGAAGAATCCATCATGGACGAAAAAATTTATTTCCTTACCAAAAGATATGGTTTTAAGGAAAAAGTTTACACAAAAATATCTCCAATCGCTTGACCTTTGAGTACTCATGAATAATTGATCATAACTTTCAAAATACCACCCGGAATTTTACGTTCTATATACCGTTGGATTCGTATCGAAAAATCGAAGAATCCATCATGGACGAAAAAATTTATTTCCTTACCAAAAGATATAGTTTTAAGGAAAAAGTTTACACAAAAATATCTCCAATCGCTTGACCTTTGAGTACTCATGAATAATTGATCATAACTTTCAAAATACTGCCCAGAATTTTACGTTCTTTATACCGTTGGATTCGTATCGAAAAATCAAAGAATCCAATGTGGATGAAAAAATTTATTTCGTTGCCAAAAGATACAGTTTTAGGGAAAACTTTTGCACAAAAATATCTCCAGCAGAACACAAAACCACACAATAAAAAATGAAATGAAAATAAACCCACTAATAAAATTTATTTAATATATATATGTTTGTAGTAGAAATTAGAATTTTGATTAGTTGAGTAAATTTAAATTTATCAAACTAAGTTTTTATTTTTTATTTTTATTTTATTTCTCATATAGGTTATATATAAATATTGTGCAATTGTTAACATATCCAATCTTGTAGTCAGGCGGTAAAGGCTTACCACTTTGACTTTGAGGTTGCAAGTTCGATTTCTCATAATGACAATTAAATGTCATTATTATCAGAGGTGGGATTGGTCGGTCGGCGGGGTGAGCCGGCGGTGGTGGTCGGACTGTGGAGCAGGCCGGCGACAGTGGGATTAATTTTTGTATTACATCAATTTTACATCAGGGTTTTAAAATCAGTTTTAACTAAAACCGATGTCTTTTCTCCTGGTTTTTAAATCGGTTTTAAGTAAAACCGATTTCTTTTCTCTTGTTTTACATTGGTTAAAAACCGATGTCTTTGCGCTTTTTTTCAAAAACCGATTTCTTTCATATAAAAAAATCGATTTCTTTTGCATTTTTTGTCGTAGTGTCGTTTACCGACTTCCACTCTTTTTTCTCTCTCATTCTTTATTCTCTATGTCTTTTCCCTATGTTACTACATGTTTGGGTTTTCCTCACTCCTCGAGCTTCGATCTCCTTTGTTGAGAAGAGATCGTTGTTAATGATAATAGTTGTTGGTTAGGGTAGTTAATGGTGGATTTGGGTTTCAAATTTGAGGATTGAGCATGGGTTTCAGATTCAATTTGGTTTGGGGTGATTAGAGATCGATGGAGAGAGAGGCAAATGTGGGTTGCTAGGTGCTTTGGGTTTGGGTTGGATTGAAGCTTTGGTTTAGGGTGGCTTGAAATCGGTGGAGAGAGAGGCAGAGATGGGTGATTGGGTTTGTGTTTGGTAACTAAGAAAAAATATAATCTTTCTCTTATTAATATTGAAATTGATAGTATAAGCACATTTATACACTGTAGCTATCTATTCTAGGAAAGTAATCAAAGGCTATCAATCTCTATAAATCAAAACAAAATTTTGTAGCTTATCATTTATTCTCTAAGAAAGTCAAAGAATCTGTGAGATTCTCCAATACTCCCCTTCAAGCTAGTGAATAAATATCCTCCATTCCCAGCTTGATTGTAATCTCTTGAAAAGAAGCACTAGTTAAACCTTTGGTTAGTAGATATGTCATCTGCTTGTGTGTAGGAATGTAGGATGTGCAAATTAATCTTCTTTCTAATTTCTCATTTATAAAATGTCGATCCACTTCAACATGCATAGTTCTATCATGTTGAATTGGATTGTTTGCTATACTAATGGCCGACTTGTTGTCGCAGTACAACCTCCTTCGTCCTTGCCACTTAACCTTAAGATTGTTCAAGATAATCGATCTTTATCCATAAAAGTTCATAGATGCTGTGAGCCATGACCCTGAAGTCTACTTCCACGCTTAACCTTGCCACCACCATCTGCTTCTTGCTCATTCATACTACTAGGTTTCCCCTAAAGTAGAGTACAATACATAGTAGTTGATATTCTATCCGTGATCGGTTCTGCCCAATCTGCGCAGTCCCGGTCCTGACTATTTTGAGGCCCATGGGCGAAATCCAAAAAATGGTCCCCTTGTGTATATTCAAAGTTTTTTCAATACATATACAAATATATAACCTGTTTTCATATATCTAAATCAAAAATGATAATTTCATTAAAGATAAATAATATCATAAAATGATAAATCCATTACAAGTACTGAATTATTTATTAATATCAATGTCATACATCAAAACAGTTGCTAATAGTATATAAAATTACAAAAGATATACAACTCGTAAGCATTTGCAGAGTTCTAAAAGATAGACCACTCATTAGCATTTACAAAGATCCAAAATATTTCGACAACAACTCTTCAACAATATTCAAGCTGTCACGTAGTCCTACAAAACAAAATCACAACACAATAAAGTGTATCAAAACATCTTGACATTTGACACTGCTCAGACCTGCTTTTGATTTCAAATTCTCATTTATAAACAACTTAATATGAGAAGACAAATCACTAAATGTCTAAATCTAAATCAATTGTCGTTTGGAGTTTGGAATTATATATATAATATTAATATATTGTTGTTTGTTACTTGTGAGTGTATGTCTTTACTCATTAATCTTTATCTTTATAATGAATTACTGGAGAAGGAGATGGAGTGGTGAGTGGTGACACATCAAAGATTCAAAGTCAAAGTGGGGGAAACCAGTCAAACCACTTAAAGCTAAAGCCTAGAGGACATGATCAAATTAACACCCAATCACTCACAGTCTCACGGTCTCACAGTCTCACGGAGTCATGCCGTCACGGTCTCAGACTCTCACTCTCTCAGTGTCTCACTGACTCACCCAATAGTCTATTCAATTTCACCCATCACAAATTCACCCAAAAAAAAAAAAAAAAAAATCAGTAAACAAAATATAACTATATAAGTAAAAAAAAAAAAAGTACAACAGATCAGTATTTAGTAGACAGTAGTTATTCAATTTAAAGTGACAAGCACAATCAAATTAACAAAAACTTAACAATAAATCATAGAAAAAAAATAAGATTAAATAGGAATACAAATTAAAAAAAGAGTATAATTTGTAAAAATTACAAAAATCAAAAGCAAAAAACAGAAAAGAATTACCTAAATAAACTGAGAGTTTGATACTTGAGAGTTGAGACTTGAGAGAGAAAGTCAGAATGAGTAAAAGAGATAGCTGCCAAATATGTTGTCTTTCAGTCTTTGGTAAAGGTGATAGTAAAGTATGAAACCATAGGGTTTTGTATAAGAATAAAACAAATTGGGTCTAGTGTTATTTATTTTAGTAATGTTTGGGCTTTTCTATATCAAACAAATAATTGGGTCCTTTTTTGGAATTTTTTTTTTTTTTTTTTTTTTTTTTTTTTTTACAACTTAAAACCCATAACAAAACTAAGATCATGTATTTGGGGGCCCTAGGCATGACGGGCCCGGGGCGGGTGCTCCCCTGCCCCACCCCAAGGCCTCCCCTGTCTACGTCTATATAGGCTTCAACAGTTTGGTCTGCATTCTTCTTAAACATGATTCCTTTTCCTGGAGTAGCTTTGAGAAAATGTAACACTTTATAGGCTACTTTGAGGTGAATATTCTTCGGATCTTGCATGAACTGGCTTATCACACTTACGGCATATGCTATGTTTGACCATGTATGTGACAAATAGATCAACTTGTCTACTAATTTTTGGTGTCTTCCCTAATCAACTGCTTCATCATCTCTAATTTCACTCAATTTATGGTTCGGGTCTATAGGTGTGTATCCCAGCATTCCTGTTTCTTGAAGAATGTCTAGAATGTACTTTTGTTGGGATATAAAAATTCCTTCTTTTGGCCGAGCCACTTCTATTCCCAAGAAATACTAGAGCCTTTCAAGATCTTTGATTTCAAACTCTTATGCTAGCCTTTATTTGAGTTGCTACATCTTTTCTTGAGCATTGTCAGTAACAATTATGTCATCAACATACACAAGCAAAATTGTAATTCCCACAGTGGTCGAGTGTTTGATAAACAATGCGTGATCCCCTTGTCTATGCTTGTATTTCAATCCAAGCATCACCTTGGTGAACCCTCCAAACCATGCTCGAGGAGACTATTTTAACCCATACAATGCTTTCTTTAACCTGCAAACCTTATTTTTGTCAAAGTATTTTTCAAAACCATATGGTTCATCCATGTACACCTTTTCCTCTAATTCGCCATGTATAAAAAGTCATTATTTACATCAAATTGTTGCAAACACCAATCAAAGTTAGCTGCCAAAGATAAGATTATACGTGCAGTATTCATTTTTACTACTAGTTTAAAGGTTTCTTGATAATCCACTCCTCATAGCTACTAGCTTCGCATTGTACCTTTCTAAGGACCCATTCGATCTATACTTTACAATGAATACCCATTGAAACTAATTATGGTGTGCTAATATTATCTAGAGAAGGGGGGGGGGGGGGGGGGGGGGGGGGGTGAATAGATTTTAATCAAGTTATATTGCCAAATTCTTGATTAGTCAATATTCCAAATTTAATCCGCAAACTAGTCCAAAATAAAATCAAGTGTAATAATGCGGAATTTAAAAGACACTTGATTCTTACGTGGAAACCTTTAACAAGGAAAAACCACGGGTTGTTATGTGCACCACATACAAACCTCAAATCCACCAATTGCAATAGTGTTTACAACCTAGATTGACCTCAACCTCTCACAGTTTATAACCCACCATTACTACCCGCAGACCTTTAAAAGTGAACTAGTCCAATTTGCTTGTGGCCTAAGAAGCAACCTTAGCCACAAGACTTAATTCTTAATGAAGAGATTAAATAGCCTATGTGAATATATATGATATCCAAAATGCAAATAGAGCTAGGGAACACTAAATGCTTATCTAGGATTATAAGATGACAATTAAAATCAATCATAGATATCAAATTTTGCTATATGTCATGGCATACAACTTAGCTATGTGAAGGATAACCAATCCTAGATACAATAGCTATCAAAAACAATCTCAATCATTTTAATAAGATAAATTAGCTAGATTTATATAAACATGAAATCCTAGCTATCACAAACAATCTCAATCAAACAATGAGATCAATTTAACTAGATGTTATAACGCAAATCAACACTCTAGTTATCAACAATGCCTACATGCTCATACATGAGGACTCAATTAGATGCAAAGAGATTCTAGCAACCTAATTGTCAACAAAACAACACATAAACATTAAAAGGCTTAACTAGTTGATTGAAAGACAATCTATCAACCTAGTTATCAATAAATCACACAATAATGTTTATGACTTAGCTTTTAGGCAAAAATGACCTAATCAATTAAGCTATCAAAATATAAACCCAATCATGTTATCAAGACTCATAAATATATGCAATAAAAAGAGTCTAGGTATTTAATCAAGCAATAAATACCTAATCTAGAGTAAGAAGAACATTAAATGTTATTCAATGAAGTTCTAACTTACCTAGTCATGAAACCAAGAAGACCCATGCTTAAAGATGCTTAGAGATGTATGAAGATGATGGGTTTTGGGTTTGGGAGAGTTAAAGAAGCAATCTTGGTGCTTTCTCTCACTAGGGAACTCTTAATCTCTCTCTAGGGTTTTGTAGCTTTTTGTTCCTTAAATACAAATGAGAAAAAGAGATGTATTTATAGTACTTAGATGATAACCCTATAAATTTCATGAATTTCCCTTCAAAAATGAGCCAAATCGGACTCCAAATGAGTGAGATATGGTCAAATTATGAAACAGGGGCGGAGCAGTGCGCTGGTATAGACCCGCACTGTTACTAGAGCACTGGCAAATCAGCACAACAGCTTGATTTTCGAGCGTCCCAAACCATGACCAAACGATATTGAAACCTTTCATATGATATACTGTTTGAAAGGTATGGATGTCTACTTTCTACTCCTTTTTAAGGAATGACATTTCGATGTCTGTAGAAAGAGATATGGTCATTTGAGTGACCAAAGGTCAGATTTGGAAAACAGTAGAGATGCCCTGTTTTAGTGGTCACTTTGGAGATATCAAAATCAATCCAAACGGTCATGAAATATTATAAATAATATACCGTTGGAAAGGTATGGGTGTATAGTTTGTACAAAAATTTTCAAAACACATTTTGAAACTTTGTATAAAACGCTATGGTCACAAGAACATGCAAAGGTCAGTTTTGAAAACATTTAAAATATTAAAATCCAATATTTTGAAACTAGACACTTCACTCCAAACAACCAAACCAAATCTAACACTTATCCAAGAGAAGAATTAGACCTTCTCAAATGGTCAACCATCGCGCTAAGACATGCATACCATCGTGCAAGCGCGGACATTTCTGATCACACAAACGGAAATGAATTACACCACACATAAGCTAACAAGTATGAAGTGCAAGTATGGGATGTGAAGAATGCACACATAAGAAATGCATGAAGATGTGTGTGTGTGCATCTAATCTCTTCAAGAGGTAAGTCAAGTGATTTACCTTTCGCTCTTACTCTTAAAGTCACCAGAGATGCTTGGAAGCTTGCCAACGAGGACCTAAGCTACCCGTTACAAAATCATCCCCATGTGTGGTTTGTCAACGAAATAAGCCAATCAAAAGATGAGGTCCTTACACCCATTTACATCATACAAGTATCTTCCTCTTTGGAGAATCAACTATTTTCCAAGTTTGATTTTTGTTTAACACATTGATTTTCTCATTCATAACCTTTTTCCAATTCTTATTCTCAATGCTTCATAAAGAGTTTGTGGTACATGAATGAAGTTTATTTGAGTGAGAAAACATGTGTGTCGTGAAGAACATTTGCCTAAGGAAACAAAGTGAGATATTTGATGTTAAGTGCAATTTCGAATTCATTTCCTAACAGTTATGAGAACACTTAAATCATCAATGGTAGGAGAAGAGTTCTTAGTTTCCATACCTAGTTTCATATTAGACTCATGAACTTGCATTGGTAAGGGATTGAGTGCTCTTCTCCGCGAGTATAATAAGAGTGGTTTTTCAGCAGCCGGTGTTGGCATGGATAGGATCTCAAGTTGGATTGGTTTTATTTTAGCAGCTTGTGTTGGCAAAATTAGGTTCTTAGGTTGGACTGGTTCTATTTGGGTCATGTTTTCAGGTTGTAGGATTGGTTGTAATTGAGTTTTTTCAAGCAATTTATGCTAAAATGTGACATTTAGTAAGATATTTTTTGTTATAAGTCCAAGTAAGAACATATCCTCACTTTCATTCTTATCTTCCAAAATATATATCTCCCCCTAAAGACAAGTAAGAGAAAATAATAGTTGCCTTTCAAAAAACGTCACATCCATAGAGAAAAAAAAAATCTTTAAGAAGGACGAAAACATTTAATATATACCTTTTTTATATGAAGGAATAGGCAAGAAAGATGCACTTTAGGGTTTGTGGGTCAAGTTTCCCTATATGGTGAGCATGGATATCAACAAAGCTAACACACCCATACACTTTGGAGGAAGTTTAGTGGTTATGTGTGAGTTGGGAAAATGGGTTTGGAATACTTCCATAGGACTTTTGAACCCTAGAACCTTGGAAGACATCCTATTTATCAAATGGGCTGCAGTTACATGTCTTCCTCCCCAATAGGTCTTAGGAACATGTGTTTGGAACAAAAGAGCTCTAGTTACTTCAAGGAAGTGTTGGTTTTTCCGTTCAATTACCTCATTTTGTTGAGAGGTATCTAAACATGAGGAGTAATGAACAATCCTTTCTTTGTGTAGAAAAGATGATAAGGTTTGGTTGAAATAATCCATCGCTTTATCACTCCTCAAGTTTTTTATGCTTACCCCAAACTGATTTTTTATCATTTGAAAGAAACTGGGAAAAACTTCAGTTACTTCAGTTTTATTTTTCAACAGAAAGACCTGCCACCCTTGTGTAATCATCAATGAATGTGATAAACAATTTTACCACTAACACATTAAAAATGCTTGATGGACCCCATATATTTGAGTGAATTAAGGAAAAATGTAAAGATGATCTATTATTGCTTAAAGAAAATGAAACATGATGGTGTTTAACAAACTCACACACATCACAATGTAAACTACCAATGTCAGCATTTTTGAATCAAATAGGAAACATGGTTTTAGCAAACTAATTGGAGGGTGGCCAAGACGATGATGATAAAGCCAAATTTCCTCCTTATTAAAGATGTATGGTTGGATAGATGAGAAAATTAGGGTTGGTCACTGCTGCCACTCTTAGTCTCTAAGATTTAATGTCCATCCATTTTCTTAGCAAGTTCAATCGTCCTCCCTATAACCCGATCCAGAAACATAATGAGTAGTGAAAATACCTACAGGGTTATACTAAACAACTTAGAGGGGGGGGGGGGGGGGGTGAATAGATTGACACTCTAATTTTAAAACTCTTTCGTGACTTTTGTCAAAACCTTGATGAACATACAAATTAACATTTAACATGATTGTTATAAGAAAACAATTAACACATGTATGCTCAATTCACCACCCTTAGTCTACAAAACATATACCAAAAAACAATGTATCTCATATACAAGTATATTCAATAAAGAGCACGTTCTACAAGTTGTACTTTGAATAATACAATGTAAGAACACTAATTAAAACTTTACAACTTAATATAGAATATCACAAGATACAATGTTCAAACACTTACAAGATACAAGAAACAAATGTTGATTCAACAAATAATGTGTGCATCTCTTTCTCTTCAAAAATATTGATTATAAGGATGTGAGGAAATGAAGATCTTAAATAAGATATATTTAACATACATACAAATATAGAGAGATAGAGATAGAGATAGAGACATTCGACACATTGATTTTTACGTGGTAAAACCTTCGAAGAGAAACATCCACGGGTTGAATCCATAACCATCGGCAAACCGTAATCCACTATGACGAAAAGGAGATACACACTCAAAGACATGACCAATGATACACTCTCCAAGCTATTAACCCCTATTCTACCCTCGGGCCTAGTGAATCACTTTGCCTACTTTCTATCCAATACACTTCACTCATGTCTCTATAAAGCAACTTCCTATCCAAGACGCTCACGTCTGTAGGAAGATTTCTTGCTTAGCTATCTGGATCACAAAGATCCTAGTCAAGCTTCCCTAGCTCAACCATCCGGAGTATCACACTCCTAGCTAAGACTTCTTGCTTGGTTATTCAAACCACTTGTCTTAACCAAGACTTCCTTGCTTGACTATCCGGAGCCTCACACTCCTAGCCAAGACTTAATGCTCAAGTTGAAGCTTCACTCACTCCAATATGAGACTTCCACATTTTGCAAGGCAAATGATCTACATGATGCAAATGATGCAAACACATGCAACATAGAATATATGATTAATACATCCCCTAGAAACTAGACTTAGTCATGAGAGCACACAAGTCAAAAATTGTCTAGTTACAAAACATGAATTGAAACCTAGAGCATGTGAAACACCTAACACATGTGATTCCTAGTTTCATTCACAAAGCTAACACTTGAATAAAACATATACATGAAGCACATATTCAAGATATTAGAAACATACACAAAATGCTAGAATCACAAAAAATGATCAATGAATATTCTAGCAAGTATTTAGAGCAAGGATATAATTAATAATCAATTAAATCCTAGTTAGCTCTAAACACAAAATCAAATGTGCTAATCCTAGATTTGTTCAATTAAAGAATCCAAGCACATGCTAAGTTTATTAATTATAAAATGTGTCAATCAAATCACAAATAACCCTAGATATCAAGCTAATCACAATACAACACTCAAACATGTGAAAAACTAGAATCCTAGAAAACTAGTTCACATTTAGTCTCTAATTAGACTAGATTAGCTTTGATATGAAGCTATCCTTCTCAATAGAATTCATCATACATACACATACATGAAGATGAAGAAAACCCAAGGTAATTAAAGGTTTAAAAAGATGAAAACACAAAGTTTAGTTTAATACCTAGGAATCCTGTGCAGTTTCGGTTTTGAGTAAAGAACCACCACAAAACATGATCAAACAGCTGCAAACTCTTTTAGAGAAGGTAGGGGACTTGATTACGAAGATTCTCCAACTCGAATCACTCAATTCGGAGGCCGAATGGGAAAGTTGGAGAAAACATTCTGCACTTATTTTTCAAATTTTCTTCTACTTGAAATGAATGGGAGGGAATTGAGGAATTTAAAAAGGATGAAAGAGAGGGAAAGGGCAGCCAATCATGTGAATCCACCTCACTACCCCGTGAGAGGCGTGTGAGCCTCACAGGGCAGAGAGGTGGTGAGGCCGTGAGGCTCACGGCCTCCTCATGCGCCCAACCAAGCTTGGCTGTTGGCTAACGCTTGCTTCCCTCGTTCTTCGGTCGTATTTGGGCCTCCGAACTCTGAATTCAAATCTGTCTTTGGATTACGAATCGTGACTCCCTCACGCACAAGGAAGACTATGAAACTTTGACAAAAGGTTGATAATTCAACTCGATACACAAAACGAAGACAACTCAACGAATGAGAACGTAAAGTATCATAACATCCTAGTTTGGACTCGAAACCTAATGAATGAGTAACCGAAATGACCGGGACTCAATAAGAAATCATATGAGATCATGTTCAAGTCTAAAAACAATAAAACATAAACAAATAAACAAAAGACACACAAGTATGTGATTTCCTAGAGATGGTCCTAGAACATGCAATTTCACAATGTTTGTCAATTTGAAACTAATACATGTGCATACTTTGTCAAGTGTGTGAATGTGTTATACCAATGGTGTACAACTATGCGAGGACACATGTGAATGCCATGTGTGTGTTTGCCTTAAGGCCTTGCAAGAGGATAGAGGTCTAAGTATACCTTTGATGCTTTCTCCCCTTGAAGGCTTCACTTTGCTTGATATGTTGTCCAATTTCCTAGAAGCTTGTTAAACCATGAATCCTAGACAACTAATCAATACAAAGGAAATGTCTTTTTGATATAGAATAGTGCCAACACAACTCAAAATCCTAACAAGTAGGATAGAAAATTACTCGATAATCTAAAACTTTAGTAGATTGTTTAATGGACAAAAGGTTCATAGATAACTTGGGGACATGCAACACATTTTTTAATGGGAGATTGTAAAATAGAGTCATAGATCCCTGACCTGCAACTATGGGTGGGCAAAAAACCAATGAACCAAACTGAACCAACTGGTTTTTCTTTTCCGGTTTCCTTATGTTGGTAGGTTTAGTTTTGTTATTTTTTGAAAACCAGATTTCTCGGTTCGATTTCCGGTACCCTATCTCGAACCGAAAACTGAACCAAGAACCGAAGTATAAAAAAACCCCTAGTTTTTCTAGGCATTTTGTCAGTAGCCCTTTACACGTTCAAAACACAAATACTAAATTTTTCTCAAATCACTAACTCTCTCTCTCTCTCTCTCGTCCGCCATCTCTGTCTTTCTCATTTGCCATCCTGGTGTGCCATCGATTCTCTGATTTCGCTCTCCTGATTTGGCTTTTCTGTATATATTTAGTTTTTCTATTCTTTGTTATTTTAATGGATGTTTATGTAACTTCTTGCTTTTAGTCATGGTACCGAAATTTTCTATCAGAAAATTATGAGGTTGAAACATTTTATCATTAATTTATGCTTAGTTTATTGGTATATATTTATTTTCATGATCTATCAATGTGTTTTTGTTTTCAAAACTCCATATGTGTGTGTTGTTAGTTCATGTTCATATTTTTGATTTCAATGACATTTCACTACTTTCACCATCAAAGGAAAGCTCGACTCTTTCATTTTTATTTTTTTAATTTCCTTCTTGGTTCTGTCTTTGTAGATCTACTTCTGTTTTTCAATCAAAAAATTTTGGTATTTTTTTTTTTTATCATAATGGTTTCTAGATCTTCTATGTTTCTCATGTGTTTAATAGCTTTGTTTGATTATCTAACATGTTTGTTTAGATCTCTTTCTTTTAAAATTTATACATCTTTTTGACAATTTAACTCCATATTTGCTCTCTCTTTCTATGTATAAATTGAATGATTTGGAACTTTGGAGTGAGTTTGGAGAAATCAAGGGCTGCTGTGGATTATGGAGCAATGAAGAATTTCTAGTTGTTTTTATTTGTGTTATTCTAGAATTGTTTATGAACTCTTATTAGGTTATGGATTGTTATTATGTGATTTTTTGTGAACTGTTTAGTGTTTATGTGGATTGTTTAGTGTTTATGGATTGTTATGAGTGAATTGTTTTTAATTTAGTAGTTAATTTGTGTTATTTTATTTGGTATTTGATGTGAAAATTACGTTTTACTAAACTCGCAAGTGCAGGAATCATAGTGATCCGTACAACGGCAAGTAGAGTTCGTTCCACGGGGAAAAGCGATTTATCGACTATAACTAATTCTAATTAAAGTTAAGTGAATTAACCAAGTCGAGATTGATGAAGATTGAAATATAAACTACTAATTAAACTAAGAAAGCAATTAATAAGGAATTGGTTTGTGATCAATGGATGGAAAGACCAGGTAGTCGATGCTCCACATATATAATACTCAATGTTTATCAATTAATGCCATTAACAAGATTCAATCCAAATTTAGGGTTCATTATTATCTTAATTATGATATTACCATACGACTGTGAGATTAATCAAGTATTCTCAACAATTACTCATCCTCGGCCAAGGCATGAGCAATATCTAAGAACCCTTTACGTGCAAGAATTTGTGAACCAAAATCCTTTCACATAGTCTTATGTCGAAAGTAAATTTTATTCATTAAATTGAAAAGTAATTAAGACCATCTATAGGCTTATAGCGTAATCTTAATTTATAAATTATCAAAAACCCTAGACTTGCATCAATGAATTTCCGTATATTAACACATGTCAATCAAGATATAGAATGAATTGAACAAATATAATTTTTTATTGGTGAATAAATATGGAATGAAATCAAAAGAAGAGTATCACATAGGTTCACATGGATTCCTTAGTACGAATTTAGTTACACATCAAATAGCTCCTTCAATTCTCCTTCTTCTGATACAATCAATGGATAGATGGGTCTTGAAGTGGTGTGTGGTTGTAAGGTCTCAGTTTATTGATTGGCTTATTTCGTAGACAAACCACATTTGAGGTTTTTTGTAAGGGTAGATTAGGCTCTCAAAACCTCAAGAGAAGAAGCACCAAAGGTAAATTTCTAGTGCTTACTTTGCCTTAAAGAGATTTAGTTGCACACACACACATTCCATGCATATCCATACTTTGTGTATATTGTGTGTTTTTATATGTGTACATTCATGTTTAAATAATATCTCTTCTTGCATATTTTATTGATTGCATCTTGTGATTAAAATGCCATGTCATATTAGGCATTTGGATGCAATCTCCTTCGCCTGTTTACTCTTGCACAAATTGCATGTGAGTGTGAAGGAAGAGGGAATTGCACTAGTCGTGCGTTACTCTACCAGTGCAGATCCTTCAATGGTCTGTCGCTGGTCTTGCGCCCCTGGTCATGCGCAGCCCTCACCAGCGCAAATCGCCCAGTGGTTTGCCGTTGGTCGTGCGCCCCTTACGTGCGTTGGTCCACCAGTGCTTAGTGCAATTTTTTGGATGTGCGTTACTCAACCAGCGCACGCACCAGTGCACATTGCCATACCTAACGTGAATTTTTCAAAACGACCTCACTTTAATTAAGTCCTCTATATATATAACTCTATGTTTTTAGGTTGTTTTTTAAGAGTTCCAAAAATCATATTTTTCCTTAGAACATTTTTTAAGAGAAAAAATTCACAAGAACTCATCTTTAAACACTCAAAGCTTTTCATTCGTTCATCAAAGTTCATCTAGGATCATCCATGACCATATAGGATGCATCCATGCATGGTTTTGCATCATCACATCTTCCTTGGTATGTTCTTCACTAACTTCATCTAATTTTAGTGTTTTCCATATTAAGACATCTCTTTAATTATTTGTATATTTTTAGATCATATGCTAAATACAAGTTAGAGATTATTTATGATGTATTGATTGAGTGTTGTATTGTGATAGCTTCATAGGATTGCTTAATCTATGTTTAGCTAAGCTTTATGATATGTCATTTAGCTCTTGATATCTAGGATTATATTAATTGTCATTTCATCATCCTAGATAAGCATCAAAGGTTACCTAGCTTTATTTGCTCTTTGAATAGTCATACATATTCACATAGGCTTCATTATCTCTTCATTGAGAACTAAGTCTTGTGTTGCTATCGGGATTAGGTAACTTAAATCACAAGCAATTGGACTAGGTCCACTCATACTGGGATTAGGTAGTTGTGATGATTATTGATCAGGATTAGATCATTAAACCGGGATTAGGTTGTAATCATTTCAATTAGTGGATTCGAGGTTCGTGTGTGGAGCACATATTAGCCCGTGGTTTTTTCCATGAGGGTTTCCACGTAAATATCAAGTGTTATTTACATTCCGCACCATATTACACTTGTTTGTCTTTTTGACTAGTTAGGGGCATTTTTGTAAAATTGACATGTATGCGAAAATTGGGTAAAATCGTTTAAAATCTATTCCCCCCCCCCCCCCCCCCCCCCCCCCCCCCCCCCCCCCCCCCCCCCCCCTCCTCCTAGATTAATTTATATCTGTACACACCGTTAATTTGAGAACTTTCAGTGGTGATGGATTGATGGAGGATAGCCCCCTTAGTGGCTTGGGACCTCCCTCGGTTGAATAAAGTCGAAATTAGGGTTCAAAGGGGTTTAAACAGGCTTTAGATTCTGGGTCAAGTCCTTAGACAACAAGGAATTCAACTCCTTTGAGAATTCTAACCTTTTGGGATTTTATTTCTTTTCTAATTAATTAAAATTGATTTTTATTCATGTAAGATAAGGATTAAGTGTCCTCTTACTACCCAAGACTCACACACACGTCCAAAAGATAATATTTCTCGTCCCGACAACTTGCAATGCGATTCCTGTCACTATTTTGTATTGCTTTGAATATTTGTTGAAGAGTTTGTATGAAATGTAAGCTAAACAACCTAGTTTTTTGTATTGTAACAGGGAAAGCAAAGTTATAACTGGAGTCTTGGTGAGGAAGAAATCTGGAAACAAGATGAATGAAAATGAAGATAAGATCAGAAATAAGAAGAGATAGAGAGAAAGAAATTGAGAGAGTATAAATAGCTAGAAATGTAATAATTTTTCATAAATTGTAAATTGGATGTGAACAACCTTACATAGCTATTCATCTAATAGAATGTAAAATAATAAGGGAAAATACCCCATACAGATGACACACCATAACTAGATTAGACACTCAGGGATTTGTTACCCTACATACGACACACATTAGCTACTATAAACCCTCAGCATCCCGAAATGATGCCATTTATGAATTAAACTAATCCATACGATAGTGACTCAAAACAAAGTCGTTTCGAGTTAAGTTGACTCTTTAAAAGGATCGATTTCTCCGACCAAACCTTAAACATAGTCTTCGTTGTTCAAACTCCTCCTCTCATTACATTTTTACTCTGACTTCTCTCTACCTCCATCACATACTTAAACAAATTTCTTCCAAAATCTTCACCAAATCGTGTTTCTAACATATTCACAGAATTTTTGCTGATCTAACCTTCGAGATACTAAAAAAGGCATAACACCTTCTAGAAAACTTGGATTTACAATTCGTAAAGTGCATAAGAAACTAGACATTCGAGGCTTTCTAAAAATAAGTGGCACACAACCTAGTTCAATATGAAGAGGGAGATATGGACCCCATAACTTGGCTGTTCTAATAGGTCCAAAATTCTTCTTTCCGTGGTTGGCTCCTTGGTTTGTGGACCACGCCTTCGCCCGTGTGACTTCTCTGGAATTTACCACGGTTGAAACCGCGGTTTGGGTTTCACCTCTTGGACCATGGTATATGTCACGTTACATCACTAGAATGTGTCGCGGTTGGTGAACCGCGCTCTAGGCCGCGCCAATTGCACTTTTTATCGATTTTCTCCATCTTTCGACCATTTTTCATGCAAAATAAGATCCAACACCAATTCTAAGGAATGTGACCTACACATGCTCAACAAACATATTAAATAAGCAATTTCACGCAAGAACAAAGCATAAATAATAGGAAATAGAGGCCTAAAACAAGTATAGAAATGGACCGACCAGTATTTATTATTTAGTATTGTTGCAAAGGTTGTGACTTGTAACTTTTGACAACTGAGAACATATTTTTAGTGAGTTTTGACAACTGAGAACATATTTTTACCATGTTTCTTGCTATAATTTAGTCAAATTTAGTCTAATAGACCTAAAATATGAAAAATTAGTGTTTTTTTTTTTTTTTTTCAAACCAAAACAAATTTTAATGTGTTTTTCGTAATGAAGTCAAATTCAGCCCAATAGGCCCAAAATTTGAAAACTAAGTATAAATTAAGGCCTAGTAATTTTGCCCAATAGGCCCAAAACCAAAAAAAATCGACCCGAACCGAACCATTCTAATTTGGTTGGTTTTTTATTGGTTGACTTTTTAAAATTTATTATATCGGTTCACCTTTTCAAAAACCGTCATTTATCGATTCTACTGAAAAATGAACCGATCCATTAAATGCCCACCTCATGGAACTTCACATACCAAGTCAAAGATAAAGATTAATTTAGAATTGTTAAGATAAAGATTAGTTTAAGAATTGTTTGATATTCAAATTTAAGATTTGTTGATATTTAAACTTGATTTGTTATCTGATATTCAAATTCTAGATTAGATAGGAATATTTTATTTTGTAAATGATGTAATTATCAATATATAAAGAGGTCTTGCTTCTTTGGTCTTGTCAACGAAACCAACACATATTGAGTGCTCTCTCTCTTTCATTTATACGGTATCAAAGCATTATTAAAAAATAAAAATAAAAATACTCACAAATCTGCTGCAGCTCCTACTCTTCTTTTAGACCAGTACTACTTCTTCCAATACTATTAGCCACCCGCAGCCGCCAAATCAAAAGCAAAGACAATCTGTATAAATGACTGACATTCCAACTATCACTCCACACTTTATTGTGGCTTCCTGAAACAAATTATAGCACGGTGTGTATAATACTATCTAGAGAAGGGGGGGGGGGGGGGGGGGGGGGGGGTGAATAGATTTTAAGCTTATTACCCAATTTTTCATATTAAGTCAAAATTACGAAATTACCCCGAACTAGATAAAGCAATAAATCAAGTATAAAATGTGGAAAATAAATAACACTTGATTTTTAAGTGGAAACCCTCACGGGAAAAACCACAAGCTAGTAAGTAAGCCACACTCGAACCTCGAATCCACTAAATGTGTAAAACAATTACAACCTAATCCCGAAAGTAATCACACACCTACCTAATCCCGGTATGAGTGAACCTAGTCCAATTTGTTTGCGATCTAAGCAACCTAATCCCGGAAGCTACAAACAAGACTTACTTTCTCAATGAAGAGAATAACACCCTAAGTGAATATATGAATATCCAAATGCAACATAGAGCAAGGGAAACCCTATATGCTTATCTAAGATGATGAATTTGCAATTAAAGCAATCCTAGATATTAAAAATTAAATGACATGTCAAATAGTTTAGCTAATCAAGATTAAGAACAAAACCTAATTAGCTATCACATTACAACTTCTCAAACATACATCACACTAATCTCAAACTTGTATCTAAAGATATATGAAAATCATACAAGTAATAAATTGAGATTGCTTGTTAAGAAAAACACAAAATATGTAAGATATTAGTGAAAAGCTTACCAAGCAAAGTATGATGAAGAATCCATGCAAGATGACATCTAGATGATCAAAGATGATGCTAGATGATGATTGATGATCATGAAAAAGTGTTTGAATTAATAAAAATGAGTTCTTGGAATTTTTCTTCTCTTTGAAAAATATCCTAAGTATGAAATCTGAATATGAACTCTCTTAATTGACCTAAAGTCAAAGTGGCGTATATATAGGGGGCCAAATCAAAGTGTGGTCGTTTTGATAAGTTTGCCTCACATTTTGCCTTGGGCGCTGTACATAGAGCGCTTCTGTACAGCGCCCCTGCTCTGTTCTCACGGGAAAACAGAGGGGCGCTGTACATACAGCGCTTTGTACAGCGCCCGTATAGCGACCGAATTAAATCGATTAGGTCTGTACAGCGCTCGAAGGGGGCTGTGCGTACAACGCTTCTGTAGAGCGCTTTTGGGAGCACCCAATGCAAAAATGCAATCCTAAGTCTAAGCATGACAAGGCAATTGGATATGCAAGATGCAATCAAACTAACATGCAAGAAGAGATGTTAATGAACATTAAAGCACACAAATAAGACACACAACATACAAGGATTAAACATATGCATGAGTTGTGAGTGTGTGCAACTATCTCTTCAAGACAAGTAAGCATATAGAGATTTACCTTCAGTGCTTATCAAGACGAGGTCTTCAAAGGGCTTCGAACAAACCTACCAACACTTAGGCTACCCTTACAAAGAACCCCAACATGTGGTTTGTCCACGAAATGAGCCAATCAACAAATGGGAACCTTACAATCTCCCCCTTTGGCTATTTCGTGACAAAACCACCACTCACATTGAATCCTCTCAAAAAAATAGAAACTACGGGACAACAAAGATTTTCTACAATACAAAGAGATAAGAAAATAAAACTTCAAGTCTTCAATCTCTTGTAAAACAATCAACCCCTAAAATTAAAGTTTCTAACATTTCCAATACAAGTAAAGTGTGAGATTAATCAAGTGAGAACAATAACAAGCATTTGCATTTTAAAAAAAAAGGCACAACATTATGCAATGTATGTGTATTGTATGTGTATGCAATGCTCCACCTCAACGGGTTACTCCCCTTCAATGAATATTTTCCTCAACAAGCACAATTGCTACTACAATTTTGAAACTCCCCTTACCATTCCTACTCCCCCTTTTTGTCATGATATAGGCAAAGGAGTAGTCCCCAACCGGGTCACTCATAACAACGAGAGATAGTAGCATGCGAGATATTTGCATAATCAATATAAGTCACTTTATGCATCTTAATTAATTGGAGAGAAACAAGGAGATTTATTTGAGAAAATGTGTGAATCCAACATGCTTTGCATACAAGACATATAGCATTCAAGTCCAAAATACAATGGTATTTGGCAAAGCAAATGACAAAGGTTTCTAATTAAAATTCAAACCAATTTCACCAATGTCATGAGAAAAGTAAGGATATAGAGATTATTGTTTTCAATTTAATAGCAACTATATCCAACTTTATAAGTGAAACATGGCATGAGCGACTTTGCACCCTATTTGATTTTTCCGGATACGATATCCGTATGATAGTAGCCATGTTCAACCAATAAAGAAAGAGAGACATTTGGAATATAAATTCCTTTAAACGGATACAAGATCCTTTATTCATTTTGAGTCTCATAAGCTTTCACACAAGTTTTGCATTTTAAGAATATGCAATCATCAATTCATGCTTTTCATGTGAGCATGTTATATGAATTTCATGCTTTTTCATTTGACATTAGCATGTTATTAAAGAATCATCATGTCATGGAGATAACTATAGGTCATTCAAATCATAATTCCTATGAACATCTCCTAGTCCAAAAATGCATGTTTGAACATAAATATGACATGGATTGTAAACAAGCAAGGTTCACACTTATTGAATAGAAAACATATATACATATGTGCAACCAAGCTTACTCAAGCAATTAAGATAAGAGGCATAAGATATTTCAAATTTTTGCAAGAGACAAGAATGCAAAATAGCTCTCTTTGCTTGAGTTCCCCATATGGGATCAATCATAGATCACATCACTCCACAAGACATATCCCAATAGATCTACTAAGTGTTTTAAATCGAGTAGCATCTAAGGGTTTAGTAAATAGGTCCGCAAGTTGATCATTAGTACCTACATGTTCAAGTACTATGCATTTATTTTCAACAAGCTCTTTAATGAAGTGATGGCAGATGTCAATATGCTTAGTTCTAGAATGTTGCACCGGATTCTTGGAAATATTAATTGCACTCATATTATCACAAAAGAGAGTGAGAGTACCTTGGTTGAATCCTTAGTCTACTAGCATTTGCTTCATCCATAGGAGTTGTGTGCATCCACTCCCCGCGGCTATGTACTCGGCCTCGGCTGTGGACAAGGAAATCGAGTTTTGCTTCTTGCAAAACCAAGACACCAAGTTGTTGCCTAGAAAGAAGCAACCGCCCGATGTGCTCTTCCTATCATCACAATTTCCTGCCCAATCTGCATCACTAAAGCCTACAAGACTAGCATTAGTGTCAAAAGAGTACCAAATCCCATAGTTGGATGTCCCATTCACATAGCGAATGATTCTCTTTACGGAAGAGAGATGAGACTCCTTAGGATCCACTTGGTACCTAGCATACACACCCACACTAAAGGAGATATCGGGCCTACTTGCGGTCAAATAAAGCAAGCTTCCTATCATGCCACGATATAACGTTTGTTCCACACTTTTACCACTAGCATCCTTGCTTAGCTTCAAAGTGGTACTCATGGGTGTATCACAATGTTTGGCTTTCTCTAAACCAAACTTCTTCACTAGGTTCTTAGCATATTTGGCTTGGGTTATGAAAATCCCATCATTCATTTGCCTAATTTGCAAACCTAGGAAGTAACTAAGCTCACCAACAAGACTCATCTCAAATTCATGAGACATGACATCAACAAATTGTTGGACCTTGGTGTTGTTGGTGGAGCCAAACACTATGTCATCAACATATATTTGAGCTATGAAAAGCTCATCATTTTCTTTCTTGATGAATAGTGTCTTGTCAACACTACCCTTTGTTGGACCTTGGTGTTGTTGGTGGAGCCAAACACTATGTCATCAACATATATTTGAGCTATGAAAAGCTCATCATTTTCTTTCTTGATGAATAGTGTCTTGTCAACACTACCCTTTGTGTAGTTATTGTCAACAAGAAATTGAGTGAGGTGTTCATACCAAGCCCTCGGTGCTTGTTTCAACCCATATAGTGCCTTCTTGAGGCGATAGAGATGGTTGGGGTGGTGTGCATCCACAAACCCCTTGGGTTGTTCAACAAACACTTCCTCTTGCAAGAAGCCATTGAGGAAGGCACTCTTGACGTCTATTTGGTGCAATTTGAACTTGTGCACACAAGATATGGACAAGAGAAGCCTAATGGGCTCTAAACAGGCAACGGGAGCAAAAGTCTCCTCAAAGTCGATACCCTCAATTTGAGAGTACCCTTGTGCTACAAGTCTAGCATTGTTCCGCACTATGTTGCCATTCTCATCGGATTTATTCCTATAAATCCACTTAATTCCTATCACATATAAGCTTTTAGGCCTAGGAACTAGAGTCCAAACCTCATTCCTTTCGAATTGGTTTAGCTTTTCTTGCATGGCAAGAACCCAAAATTCATCATTCAAGGCTTCATCAACCTTTTTGGGTTCTATTTGAGAGGTGTAGCATGTAAAGCTAATGAGATTAGCTATTTGACGCCTAGTCCTAACACCCTCATTCACATCTCCAATAACATCCTCTTTGTTATGGAGTCTTCTAACCCATGGAGCGGGTTCATTAGAGTCCAAAAGAGGGACTCTAGTAATAGGTTGTGTGACCTCATTATTGTCATTGGACGTCCCAACATTGGGAGTCACCACAACCCTCTCCAAAGGAGAGTCATCCTCTAGAACTTCCTCCTCCTCATGGTCATTAGACTTGAGCCTTGTATCATCAATGACAACATTCGATGATTCCATAACGGTTCGAGTCTTCAAGTTGAAAACTCTATAGGCTCTATTATTCAAGGCATAGCCAATAAAGATACCCTCATCACTCTTAGCATCAAACTTGCCAAGTTGATCATGGTCATTTAAAATGTAGCATTTGCTTCCAAATGTGGGGAAGTAGCTAACATTTGGCTTCCTACCCTTCCATAACTCATAGGAGGTGTTTCTAGATTCGGGCCTTAGGAAAACTATATTCCCTATATAGCAAGCCGTATTGACAGCTTCGGCCCATAGGTTCCTAGGGACATTGTTGCTAAGCAACATCACTCAGGCCATCTCTTGGAGGACCCTATTCTTCCTCTCAACAACTCCATTTTGTTGAGGTGTCCTAGGAGCCGAAAACTCATGGAAGATGCCTAAGCTATCACAATAGCTTTCAAAAGAGGCATTCTCAAACTCCCTCCCATGGTCACTTCTAATCCGTTTAATGCTTTTAATATTAGAATTCATTTCATTTTGTAATTTAGTACAAAGTATTTTAAACTTATCAAAAGTTTCGGATTTTTCTCTAAGAAAATATGTCCATGTAAATCTAGAGAAATCATCAACACAAACAAAAATGTATCTCTTTCCACCTAAACTCTCGGTTTGCATAGGACCCATGAGATCCATGTGGAGAAGCTCTAGGGGCTCCTTGATGGAGAGATACTTGCCTTTTTTGTGCAAGCTTTTGGTTTGTTTTCCTTGTTGACAAGGTCCATAAATACCATTGGTTTTCTTCCCAAGCTTAGGGAGGCCACGCGCACAATTGAACTTTCCAAGGGTCCTCAAATCCCTAAAGTTCATGTGGCCAAGTCTTTCATGCCACAACTCAATTTGCTCATCCATGGACACATTGTTTGAGACTATTCTAGCTTCAAGACAATAGCAATTGTCACTAGATCTCATACCTTTCAACAAGGTTTGTTCATCGGGCTTTAGGATAGAGCAATCATCTCTACTAAACAAGACGGAATATCCTTCATCACTTAGATGTGAAATGCTTATTAAATTGGCTTTCAAGCCATCAACAAATAAAGCATCGGATAAGGAGGGTAATTCGGGAACGGAAATGGTTCATTTCCCTACAACTTTCTTTTTGGATCCATCACCAAAAGTGACATATCCTTCTTCCTCCATAACAAGAGTCTCGAAGAAACTCTTGTTTCCCGTCATGTGCCTAGAGCACCCACTATCTAGATACCAAAAATTAGAAGAATTTGCCTTCAAGGCAATTTGAGCAACATTGCAAACATTTTCATTCTTTCTAATCCACTTAGCAACAATTTTAGCTTTCTTAGTGGTCTTTGGTACATGTGCTCTACTATTCCACACATAAAAATATAACAAAGAAGTGCAAGTGTGATAAGCGACATGTGAAGAGAATGCACACAAATGCAAGTATGCTAAGTGAGTGTGTGCACTAAATCTCTTCACAGAAAATTAAACACTAAACATATACCTTTGGAGTGCTTAACACTTGCAAGGGCCTTGAGCTTGAACACATTCCTAAGCTACCCTTACATGATCCCCACATATGGTTTGATCACGAAATAAGCCAATTAAAAACTACGGGAATCCTTACACCCGTCATGTGCCTAGAGCACCCACTATCTAGATACCAAAAATTAGAAGAATTTGCCTTCAAGGCTATTTGAGTAACATGGCAAACATTTTCATTCTTTCTAATCCACCTAGAAACAATCTTAGCTTTCTTAGTGGTCTTTGGTACATGGGTTCTAGATGTTCTAGGATCATGCATAATAATATTATCATTCCTAGGAACATGCATCATGGCTCTTTTCTTTTTCTTCTCTATCATGCTTCTAGTTTTGCACATTTTAATATATCGAAAGCAATGTGGTCTAATATGACCTTAAAATCCACAAAAGTGACATATAGGAGTAAAATAAGGAATCATACCTTGTCCTTGTCTTTGTGGATGTATGGGTTCAATCCATCTTCGTTGTTGAATCGGTCTAGATTGCTTCCTAGCTTGAGGTTGCATGATAGGTCTCTTTCCTTTGTGAGCCAAATGTGGAGGAATGTTGGCTTGAGGGACCCTAGGGGGTTGAGCTTGAGGTTGCCTTCTTGGCCCCATCTTCACTTGTGCATTTGAACATTGTCCTACTTCTAACTTCTTCCTAGGAATTTGCATAAATGAAGTTTCTTCGTTCCTCAAACTCTTGACAAACACGGTCTTGTTAGAGGTTGAGATCTTCTTGCTATCTTCATACCCAAGACCCCTCTTGTCACATGGACTCTTTCCAACACCAAGCATATGGTCAAGCTTCTTGGTGCTAGAATCCATCCTAGTCATAGATTCTCTAACTTCTTCAAGCTCCCTCTTTAGACTTTCTTTATTCCTCCTAGATAAGACTAACTCCTCTCTTAGCTTATCTTCCATATTCTTAAATTTTTCCACTTGTTCATTCAAGAGGTCATTATGAGATAAAAGCTCAAGATTCTCTTCTCTTAACATCTTGATCTTTCTAGTGCTTTTGATTGCTAAATCATTAAACTCAGCATGATATTTAGCAAGCACCTTTTTCTCCACAAAACCATTTATGGAGTTAGAAGAGGAATCACTTTCTTCTCCACTTGAGTCATTTAACTATTGACTCATTTCCTCTTTCTCACTAGCACTTTTGCTTTTATGGGAGGAGGCAAAAGCTAGGAGATTAGCCATGAGCTCTTCATCATCTGAAGACTCATCTCCCTCATAGGAGTCATCACTACTTCCACTCCAAGTGGCGGCCATCACTTTTCCCTTTTTCTTCTCATTGTGATTTGCACATTCGGGGGCAAAGTGACCTATGCCACCACACTCGAAACATCGGACCCCTTTCCTTTCGGTCCTTTCTTGCCTAGGTTCAAACTTCTTAAAAGAGCCCTTTTTCTTCAAATCTTGACCTTTTGATCCAAAGCCCTTTCTTCTAAACATCATAACCTTGTTGAACCTTTTTACAAACAAGGCAAGGTCTTCTTCCGAGTCAATCTTCTTTGCCTCATTTTCATCCTTGGAGGTCTTCAAAGCAATCCTGTTTTGCTTTTTAGGAGGTGTGGAGATAGGACCCTTCCTAGACTCATAAGCTAGAAGTCTCTCAATCACCTCACTCGGCTTCATATCCTTATAACCACTATTTTCTTCTAAAGCCGTCACCTTTGATTCGAACCTATCGGGGAGAGATCTCATAATCTTTTGCTTGATTCTCCTATCCGAATATGGATCATTAAGTTGATGACTTTGGTTGACTATGTCCATCAACTTGATCTCGAAGTCGTTGAAGCACTCATTCTCCTCCATCTTAAGCATCCCGAATTGAGTTTGGAGGACTTGAAGCTTAGAGTCCTTCACCACTTCGGTTCCCTCATGTGCAATCTCTAGGATGTCCCATGCCTCCTTAGCTATCCTAGTATTTTGAATCAATTTGTATTGATTTTCGTCCATAGCACATAAGATGGCATGCATCGCCTTCCTATTCCACTTTGAAGCCTCAAACTCTTGCGCGTTCCATTGCACCTTAGGCTTCAATACTTCTTCTCCTCCACCACCAGGAGTCATCATGGGTAGATCATATCCGTCTTCCACCGCCATCCATGCACGGTCGTGAATTTGGCATATGTAAGATTCCATCTTCCCTTTCCATTGGGAATAGTTCAATCCGGTAAGAAGTAGAGGCCTTGTGCTAGAAGCACCTTCGTTGCCACCACCATTTCCACCGTTTCCACTCATAGTGTTTATGAATGAATGAAATGAATGTAAATGTATGAATGATCAAAAATCACACAAAATGCAAAACACACCAAAATAAGCAAGGATCACCTATGTATGTCTAGGAACCCGCTCTGATACCAATTGAAACAAATTATAGCATGGTGTGTATAATACTATCTAGAGAGGGGGGGGGGGGGGGGGGGGGGTGAATAGATTTTAAGCTTATTACCCAATTTTTCATATTAAGTCAAAATTACGAAATTACCCCGAACTAGATAAAGCAATAAATCAAGTATAAAATGTGGAAAATAAATAACACTTGATTTTTAAGTGGAAACCCTCACGGGAAAAACCAAGAGCTAGTAAGTAAGCCACACTCGAACCTAAATCCACTAAATGTGTAAAACGATTACAACCTAATCCCGAAAGTAATCACACACCTACCTAATCCCGGTATGAGTAAACCTAGTCCAATTTGCTTGCGATCTAAGCAACCTAATCCCTGAAGCTACACACAAGACTTACTTTCTCAATGAAGAGAATAACACCCTAAGTGAATATATGAATATCCAAAGGCAACATAGAGCAAGGGAAACCCTATATGCTTATCTAAGATGATGAATTTGCAATTAAAGCAATCCTAGATATTAAAAATTAAATGACATGTCAAATAGTTTAGCTAATCAAGATTAAGAACAAAACCTAATTAGCTATCACATTACAACTTCTCAAACATACATCACACTAATCTCAAACTTGTATCTAAAGATATATGAAAATCATACAAGTAATAAATTGAGATTGCTTGTTAAGAAAAACACAAAATATGTAAGATATTAGTGAAAAGCTTACCAAGCAAAGTATGATGAAGAATCCATGCAAGATGACATCTAGATGATCAAAGATGATGCTAGATGATGATTGATGATCATGAAAAAGTGTTTGAGTTAATAAAAATGAGTTCTTGGAATTTTTCTTCTCTTTGAAAAATATCCTAAGTATGAAATCTGAATATGAACTCTCTTAATTGACCTAAAGTCAAAGTGGCATATATATAGGGGGCCAAATCAAAGTGTGGTCGTATTGATAAGTTTGCCTCACATTTTGCCTTGGGCGCTGTACGTAGAGCGCTTCTGTACAGCGCCCCTGCTCTGTTCTCACGGGAAAACAGAGGGGCGCTGTACGTACAATGCCCTGTACAGCGCCTGTACAGCGACCGAATTAAATCGATCAGGTCTGTATAGCGCTCGAAGGGGGCTGTTCGTACAGTGCTTTTGTATAGTGCTTTTGGGAGCGCCCAATGCAAAAATGCAATCCTAAGTCTAAGCATGACAAGGCAATTGGATATGCAAGATGCAATCAAACTAACATGCAAGAAGAGATGTTAATGAACATTAAAGCACACAAATAAGACACACAACATACAAGGATTAAACATATGCATGAGTTGTGAGTGTGTGCAACTATCTCTTCTAGACAGGTAAGCATATAGAGATTTACCTTCGGTGCTTATCAAGACGAGGTCTTCAAAGGGCTTCGAACAAACCTACCAACACTTAGGCTACCCTTACAAAGAACCCCAACATGTGGTTTGTCCACGAAATGAGCCAATCAACAAATGAGAACCTTACACTTCCAATTCTGGCTCTATCACCCTTGATCCTTTTCTCATTCATCATTCTGATAATCCAACTGCAATTTTGGTCTCCCCTGTTCTTTCAAGTGATAACTATGGCACCTGGTCTCGTGCTATCACCATGGCTTTGTGAGCAAAAAATAAGCTTGGCTTTGTTGATGGAACACTTATCAAGCCATCAATAGAAAAAGATGTTCCTAATTGGGCATGATGCAATGACCTTGTCAGCAGTTGGATTTTGAATTCTGTATCGCTCGACATTCGCAATAGCATTTTATATGCTGAAACTACGAATGAAATATGGAATGATCTCAAGGAATGCTTCTCACAATCAAATGCGTCGAAAATCTATCAACTCAAGCAATCAATCTCGGCTCTCAAACAAGATAACTCAACAGTATCAGATTATTTTACCCATTTGAAATCTTTGTGGGATGAACTTAATTCTATGGCTTCTATTTCTCCATGTGCTTGTGGCAATGGTAAGGCCATCATTGACCAGCTCAATCAGGATCACGCCATGGAATTTCTTCATGGACTCCATGATCACTTTTCTACAATTCGCAGTCAAATACTCTTAATGGAACCATTCATATCTATCTAGCGCATTTATTCTCTAGTTCGACAAGAGGAAAAACAACAAGAAATAAATGTTTCTTTTGCACCTACAATTGACTCTACAGCTCTTCATGTGCGACCATCTGTTGTGCACCCTTCGTATCATTCCTCAAAAAGGCCACGCCCCTTCTGTGAGCATTGTAACAGACATGGACATACCAAAGCTACATGCTACAAAATTCATGGGTATCCTCCTAAACAAAAAAAAAAAAATGCAATTAATGCTGTACCACAAAGAGATGTAATTGCTGCTGTACCACCTGCACAAGTCCCATTGACAACATAGCAATATACTCGCTTGCTCACATTTTTGTCAACCGATGAGCCTATGATTCCTACAGCAAATTTAGCAGGTTCGATTCTTCCTTTTTCTTCCTCATCCTGGATTATTGATTCTGGAGCGTCTAATCACATTTTATTTAATCTATCTTTATTTACGTCATATAATATTGCTCCAAAAAAATTTTCTGTTCAATTACCAAATGGAACTCACTCATTAGTACATCATATTGGTACTATTCAACTCTTAAATTTTAAAATGTCTTTCATATACCTTCTTTCAAATTTAATCTCTTATAAATATCTCAACTAACACGTTCTCTCAATTGTGATGTTATTTTCTCACCCTCTCAATGTATATTCAGGACCAACGATCGATGAAACAGATTGGTCGGGGTGATTTTCGAGACGGTTTATATTATCTAAGCTTTGCTTCAGTATTTTCAATTTTAGGAGGAAATAAATTTGACCTTTGGCATTGGCGCTTAGGTCACCCATCTTTGTCTCGTTTTAAATTTTTAGTGAATAAATTTGATTCTATTAAATCTACTTTTGAATGTTCTTGTAATGTATGCCCTCGTGCAAAGCAAACAAGATTGCCTTTCAATAAAAGTGTTTCTTTTAGTAATCATGTTTTTGAATTAATCCACTGTGACATTTGGGGGCCGTTCTCTATGCCATCCCATAGTGGTGCTCGTTTTTTTCCTGACCATAGTTGATGATTATACATGTTGTACCTGGATTTATCTAATGAAAGCAAAATCATAAACTATGAAATTCCTAATTTATTTATTTTAATCTTGTAAATCGACAATTTAATAAGAAAATAAATAAAATTAATTCTGAAGGAGGTCATATATTTCTTCCGCAACTCCAAAAGTTCCAGTCAGATAATAGAATTGAATTTTTATCTCAATCTCTTCAATTATGGTTTCATGAAAATGGAATTATTCATCAACGCAGTTGCATCGTGACTCCTCAACAAAATGGTATTGTTGAAAGAAAGCATCGCCACCTACTTGAGGTTCCCATGCTCTTCGCTTTCAAGCACATTTACCTTTAAAATTTTGGGGCAAATGCATATTAACAGCAGCATATTTGATAAATAAGATGCCAACTCCCATTCTAGGTCATAAATCTCCACATCAAATTCTCTTTGGTACTCCCCCAATGTACTCATCTTTACGAGTTTTTGGGTGTCTTTGTTTTGCCAAAAACATGTCCATCAAAAGTAAATATGATGCATGTGCTAACCCCGGCATTTTTATCGGATATCCTTATGGCCAAAAAGATTATCGCATCTATGATATTACTACTGGTAAAATATATACTTCCCGTGATGTCATTTTTCACGAATATTCATTTCCTTATCGTGACATCCCCACCACAACAGTGGATTCTCCAGTTTCTGTGCAACCAATTCTTGATGATGATACTTTTCATTTCTCCTCATCGCAAAACTCGCCTCTACCCGAGTTGGAACCTCCCTCGGGCCACGATAACCTCTCGCCATCTTCTACAATGGATGATGCTTTTAATCCACCAAATTCAGCGGCCACCACTCGTTTTCCTTTACGTGATTGACGACCTCCTTCTCATTTGAAGGATTATATTTGTTCCTCTGTTTCTCCTGCAACAAAATTTCCCATTGCAAATTATTTATCTTTATCTCATTTTAAACAACAACATCGTGTTTTTTTAACAAATATAATGGCTACCGATGAGCTTACTTCTTTCACCCAAGCTATGAAATTTTCTGAATTGAGTGATGCCATGGCTCAAGAAATCAAAGCTTTGGAAGATAATAATACTTGGTCCTTATCCCCATTACCGATTGGTAAACAACCAATTAGCTGTAAATGGATTTATAAAATCAAATATCGTCCTGACGGTTCCATTAAACGATACAAGGCACGGCTTGTTGCAAAGGGGTATACCCAAGTTAAGGGTATTGATTATCACGACACTTTTGCTCCTGTTGCAAAGTTAGTGACTGTTCGTTTTCTTCTCTCTATTGCTGCCGTCAAGAATTAGTCTATTCACCAACTTGATGTCAACAATGCATTTCTTCAAGGTGATCTAGATGAAGAAGTGTATATGAAATTACCTCCTGGATTCTCTAGTAAGTGGGAGACTCGTGTTTGCAAACTCAATAAATCGCTTTATGGCCTCAAACAAGCTTCTCGACAATGGTTCTCAAAATTTTCCACCACACTCCTTCAAAGGGGTTTCACTCAATCCATTGCCGATTATAGTCTCTTTACTTATATTAAAGGACCTATATCTCCTTTTGTTCTAGTCTATGTCGATGACATAATAATCACCGGAAATAATCATGATGAAATTTCCAATCTCAAATTATATATAGCCAAATCTTTCTCTATTAAAGATCTTGGTAAACTACAATATTTTTTAGGTATTGAAGTATCACATTCCAAAAATGGTATTTTTTTTATGTCAACGGAAATATACCCTTGATATTTTAAAGGATGCTGGAATGATTGGTGCGCGTGTCACTACATTTCCTATGGAACAACATCTTCATTTACGACCTACAGATGGTGAACCTCTCACTGACCCATCATCCTATCGATGATTAATTGGATGACTCCTCTATCTTACTGTGGCACGGCCAAATATTCAATATGCTGTCAATACATTAAGTCAATTCATGCAATCACCTCATACTATTCATCTTGATGTTGCTAATCACATCCTTCGTTATCTTAAGGGTTCTATTGGCAAAGGTTTATTCTTATCTGCATCAAGTTCACTTCATCTTAGTGGTTATTGCGACTCTGATTGGGCTGGTTGCCCCACTACTTGTCGCTCCACCACTGGTTATTTCACAATGTTAGGTTCTAGTCCAATCTCTTGGAAGACAAAGAAACAACCAACCATATCTCGATCTTCCGCTGAGGCAGAATATCGTGCTCTCGCCACTATTACATGTGAATTACAGTGGCTCAAGTACCTTCTCAAAGATCTTGACATTTCTCATACAGAACCTATTTCTATTTATTTCAATAGCAAAGCTACTATCCACATTGCAGAAAATCCTATATTTCATGAGCGAACGAAACACATTGAGCTTGATTGTCACTTCGTTCAAAAGAAAATCAACTCTGGCCTGATAGTGCCTTGCTACCTACGATCAAGTGACCAAATTGTAGACATATTCACCAAACTGCTTGGAGCCGAGGCCTTTCAACGCTTATCTAGCAAGTTGGGTGTCGTTCATCTTCCTACATCCACTCCAACTTGAGGGGGAGTCATGGAACTTCACATACCAAGTCAAAGATAAAGATTAATTTAGAATTGTTAAGATAAAGATTAGTTTTAGAATTGTTTGATATTCAAATTTAAGATTTGTTGATATTTAAACTTGATTTGTTATTTGATATTCAAATTCTAGATTAGATAGGAATATTTTATTTTGTAAATGATGTAATTATCAATATATAAAGAGGTCTTGCTTCTTTGGTCTTCTCAACAAAGCCAACACATATTGAGTGCTCTCTCTCTTTCGTTTATACCACTCTTACCGGCAACAGTAATAAGAGAGCCATATGCAACTTTGTTTTTCTATTGCTAGGGCAAAGACTATAGGTGACAAATGATTGATGGGAACACATCATGTAATCGGTAGCTCTTGTGTCTATGACCTAAGAACTATTGTGAAGTGTATTAGAGATAGTAAGAGCATAAGAATAAGAAAACTTACATATCTTAGCTAATGAACACAATCCACTAGGTTTTTCAAAAGAGTTAAGTAGATTTCTCAACCTCTCAATTTCTTCCTTTTGGAAATCTTCACTTTATGGTCTAATGTGGCTTGGGTTGTCATAGTGATAGTTCTTGGCATTGGTCAAGTGGGCATGTCCCCGCTACTACCATTCTTTGTAACCACCCTCTCGACCTATACCTTGAGGTCTCCCATGGAGTTTCCAGCACATGTCTTTAGTGTGGCGAGGCTTTTTGCAGTAAATACACTAAACTCTTTCACGACCGGTCTATCTTGGTGCTTCCTTCGTCACCGTATCAACATTGTTTCCCTGTCTATCTGTATCACTCTTGAATCCTCCTCTATCACTAGGTTTTATGGTGACCATAGCAGATCCTTTGGTGTCAATTTTTTCAAGCATGACTCCTTTTTAGCTTACTTCATCTCGAATCATTGAAAACACTTATTCAAGTGAGAGAAGGCTCTCTTTCCCTAGAACTTGCACTCGAATTCTGTCAAATTCCATATTTAGGTTTGTAAGAAACTCAAAAATCCTTTCACCCTCTCTCTTTGCAACTTTTGTAACTTGGCAGCATCTTTGCTACATTTAATCTTAAAATTTTGATAATAATCAAACTCCAACCATAAACTTTTCATAGTATTGTAATACTCAATGATTGAAAGGTTACCTTACTTTGTGGCAGCTATTTTGGTCTTGATTTCATATATCAAGGCAGTATCTTGCATCTTGGAATAGATTTGATGAATTGATTCCCAAACTTCTCTTGCTGATGAAAGGAATGCAGGTTTGGCTTTCTTATAGTTACATTAAATACCAAAACCATGACATGATTATGGAATTTGCTTCATCCCACTTGAGAAATGTTGGATCTTCTTGAGCAAGTCATGTCCCCGTAAGATGACTTGGTTTTCCTTTTCGTTTCAAAAAAGTCTTAACAACTTGTGACTATTAAAGGTAGTTTCTGCCATTCAGCCTATAAGAGGGCTAAATATTCAGCAGTTCATGTTTCGGTACAATTGTTGGCTCTTTTGGCTGAGTCTTAGTGGTTATTGTTGGTCGAGTTTCAGATGATTCAGACATGATCAAGTAAAAGTATTATTGTGTGATAAGAGGATGGCTTAAAAGACATATAAGACTTTTGGTACACAATGCCATAAGGTTTCTCAAAGAAATATTTTCGGTAAGGAAGGCCGTAGGGTTTTTCAAAGAAATATTTTCGATAAGGAAGACCGTAGGGTTTCTAAGAGAAAAGGCTCTAATGCTATAAGAAAAAAAATATGAACTATCTTTTCTTAGGGGGTTGTATTCAATATGGATTTCAAAAGACTTTTATGAAATTTAAAAGTTTGAGTGTATTCAATGTAGACTTTTAATGACTCTATAAAATCATGGGGTATTCAATACAGATTTTAATTAACTCTTAAAAAGTCTATAAAAGTCATGAGGTATTCAATCAAGATTTTTTAAAAGTCTATGAAAGTTATGGGGTATTCAAAATGTCAACGACTTTTAATAACTTTTAGGGGGGTGTATTGGATTGGGATTTTATTAGTCAATTTTGGGAAGTAAAAGTCTAGTGTTATTGGATTGAGACTTTTTAATAAGTTAGATAAGTCTTGTGGTATTTGATTAAGACTTTTAAGATTATTTTTAAAAGTCCATAATATCTTGTGGTATTGGATTCAGACTTTTAAGATATTTTTTAAAAGTCTATAATATCCTGTGGTATTGGATCCAGACTTTCAAGATTTTTTTTAGAAGTCCATAATATCTTGTGGTATTGAATCCAGACTTTCAAGAGACAGCAAATTGTCTGGTGGTATTGGATTGAGATCAAGATTTGTAGGATTTCATGACAAAATAGATTTTCTAGACTTTTTAGTGATAAATATAAATAGTTAGACCCCAAAATTGTCTTGCCCTCTCCCATCATACTTTTCACTCTTGCTCAAGACTATTCAGAAAATAGCAACAAGGTCGTGAAGAAACCCTAACAACAGACTAGATTCATGTAATGATTATATTGTATCTTGCACTGCCTGGTTATCGTAATTTATCTTGCACTGCCTATTATTCCACTAATTTCCACTGAATTGCTCACAGCTATAGTAAATAGTTCATGCATGTGTTCTTGTGTGTTGCTGTGCCTTGGCTATTGTTTTGCTTTTTGTTGTTGTTGGGCGTTTGCCTTGCTTTTGTTTGCTCCATGTGTTGTTCTCTGCTTATTAATATCAATTGCAATATAATCACACCGAATTGAACTTATCTGAATCTGTGCTTTTCAAAAAAAAAAAAAAAAAAAAAAAAAAAAACTTTTGCTATTAAAAACTCACCTCTTATCAAAAAAATAAAATAAAATAACACCAAAACAGACCAAATTCCACCGAATTGCACTGTGCTCCAGATTCTATGCTTTTCAAAAAAAAAAAAAAAAACAAAAACAAAAACAAAAACAAAAAAACTCACACCAAATTGAACTTATCATATCAGTTCACATGCTTTGAAACTCCATGAGGTTTGCTTTTTATAAGTAATAGTTCACATGCCATGATAACTAGCATGTGTTCTATTAATTATTGTTTTATTCACACCGAATTGAACTTATTGTTTTTAATTATTATTATTTTTTTGAAATTCATAAAATCTATTAATAGAAAACATCAATTACAGTATACCAACTAGGAAGAATAGCCATATGTAGAAGAGGCTTTAAACACACAAGTGTATCTTGAATCCTCTGTTATTAATAAAGTTTTTTTTATTAAAAAAAAAAAACTGTTCATAAGAAAGTTTGTGTTCCTTTTGTCCTGGTGTTTTTGTGTGCTGCTTCTTTCTATAGCTGCTCTTGTTGTTGCTTTTGTTAGTTTTTCCTTTTGTTCGTCCCTTGTTAGTTTTTCCTTATAAATTTTTTGTTTGGGATTTAAGGTACTTTGTTAAAATTAATATTTTTATTGTTTTTTTGGATGATATTTCTGTTACGTTGGGTATGCTTTGAATCTTTGTTTAAATTCCAAGTTTAAGCTATAAGGCAAGCATTCTTTTCCTAAAAATAAAAATGGTATATTTCTTCCTTTCTGTTTCTCTTTTCACTTTTTCAAAGATCGTTAATGGGTTCCAAGGAGCATTTTTTTTGCAATGAAGAAAAATAATGGAAAAGCTTTAATTTTTATTTTTGTTTAAATGTGTCGTTAAATTGATGTTTGGATGATTATATATGAAAAAAGAAAAAAAAAATGTTTACCTGGTAAACTCTCTGTTTGGTTGCCTAGAAAAATATTTCGATTTTGTTGATTGTAGTACTAGTTGAGATGGAAATGGGGGATTCACAAAATGGAAATAGCAAAGGAAAGGGAAAAGCTGATACCTATCAACAGTGGACCATGGATGATAGCAACTTTTTGTTGGGGTTGTTAGCTGAAGCTATGAAAAATGGTTTGCGTGATGCGAATGGATCTTTAAGCAAACTGAATGTAGAAAACTTTATACTTCCTCATCTTAATGCGAAAACTAGGTTTCTAAAAACATATAGCAATTACCTGAGCCGAATGAAATGGTTCAAGAATCAATATAACAAGATTAATGAGCTGATGCGTAACAATTTCGGTTTTGGTTGGGACCCAATTGAAAAGAAAGTCACGGCTAGTGATGAAGTATGGGAAGAATACTTGAAGGTCAGCTTAGTTCATGATTTTCAATAATTTTTGCACCATGTAGTTACTATAACATTTTATGTGTGGCTGATATATTAACAAGATTTATGTTTTCTTTTCTAGTCCCACCCAAGCCACAAGAAACTTCAGATAAAATGTAGTGTTGATTATGACGACTTGCAACTTGTTGTTGGGGTTGGAAATGCTACTAGGAATGACTCAATGACATTAGGTGCTAATGATACTGATGCAAGTATACTAGGGAATGAAGAAAATACAATTTTTAGGATGAAAAAGTTTTCATATGATTCTGCCAGCAATGCTTTCATAACACCACCAAATAATACATTTGACAAGTCCTTCCAACCTCCATCACCCCTACAACCTTCTTCTCCATTTGAGGCCCCTTTAGGCTCAATGTTTAACAAAGAAAATACAGGCCAAAGAAAGCGAAATAGATCCGAGTATGAAGGGAGTTCAAGCTCTAACGGGACCAACAATCATGCAAGGGTTCTAGATAATCTATCTATAGGCATTATTCAATTTCTACCAACTTCGAAAGGATCTACAATCTGATGGAGAAAATAGAGAGAGACAGAGAGACTACAATATGGGAGGCTCTAAAGAATATACCAGATTTGGACGACACTACTTGTTTCAGGGCTATCGAGTTGCTTAACACTAAAATAAAGAAGGACATGTTTCTTAAGATGAAACCAGAAGAACGATCAGCTTGGATACTCTTCAACTTGAAGTTGGCAGCATAATGTTTTTTGAAAGTTTGTTTCAGTTAGTTTGAATTTTTTAAGTTTGGGTTTTAGTTCGAATATATGATTTTATAATTAAGAAGTACTATGTGGAATATATAGTTTCCTTTCGTTTCTGATATAATAAAAAAGTTATTATTATTCCTCATCTTTTTGTGATACGTTTATACTCATCCATGCTAAGGCTGTTTTCTTTTTATGTTTATACTTTTTTAGCATTTGATTATATTGTATTAACAGGTGTAAGTCCTCGGTCTACTTTGACAATTTTTTTTCCCTTATATTTTTGCTAATATGAATGTTTTTTAGGATTTTCTACAATTTATTAGTTTAACTAGATCTTGTTTTGATACAATGATGAATTCCATTTTTCTTTTGCATAGGATGTATAGAGGTAAAGATTTAGATGATGAAAAAAATGAATGATGATGAATTGAGTGAAGAAGAAGATACTAAAATAGATGAGGAGTTTTATAAAGCCATCTAGATTTTGGTGATGACAGTTTAGCAGTAATACATGTGGTGAATGAGCTTAGGGTTTTTGAGGTTGGTAGACAAATTGAACGTCCACTAAACCCGCGACGAATCAACAATGCTTTTGGATATAACTATATACATAATGCATTGAATGATGACCCTGCAATATTCCAAAGAGTATATAGGATGTCCCCTGATGTGTTCCGCAAATTGTGCAACATCCTTAGAGAAAAAACACACTTGGAAGATACAAGGCTTATTTGTGTTGAAGAAATGCTTGGACAATTTCTACAAATTATCAGCCAAAATCATCGTTATTGTGTTATTCGCAATAATTTTCGCCAATCACAGTTCACGACCAGTGAAAATTTTCACAAAATCTTAAAGGCTTTGAATACATTGTCAAAGGATATGATGGCTAAACCCGGACCGGTGGTGCCTGCTAAAATAAGGGACAATACAAAGTTTTTCCCTTATTTCAAGGTAAGTATTATACTATTTCATCTCTATGTAAATTGTCATTTGTATTATTCTTGTATTTCACCTATCTAAATAATTACCATCATCATGCTTTATGTTATTTTAGGATTGAATCGGAGCTATTGATGGTACACATATTCCGGCAACAGTGATGGGACATGATAATAGCAGCTTTCGTGATCGTCATGGAAATATATCTCAAAATGTATTAGCAGCATGTAACTTTGATTTGGAGTTCATGTACGTCCTTGCTAGGTGGGAGGGTTCAGCTCATGATTCCAAACTGTTAAATGATGCTTTATCAAGGAGGAATGGACTTAAAGTCCCTCAAGGTAAATGCTAATTTTTTTAATCTAAAACATAATTTAATTTTAAATAGCCAATGCTTTATTGTGTGGTACTTTTGGGTAATAACTGTTGGTATTGTATTTTTAATTAGGTAAATATTTCCTAGCAGATTGTGGATTTGCTAATTGACGTCAATTTTTAGCTCCGTATCGAGGTTTGCGGTATTATCTCCAAGATTTTGCAGGTAATGGTAATGATCTTGAAAATGAAAAGGAATTGTTCAATCTCCACCATGCGTCGTTGAGAAATGTGATTGAGAGAATATTTGGCATTTTTAAATCGGCACCTCCATTTCCATTTAAGACACAAGTAGAGATAGTGTTGGCATGTGTAGCACTCCTATTGAAGAAGAATCTACATCATCATCATCATCACCGGTTGTTGAAGCTGAACTTGAAGAACTAGTTTTACAAACCCAAGAACAACAGAGAGAGGAAGCTAATGTATGGAGACTTAACATATCTGACTATATGTGGAGAGAGATATATTAGGCCATGGGAGGATTACTAGTTCTAGCAAAAAAAAAAAAAAATCAATAATTAGATGGCTTGAGAGATATTAAACAATACGATACCTATAAAATGGATTTGTGCTTGTTTTTTAGAATTTCGAATGTGTTGATGGCTATTATTCATACTATTGTGATATTTGTTTATGTACATTTTCATTGTGTGTTGATATCTGTTCTAAAAGAGTACATCTTATTTTGGGTTTTTTCAGCTCAAACCATTTACCTAGTTTGGGTTTCTTAACTTGGGTATGTGTGTTAGCTAGCAAATTTATAGGGTCCATATTTAAAAAATAAAAAATAAAAAAAAAAGTCCAAAAAGTCTTTAAATAAAGTCTAGATAATTCTAATAGTCTATTAATAAAGTTTAGATAATCATAATAGTCTATAAATAAAGTCAAGATAATCATAATAGTCTATAAATAAAGTCCAAAGACTCTTTCTAAAAAATTCCAAAATCCTGAAAGTCTAGTCCATATAATCATAATAGTCTTTAAAATCCTAAAAATCCATAAAATCCTGCCACCCAAAAATTGTCTATTAAAATCCCAATCCAATACACCCCCTAGTTATAAAATATCGCACAATTTGTATTTCATTTCTCCCAAAACTTTGAAAGACTTGTTTTGTTTTAATAAAAAGACTTTCATTTTAGAAGAAAAACATAAAACTCCTTGTAAAACATCAACCATGAAACATATGTTCTATTAAACAAAATCACACTCATTCTTAACAAATTTCATAAATAAAATAAAATGAACTACATTTTAAAATTAACAAATAAAGAAACATATAAACATTTTTGATCTATAACATGAAAAATAATAATTTAAACTAGAAAATAATATAAAATAAAACAATTCTCCACCGGCTATGCAAATAAAAATGCAAAATTTCTTCTCATTTTCCCACCATTTTCAATGCAACTAAACAACACTGAAATAAATTAAATAAACTTCATTTATGTTAATTAAAAATAATAAAAGGCAAAAATCACCACTCAACCACGCCATAATCAAAGTCGCGTATGAGCGTGGCTCCATGTAAATATGGTCAATATCAAACTACTCACTTTTGAGCATCGGTCTTATTCAACAACTTGGTGCGATTTTTAAGTTGTCTTTGTAACTTAAATTAATTTTTGGTAAAGTTCTTATATCTATTGTCATACTTTTGCATAGATATGTAAACATTAATACTATTGTTGGTTTTCAACCTTTATTCTAAAAACAAATAAAAATTTGACTAACTATATTTTAATTATAAAAAAGTTAATTTTTAATTATATTTTACACACATACTTTGTCTAATTATAAAAACTTTTAAGTGCATAATTGTCTTTATGATGCAAAATATAATAATAAATAAATAAAAATTTTAAAATCACATATATACAGATGAATGCTTTCGTCAAGTTTCATAGACATTAATGATGATTTTGTTTTTTAATCGTTTAAGAAAATAATTTTATTGACGTGAGAAATATAATTTTGTTACAAAAAAGTATATATTATATTTAGAAGTTGTAAGGATTCCCATTTATTGATTGGCTTATTTCGTGGACAAACCACATATTGGGGCTTGATGTAAGGGTAGCTTAGGTTTTTGAGGGTTGGTGTTTTACACAACCAAGATCTGCTCAAGACCTTAAGAGAAGAAGCACCAAAAGTATATTCTAGTGCTTTCTTGCTTTGAAGAGATCTAGTTGCACACACACACACAACTCATGCATAAATCTTCTTCTTGTATGTTGTGTGTTTTTATATGTGTGCATGCATGTTCTTGAACATCTCTTCTTGCATGTTTTAATTTATTGCATTTAGTTTATTAAAATGACATAACATGTTTAGGCATTATGATGCAAAGCCATGAATTTTATTCATGCATGTTGAATTGATTGCATCTTGTTCTATGATAATGGCATGACATGTTAGGCATTAGGATGCATTCAATTCCCACACTTGCACTTCATGTATGATAATTTTAAGTGTGGTGTAATTCGTTTTCGTTTGTGTGATCGTAAACGTCCGCGCTTGCATGATGGTGTGCATGTCTTAGCGCGACGGTTGACCACTTGAGAAGGTCTCATTCTTCTCTTAGATAAGTGGTAGTTTTGGTTTGGTTGTTTGGAGTAAAGTGTCTAGTTTCAAAAGATTGAATTTCAATGTTTTAAATGTTTTTCAAAACTGACCTTTGTATGGTCTTGTGACCATAACTTTTTATAAAAAGATTTAAATTGAGTTTTGTAAAATTCTGGACAAACTAAACACCCATACCTTTCCAACGGTATATTATTCATAATATTTCATGACCGTTTAGATTGGTTTTGAAATCTCCAAAGTGACCACAAAAACAGGGCAACTATGTTGTTGTCTGTTTCTGACCTTTGGTCACTTTATTGACCGTAACCTTTTCTATAGAAATTGAAATGTCATTCCATAAATTGAAGTAGAAAGTAGACATCCATACCTTTCCAACGATTTATCATATGAAAGGTTTCGATGTTGTTTGGTCATGTTTTGAGGCGCTTGAAGTTGAAACTGATGCACTGTCGTGCCTAAACCGCTGTTCACTCGCCCTACGTAGAGCGGGCACCTGATTGATTTTTCAATCCGCCCTTCACCCGCCCTATAGGCACCCTACGTAGAGCGGTTTGCAAAAAAACTTTTGGAAAATTTCCAAAACGATATAGCTTCAATTGGACATCATATATATATGCCTCTTTGACCTTAGGTCATCCAAATGACTCAAAAAACCCATATTTTTGGTTGAGAGGATTTTCAAAAGAGAGAAACTCACTCAAGAACTCATCTTTGATCATCCAAACCCATTTCCACATGCATAAATCATCATCTAAGCATCATCTAGGATCATCTAGTATGTGCTAGTGCATGAGTCTTCTTCAACACACATGGTATGATATGTTGAACACTATTATCTTACATAATTAGTGTTTTTACTTATCAATTTATCTCATTTATTATTTGAATGTTCTAAGAGTAATTTCTACATACAAGATTGAGATTATGTGTTGATTGGGTTATTTTGTGATAGTTAGGTTTTATTGTTTATATGCCATCTAGCTAATTAATCTCATTACATGATTGAGATTGTTTTTTGATAGCTAGGATTTCATGATTGATATATACATCTAGCTAATTAATCTCATTGAAATGTTTGGGATTGTTTTTGATAGCTATTGTATCTAGGATTGGTTATCCTCTACATAGCTAAGCTTTATGACATGTCATTTAGCTTTTTATATCTAGGATTGTATTAATTGTCATATTATCATCCTAGATAAGCATATAGGGTTTCCTAGCTCTATTTGTTCCTTGAATATCATCATATATTCACATAGGCATTTTTATCTTTTCATTGAGAAGCAAGGCTTGTGTGGCTTCCGAGATTAGGTTGCCTTTTGCCACAAGCAATTGTATGTCTTGTATGATGACCAGGATTAGGTCGTACACCGAGATTAGGTGTTCACATAAGCAATTGGACTAGGTTCACTCATACCGGGAGTAGGTAGTGGTAGTGAGTTACATACTGGGATCAGGTTGTAATCTTCATTATCATTAGTGGATTCGAGGTTCGAGTGTGGCGCACTTACCAGCCTGTGGTTTTTCCTATGAGAGTTTCCACGTCAAAAATCAAGTGTTATTTAATTTCCGCACTTTACACTTGATTTATTGCTTTATCTAGTTTGGGGTAATTTCTTAATATTGACTATACATGAAAATTGGGTAAAATAGGATAAAATCTATTCACGCCCCCGCCCCCCCCTCCCCCCTAATAGATTAATATATTAGAACACACTTTAATTTGTTTCAGAAGTCAATAAAAGTCTATAAATGTCTATGAAAATCTACAAAAGTCTTTCATAATTCTGTAAAATCCATAAAAGTCCATAAAAGTCAAAGAACTCTATAAAAGTCATCGACTTAAAAAGTTTTTAAAAGTCTTTTGAAATCTAGATTGAATACACCACCCTTAATATTGAAACTGATATGTACAAGCATATTTATATAGTGTAGCTATCTATTCTAGGAAGTTAATCAAATGCTATTAATATGTCTTCTTCTTTTTTCTTCAATTTTGATTTTTTTTTTTTTTTTTAGATGATGATGATGGTGAATTAGAGATAGATGGATGGTGGTAATGAGGATTATGATGTGGTGATTTGATTTTTGGTGTTTGGGGGTCTAGGTTTTGGGGTGTATTCCAATGGTTGGGTTTCTAGGCTCTTTTTTTTTATTATATATTTTATATATTATTTATTTATTTATTTATTTATTTTTATACTGTATGTATAGGTCTGGGTTGTTATTATCACCTACAACTCACATGCGATCACATTAAAATTTAACTTTGTCTTAACACGATCATATGTAACTCATATGCGATAACATTATATGTATGCGATCACATGCAACAATATATCAATGTATACTATAATAAATTTTACTTTTTATTACGATGCTTTTTAGCATTTGTTTTGGAATGCTATGAAATATACGCTTATTGTAGCACTTTTTCATAGAATGTTATAATACTTGCTTAAGTAGTAAAGTTTTATTATATATCATATTTACTCATATTCATATTGCATTTTATCGGTATCTTACAAGTTACAACAAAACGTTTTGTTACATATTAAGAATGTTATAATATATCAATATATTATATTATATTTTTAAGTAATTAATTAGCTATTTTAAAATTATTCGTAATTATTTTAGTGTCTAATGAACGTTGCATAATAGTCAGCCATGTAATATTTCATAGTTCATCATATAACATATTTTTTCAATTTTTGGGTTTCTGATGAACATTACATGATAGCTTGTCATGTAATATGTTTTCAGCTCATCATGTAACATGAATGACATGTAATTCATTAAGAGCAGTATAGTCTTTTTAATAGAAATGTTGGTTAAAAATAAAATTTTACCACAGCCCGATTAGAATTGAATTTGACGAATTTCATTTGTTTTTTTTTAAAAAAAAATTGTCTCTAAATTTAATTATAAGATCTTATTGATGGTTTGTTTATGGGTGGCTCTATTGCCACCCAAAAATATTCTCCCTACACTTGTATTTTAATTTTTTAGGAAAAACCCAATGGGACAAAACCTAGGCAAAATATATACAATGATCTCCTAGATCTAGTGGGGTTGGACATTCTCAAAATTGTCTAATTAAAAACCTTGTCAGGAAAACCCAGTGGGACAAAACATGATCAAAGGGAAAAAGAGTATAGTGCACACATGTCCATTCAAAACTTTACTTCCTATGATTGAACACTCCCCCTCATAAAAACTTCAGCATTTAATCTTGTAATTTACAAAGTCGACACATGCCTATTCCATATACCAACTTCTCAAAAGTTGATGTAGGCAATGATTTGGTAAACAAATCTGCAAGATTATCTGTAGACCGTATTTACTTAACATCAATCTGTCGGCTCTATTGAAGCTCATGAGTAAAGAAAAAATTATGAAAAATATGTTTGGTTCTATCTCATTTGATATATCCCCCTCTAATTTGAGCAATTCAAGCCGCATTATCTTCAATTATCGATGTTGGCATTTCTGTGGATAATGAAAATCCATAAGTACTTTGAATATGATGAATAACTAACCTTAGTCAAACACATTCTTGACTTGCTTCGTGAAGTGCGATGATCTCAGAATGATTAGAGGATGTAGCAACCAAAGTCTGTTTGTGGAGCGCCATTATATTGCTAGGCCATTATATGTAAAAACATATCCCGTTTGTGAACGACCTTGTATTAACATTTGCTTTGAGCAAAGTTAAATTCATAAAATATTTATGACTCTGCAGAATTGTATAAATCGTTGCACTATCAACTATATATATATCTCCTGCTTCCAGCTTTTCAATAACCCCTAACTTATCATTTAGATTCATTTTGTATGTTTCATAAAGAAAGATAAAATGCATATCAAACAAGGTGATCAAAAAGTATATATTGCATTGGGATATACTTTACATGAGCATAATAACAAAACAATACTACTGCAAGTAGTATTTAAACATATTTTACATACTAACAAAATAATACTATTGCAAGTAGTATTTAATTGGTATGGACATATCCATCACCAATTGAAGCAGCTAGCTTATCTTTCGAGTTATCAAAGAAATCTGTAACATTGAGATGTGTGATATCCCTAGGATATTAATCCTCAATGAAATGAATTTCAGGTTTCTTTCCTCTTTCTTTGATTGATGCTTGATATAGATCCACCAGATGTTTAGGTGTATTATATTCATTTGATCAATGATTATGACAGTCACACCTAAAACAAACACTACCATTTGCATTAGGCCTATTTTGAATATTTTTTCCTTTATACTGTTTGGCCTCATAAACATTCCACTTCTGTTGTGTGTTTTGATTATAACCACTTATACTGTTAGGTGTGATTCGTGATTTTTTTTTTATTAGTAGCTCATTTTATATATATATATATATATATTGCTACTAAAAGGCATGAGATCAATTTTGAATATTTTGAGAATCTACGTTCTTGATATTGCTGTTGCAATATTATGTTCGAGACATGGAAAGTTGTGAATGTCTTTTCCAACATATCTTTTTGCAATCCAGCATCAATGACCCACGACATATAATTGTCTCCCGATAATTTGAGTGCATCAAACTTTAAATTCGCAAGTTTAGGCATAGTTACATCTTTTTTTTTTTTTTTTTTTTTGTATATCACAATTTAAATAAGTGTGAATATATTAAAGAGCATAATAAACAAATCCAGAACTATAGGTTCTGGAGACACAGTATAAGCCAGTCTCATATATTGTGTATAATTAAATGTAAATATTGAAAAAGCATTATAAATAAATATAGGGGCTAAGCTCACCTGATATATTGCATAAAAATAAATATGAATATTTAAAGAGCATAAATAAACAATTCTATGGTCGGAGCTCACCTGATATATTGCATAAAAATAAATACTAAACATTTAAAGAGAATAAATAAATCCAAAACTATATATATAGGTTCCGTTGACGGCATAAGCCATCTTGTATACAGAACTATAAATAGATCCAGAATATTGAAATGTTAGTAAATCATCCATCAGGGGATCCAATTTACTTACATGCAATCAATGATAATTAACGTGTTGTAAATAAAATGAAGAACAATTGAATAACAATGAAGTAAATAAGTGAGAGAGAGAGAGAGAGAGAGAGAGAGAGAGAGAGAGAGAGAGAGAGAGATTAGAGATGAGAGAAGAATTACTTTGTATTGATTACAAGTGATCAACAATTTACAAAGGAGATGAAATATATATATATATATATATATATATATATAGGCTTGAAGGGAGGTAAGCACCACTTGTATTGTGATGATGATGAAGTCAAGTGGGTGAAGCCAAGTTGAGAGATCAGGTGGGAGATGATGAGAGATGAGGTCACAAGTCAGGCGGTGAAGACATTGAAGATGTGAGATGGTGAAAATATTGTGTGTATACACAAGTGGTAAAAGCCACATGTTATAACAGATTCAATAATTATATGTAGTTTTAATTTATTTTGTTTTCTAATTTATATTCACTAAAAGTTGTATTTTGTTAAAATTTCAAGTCTATTAAATTGGATATGATGTTGCCTTTAAACAATTGATCTCTACAAGGGCAAAACCAAGAATTTTTTTTTTAGGGTTTTATTGAGAACTAATCCATTTTAGGATTATGAAGTTAACACATAACTTGTTTTTGAAATTCTTGCAAAACTAACCCATTTGGGCTTGTTGAAAGATATAAGAATATTTGGAGAATAATTGTAATTCACATTCCTTGCTTTGTATGAGAGATACATGACAGTATATATAGGAAATATATTACAATGTTTACACGAGAGATCTTTGACTAAATAAAATGGTAAGAGAAAAATAATGCTCCTAACGGTTAAGAGATAATTAGGGAGCTATTAATGGACTGAATCTGTTTTGGTGAAATCCCTGTGATATGGCAGCACATTCAACTAAATTAGATACCAAGTAATTGCTTATTTCCATATCTGAGTCACTAGCCATTGTAGAAGGTTGACTTGCTAAATGTGTGGTGGAGAGTTGGTCATTCCTTTCATCCTTTTTCAAGCTGGAGGAAATGGTAGAATGTAATCCTAGCTTGTCCCGGAAACGACGAAATGGGAGTTTTGACAAGGGCTTTGTGAAGATATCTGCAATCTGATGAGATGAGGGAATGTATCGAGTTGTTAATGCTCCAATGGCAATTTTTTCGTGAACAAAGTGGTAGTCAATTTCTATGTGCTTTGTGCAAGCATGAAAGACAGGGTTTATGGTCATGTAGAGTGCACTTTTGTTGTCACAGAACAGTTGTGGTGATTCATGTAGTTTAATTCCAATGTCTCTAAATAAGAAGGTGATCCAAACTAGTTCTGCTGTTGTAGATGCCATTGATCTATATTCTGCTTCAGAACTCGATCTTGAAACCGTTGGTTGTTTCTTTGATGACCAAGAAATACAGTTGGCCCCTAGATATATGCAATACCCAGTAGTGCTTCTTCTAGTATCAGGACAACCTGCCCAATCTACATCACAAAATCCATACAGCTTTAGCGGGCTTTGGGAAAGGAATTTGATTCCATAGTGTATTGTTCCCTTGAGATAGCGAAGTATTCGTTTGACTGCTTTCATGTCTCCCTCTGTTGGTTTTTGAAGTTTTTGACAAACTTTGTTGACTGCTTGACAATGTCAAGACGGGTATAGGTCAGATATTAAAGAGCACCCACTAGACTTCGATATTCCTTTGCTTCAATTGGCTTTGAGTCTTGTGGTGTTGGTTGTGGTTTCAGTGCCATTGGTGTGTTGAAGTGTGAACTTTCCAGAAGCTTTGCTCGGTTGAGAAGATCTTTGGTGTACTTGCTTTGTGAGAGAGTAATGCCACCTGGAAAGTATTGTACTTCTAGTCCAAGGAAGTAATGTAGTTCTCCTAGGTCCTTTAGTGCAAATTCTGAGTTGAGTTGGTTTATCAGGACCTGTATAGATTCTTCATTGTTTCCTGTGAGAACAATATCATCAACATAAATCAGCATGAGTACAATGATGTCCTTTTTGCATAAAATAAATAAAGAGGAGTCTGCCTTGCTACAAACAAAACCAATATGAATTAAAAACTCTGATAATCTATCAAACCAGGCACGTGGTGCTTGTTTGAGTCCATAGAGTGATTTGTTTAGTTTGCATACGAAGTCCGAAAATTTTGGATCCTTGAATCCCGGAGGTTGTTCCATGTACACAGTTTCCTTTAAATGACCGTGGAGGAAGGCATTCTTGACATCCAATTGCCTTAGTTTCCAATTTGATGAGACTGCAATAGCTAGAACAAATCGGATGGTAGTGGCTCTCACAACTGGGCTATATGTTTCCTCATAGTCTAAACCTTCCACTTATGTGTACCCTTGCGCAACCAAGCGAGCTTTGTATCGTTCTATTGACCCGTCCTCCTTAAATTTGATTCGAAAAATCCACTTTGAGCCAACTACATTGGTGTTTGTTGGTCTAGGCACGAGAGTCCATGTGTGGTTTTCATGCAGTGCTTGTATCTCTTGTTTCATTGCTTCCTGCCAATGGGAATGAGAAAGAGCATCTTTGTATGATTTTGGAGTTGTTGTGTTGCTAGTTGTGATTAAGGTTGTGTGATTCTTTTTGCCTCGAAGTTGATTCCATTTGTCCCGAAGCTGTTGAGTTTCATTTGCAAGGTTAGGATCCAATTCTGGGTTATTTCTCAACTTCAATCGAGTAACCATAGGGGTGTTCTTTGAGGTTTGCATTGGACCTGCACCAGAATCATTAAGATCAATGGTTAGTTTGTCACTCAAATCAGGTAAATAATGAAGAAATTGATGCTCGGGTGTTTGAGAATGGTTATCATCAGAGGTTGAAACTCTATTGCTTGGTGAGTTTGATTCATTGCTGCTGGTCAGAATTTCTTCATTTTCTGATGGAGACAATGCTGTGTTTTCTGTTTCAACAGTAACATCTGGCAAGATGTTTTCTAACTCTGTGTCGCTTAGCTGAGGTGGCTCATTATTTTCTTGAGATTTGGTATTGTTATTTTCATCACAGAAAATGTACGGTTTCTCCTTTTGAATTTGCACATCAGTTTCTTGAATTTTTTTCGATTGTTGTGAATTCCCTTTTTGAATTGTGAGGTCGATTTCTTTCTTTCTCCATGCATCTGAGTCAGGGAATGTTGTAACTTCTAAATTTTCCTGTAAAATTGTTTCTTTGTGGGGAGCGTAAGGAAAAACATTTTCATCGAAGACAACGTGTCGTGAAATCCACACTTTGTTAGTAGAGGAATCAAGACATCTATAACCCTTATGAATAGGGCTATATCCAAGGAAAATACAAGGATACGTCTTCTTTGCAAATTTGTTTTTCCCATAGTCTCTTAGATACGGAAAACACCTGCATCCAAAAATTTTCAAACTCCCATAGTCTGGGTTACGGTTAAGCAATTTAAAGAAAGGTGTTTCCATGTTAAGAGTTGTGGATGGCATGCGATTTATTAGAAAACAAGCTGTGAGAAAAGCATCTACCCAATATTTGGAAGGAAGATTTGCTTGAAACAACAAAGTGAGGCATGTTTCTACAATATGACGGTGGTTCCTTTCAGCTACACCGTTTTGTTTCGGAGTGTGTGGGCAAGAAAATTGATGATGGATGCCGCAATGAGATAAATGTTTTTCAAATTCAATGGATGTAAATTCACCTCCACCATCACTTTGGAAAATTTTTATTTTCCTCTCAAATTGATTTTCAACTTGTTTTTGGAACTTGAGAAAAACCTCAAAGAAATCATATTTTTTCTTTAAAGGAAAAAGCCATGAGTAACGAGTGCAATCATCAACAATAATAGCATAGTATTTAAATTGTTGGCAAGATAATATTGGAGCTAGACCCCATAAGTCACAATGCAATTTGTCTAGAGGAAATCTTGAAATATTGTTGGATAAAGTGAATGGAATTTTGCAATTCTTTCCCATTTGGCAACTGATGCAAACAGATTTTTCTTTTTCCCAACTAGAAACATCAATTAAATTTTTTGAATGTAAAACTTTTAAAAACTTTGAATGAGGATGTCCCATTCTCTTGTGCCAAATGCTTTGAGATGCTTGATTTTTGAAAACAGCTAGTGCTTGATGCTTTGTTTCATCTAGTGCATACAACCCTCCATTCTTGCGACCTTTAGCAATTATTTTGCCCTGCTGAGACTTAACAAAAATATTGTTAGCATTAAACTCAATGGTATAGGCATTATCACTAGCCAATTGTCCCACAGATATAAGGTTCTTTTTAATATTAGGAACAATTAAAACATTTTTAAGGTCTGAAGTGCCATCTTTAGTCTCAATTTTTCCTTCACCAATATGGGAAATATTCAAACTTTCTCCATTGCCAACAAGAATTGTATCATTACCTTTATAGCACATAACTTTAGAGAGTTTACCTGGGTCATTCAATATGTGCGTTGTTGCCCCGGAATCTGCATATAGATTTGGATCATCTTTATTTTTCATATTCATTGTAGCAAGTGCCTTTGGGAGATGGTCTTCCGGTTGGAAAGAGTGGTCGAAGCGATTCCAGCACTCGAGGGCAGTGTGATTGAACTTCCCACAGATTTGGCATGTCATGGTGCTTTCTCCTTGTTGGTGATTCGGAGTTTGTTTCCAATTGGAGTTGTTCCGCCAACCGAAATTGTTTCCATCGGAGTTGTTTGTTCTCTGGTCATTATTGCCTCCATTGTGATTGGAGTGTTGATGAGGATTTGAGCTGTGTCTTGCTGCCTGATTGAATCCTCTTCCTTGATAACTGAATCTACCTCCACTGCAACCCCGTCCTCGTCCTCTTTGGCTGACAAAGGCCTGGTCATGGTGTGGCATGTTTCCTTGTTCCTCGATATTGCTATTGAGCATTTGTTCATGAGCTTGCAGGGATAATACAAATTGATGATAAGTGGGATATGGTGGTTTGGCTAGCATGGCTGTTCGAAAGTCTTGGTATTTAGATCCGAGACCTCTAGCTAACTGAAACACCTTCCTAGTGTCACCTATAGGCTTTTTGATCGCTGCAAGACTATCACAAAGACTCTTGAATTTCTTAAGATATTCATCTAGTGAGAGACTTCCCTTTTTCAATGACATCAAAGTATCATTCAAAATCATTTCTTTTTCTACAGTAGTAGGAAGAATTTGTTCTTCAATGGATTTCCATACTTTGTGAGCCGAAGTTATATTTTCTAGAGAGATTAATACCTCTATTTCGATGTTCCTCATCAGCCAGGTTATCAACAGACCATCATTCTTTGCCCAGAGGATGTAGTTCGGATTTGGCTCGGTCTTTCCATCGTCCCTCGTTATCTCCTTTGTTGGTTCGCTGCCTTTGACCAGATGGTGCGCCATGTCTATGCTTTGAATCAATGGCTCCATTTGTGATCGCCATAGCAGGTAATTGAAGCTGTCTAGTTTTAGGGAGATAAGGCTAGAACATTGGTGGAGAACCTGAAGAGAAAGTTCAGGTTCAGAGGTGTTTTTAGTGCCAAGAGTGGAAGTGGCCATGTGAATCGATTTTGATCTCTCGTGAAGCTCTGATACCATAAGAATATTTGGAGAATAATTGTAATTCACATTCCTTGCTCTGTATGAGAGATACATGATAGTATATATAGGAAATATATTACAATGTTTACACGAGAGATCTTTGACTAAATAAAATGGTAAGAGAAAAATAATGCTCCTAACGATTAAGAGATAATTGGGGAGCTATTAATGGACTGAATCTGTTTTGGTGAAATCCCTGTGATATGGCAGCACATTCAATTAAATTAGATACCAAGTAATTGCTTATTTCCATATCTGAGTCACTAGTCGTTGTAGAAGGTTGACTTGCTAAATGTGTGGTGGAGAGTTGGTCATTCCTTTCAAATATTGCCCTTTTAAAATTTCAAAATAACATTCCTATCATAACACTCTAAATCCCTAATTTCTATCAAATCGACCAAACCTTTTTGAAATTGCAAAATCTCTAACCTCTCTCAAATTGTATAATCTTTAACCTCTTAGAAAACACAGTGAAAGCCTTGTCTCCCTTTGTCTCTAACTTCAATTCAATGGCAGCACTCTCTAACCATTAAACAAATCGAAACAGAGTAAAAAGCCCTAAACAAATTGAAAACGCAATGACACTCTAACCTTTGTCAAAGTAAGTGAAACAAAAGGACGAAGGCGTCCGGGGAAGCATAACAACGCCACAGTAGCGACGGAAGATTGAAGGCGCGACAGAATCATGACGACAACTTGACAAAAGCAGTCGGACGGCACGACTAAAGTTAGATAACGATTACTGCACGACAACGAGAGCAAAATATGTTGATTTTTTACTAAAGGTTTCATAACATTTCCCGGCGAAGATAAACAGCACTTTGTCAACGGTTGCTAATAGTCAACATAGTTAATCATTTAATAAAATTAAATAGCAACTATCAACAACTAGAATATAAAACATGTATATTATACCTCAAGGGTTTCCATTTTGATTGGATAGAGGAATTGGTGCATTACATTTCTGTCTATTGTGTCCTAATTGTCTGCATCTACCATACTTCCGATATGTAATTTCTTCACCTCGATGGTTTGCATTTTTTTGACGGACATCCACGAAATTTACGAATTTTTAGTGGTATAACAACACTACTTTGTACATCATCGGGAATATCCCACTCTTGCATAGGCCTAACGGGGTAAATGGAACTAGCATAAGTTGTAGCCTATTTCCTTATGGTAATTGTTATAGGGGTTTTTCGTCAACATGACACTTCAGCAAGGATAACGGGTTATGTGGAAACATAGTGATTCCACGTCATCAAAAGCCAAATGTGAGACACGTTATCAAAAAGGGTCAACATGAACGCGTGACAGCACCATATGAAGGGGCCATCTGCAGATGGAATCTGCTCGGCCAAGAGTCTATTCGGTCAGGAATCTACTCGGTCATGAGTCCACTCGGCTAAGAATCTGCTCGGCCAAGATTCTGCTCGGATCTGCTCGGCCAAGGATCACTACTTAGCCAAAAACAGGAAATACAGCCTTACCAAGATACGCCATATCAGGAAAAGATCTGCACAGATACGAAATCTTAGGATAATATTCCAATAAGGAAATATCCCTATTTCCTCTCCAGTACCAGAGAAGTCTAATCATGAAAGAACTCTAAGCTTCCAAAAGGATAAACACTAAATGGGAAACGAGTCCTAATTGGTCTACTTTACCAGAATCCTACAAAGACTCTAATTAATGAGTCCATCGCTTATACGATAGAAACTAGGGCAACCCTAGATCGAACCCTATAAATACATCCATGTATTCATTATATAAGGATTATGATCATCATGAGCAATTTACACTGACATGAGAAAAGAGATACGATACATAAGAGAGAAAGTGAGTATTGAGTGTGTAACCCTTATATTTATAGTGGATCACTTCTTGCCGTCACCGACACCGTGGATGTTTCCCTGCCTTGGGGTTTTACCACGTAAAACATGTGTTATACTTGCTCATCTGTTATTTTCTACTTTCATCATGTTTATCTTTCAAGTTTCATTAACCTAAAATCGTTGACCGGTTGACTTCCAAAAATCACCTTCAACAATTGGCGCTAGAAGGAGGGGGTAGAACTCAACTTTGAGAAACCCTCATGAACAGACCACAGAAGGAACTCTGATGTAGATCCAACACTTGAAGCACCCAACAAACGACTATTGGAAGTGCTAGGGAGTGGATTAACTACAAAACCCGTAGTAGGAGCTGCGGCCGTGACTAATTCTAGAGGAAGAATATTGTGAAAGCAATACTCAGAGCTTCAAAGTATCAAGAATCCGTTCGAGGAATTGCTTTCGCATTCCGACAGCTTACAAAAGAAAAGAAAAAAGAGCTACCCAAAATCACGGAATTGCTGACCAATACGCACTAAAACGGACATATCTCCCTCTACAGAAGTTGGATTCACGAACTGTAAAAACCACTGGAAACTAGATATTCAAGGCTTTCCAAGAATATATGGTTCGTTTCATGGTTCAATCCGAGCAATATTTGGTGGTTCCCGCAATATTGAAGAAACCAGATCGCGCACAGATTTCTGATCTGACCATCAAACACTAAAATAGGCATATCTCCCTCCATAGAAGTTGAAATTGCGAGCTGTAAAAACCATCGGAAACTAGACATCCGGATCTTTCCAGAAATATAAGGTTCGAAATCTGGTTCAACCTATGGAATATTTTATGGTCCCTGAAACATTGAAGGATGTGATTCGCGGAGGATTTCCTAACTTGACCACCAGACGCTAAAACAGAGATAACTCTCTCCAGAGAGCATGGAATCACTAACCGCGAATTTTGCTGTAAAATAGACGTATAGATCTTTCTGAGGATATGTGGGTCTCAACACAATTCATCCCGAGAAATATTTGACAACTTCCGGAACATTGCGGTTCAGCATAAAAAGTTTAACTTAACGTGTTAGAAACCGAGCCCATCTTGGTATAAAACAACCAATGGCTATTCTCAACTGAACCTACTCGGCTCTTCCATCAATTCACATGTGAAGGATCCAATAGTAAAACGACTAGACTCCAGGTTCGGTAAGTGGCCAAGGTTAGTCAATCTACACATCGGTCTAATTTTACGTACGATTTTATTTACAAGAATATATGCATAATTATATATAAATAAAAGTGAAAACTGACCAAATAATGATTATTCGAGATTTAATCGGGACTTCGATCTTGATAAAATCATTCAGATTCGGGGGTATGTTTTCACTTAATTATTATTACTATTGATATCGTCTTGCATCGATGACCGTATAGAATATCAGGATGCTTAAATCTTATACTATGAATACACTCCTAATTTGTTGAAATTGGAAGTTGCATATTGTGCTTTTCTATTAAAATATTTGCATGGATTGCCTTGACTTGGGAGTGCATTGCCGAATAGATTCAATCGGCAGCAAGTATGTCACATGATTATTATTTTATGTCACATGATTATTATTATTCTAGATTAATAAGAGTAAAACATACTGATTGATGTTTAATGTTTGTGATAATTTGATTAACCAAACAATAATTCGATTGAATTTAATTGAGACTTTGATCTTGATAAAAAACTGTTGGCATATATATTTTGGATACACCCAAGATGGGTCCAAACCCATAATGCATGATCATGTGCATGGAGCCCAACTTGCCAAGCAAGCCCACCCATGATGTTATCATCAGATAACTACCAGAAAACTGCATGAGCAGTTTCATATATACACATAACGTGTATTTGGTATGTAACGAGATGTCTGGCTTTTGTGAGTGAGTGCAATGCAAGACATAGAGTATTGCATGTGTACAAGTGTTTGTGAGAAACACAAGACAAACAGAGAAACACAAAGGAAAGAGATGTGGAGAGAATCTTTGGAGAATTTTCTCCCATCCAACATCAGAGTGTGGGTATATGCATTGTGATTAGAGGGGACTTTCTGATCCCGTGATCGTCCTCCGACCGGTGATACGATCCCAGGTGTTTGATCCGCTTCCGCTGTAGAGATTCGGATTCCGTATGGTGAACGGTAATTATCCGAATTCGTTTTGTTTATCTTTAGAATAATCTTCATTGGTATCAGAGCACATGTTTGGGACTGTATTCTGGTAGTATATGCCATGTTAGGATGTTTGTTTATTTATTTATTTTTGTTTGTAGAACAATAAATGAACACTAATGGCATCACACACATGCAAGTGTTTAATTTCGTTTTTCTGGAATAAATGTATGCGTATACATGTTATATGATGTTCTGGAAATGCATGTTATGTATAAACTTCAAAATGTGGAGAATTTTTGAAGAATGAAAGTTATGAAACCCGTAACTTTGTAGGGTCCAAAACTCATTGTCATTTTTTTTTTATTTCTCTGCGATCATGGTACTATTAGATAGAGCCTTCCGAGAGCTTTCCAACGATAGGTCATTTGCATAATTTGGAGTTGTATCGAAGGATAAAAACGATTTCGAATATTTCTGTTGAAGATTAAAATCTGGAAACTTGTTTTGAGTTTGAATTTGGGTGAAGAACATGAAGAACATGTTCAACTCGCCAATGAGCGGAGAGTGTGTTTCACCCCTACCCTAAAAGTCAAATATAAGGGCATAAATGGAATTAAAATTAAATTTTGAGTCGGATTGTTGTGGTCCCGCAATTGGAAAACTTTGGGAAGATGGCGCGTGTATTACACTCTCCATTGGCGCGAGTGGGGTAAACGTGAAGCAATCTTAAGTGGATTGGCTTTTGACACGTGGCCACACCAGAAGGAGACACGTGGCGGTGTTGTGTAAAGTGGGACACGTGGCCCATTCTTATTGTGACACGTGGCGAATGTGTTTGGTCTAGAAAACCGTCGACGGTTACCGGTGCCACGTTATCACCGTGGCGGTACCGGTGCCACGTCATCACCGTCGGAAAGATTTTCCTCTTTCGGTTTCCGACGCCGTTTTCCGACGACCGTTAATTTTTTCGACGATTTTTCCGGTGACCATCAATTTTTTTCTGACCACCCAAAAGCGGTTTCCCGGAGGCCAAAAGTGGTTTTCGGGTTCCGGTGGTGGTTTTCCGGCAAACAAAAAAAAACAAAAAAAAACAAAAAAAAAATTTTAATTTTAATTTTATTTATTAATTCCGTTGATTTGTTTTGCTCAAATGGGAGCTGAATTATATGCCCTACAAATTCCTAATGTGGATCTTTTTTTAGACGAATTTGGACTCGGTTTCCGTCATGATTTTAGATCAATGGTTTCCAGTAAGGATTCCGGTGACAGTCTTCGATGCTTTTTTTTCAAGCTTGGATTTTAAGAAACGAATTTAGATGCGGTTTCTGATCATGGTTTCGAGGACGGATTCCGATAAAGGTTTCCAGTAAGGATTCCGGTGATATTCTCCGATGCTTTTTCAAGCTTGGATTTTAAAGAAACAGATTTAGATGCGGTTTCAGATCACGGTTTCGAGTATGGATTCCGGTAATGGTTTCCAGTATGGTTTCTGGTTACGGTTTCTAGCACGGTTTCTAGTGATGGTTTCCGGTGCGGTTTCCGGTAACAGTTTCTAGTATGGATTTCAATGATATTTTTTTTAGTATGATTTTTCGATGTCGGTTTCTGAAACGGATTCCAGTGATGATTTTCGATGTGTTTTCTAGTTACGGTTGTCGGCACAGTTATGGTGCGATTTCCGGTAACAGTTTTTGATTCGGATTCCGATGATGGTTTCCAGTGGTATTTTTGGCCAACTTGGAATTTTCAAGTAGGAATTTGGCACCGTTTTTCTAACGGTCATGGATTTTTCCTGTGAGAATTTTGATGGAATTTCCCAACGAAAATTTGGCCACCGAAATTTAGCTTCAGTGGGAGCTATATATGTTGAAATGCCTACGATTAGAACTCTCCATCCAATTAATTATGCAAACGGGAATAAGAAATTTCATTAGAATGTATAGTGGAAATGTACAATGTTATTAAAAGACAAAAGTTTCTAAGTGTCTTAGAAAATTTTAGAATAAATTTGCATCTTCTCATATGTCTTAATGGAGAAGATTGTATGAGTCTTATTAATGACATATAGCCGTAGTCAATTTGGACTCGTGCTTTTTATGTGGAGAGATGCAGTAGATGGTCTTTTAATGAAATTTCCCGAAGAGTTAATAGATCTATAAAGTTGGAAAAGCTAGAGTAAGGTACCATGATGTATTTTGGTCAAATAGCGTATGAACTAGAAATCATAGATGAGCGCCACATTCTTAGGAATGTGAGGCGATCTACTACATCGCAATGAATATTCATAGTGCTAGGCACATGAGTAATTGCACATGCGATAGAGGACCAATATTCGAGAAAATGACTGTTAAATGAGTTGTGAAGACTTAAAAGTCTTTCTCAGTGGTGATCAATATGAATATGAGAAGTAAGAATGAATAGCATGCAAAGCCCCATGTTTTAGAAAGCATTAATATTTTATAAACCGTTCTCTAGTAAATAATTTTGGTTTATTTACTTTGTAGTAAGAATCGGTTTGACCCATCAAATGTTTCTAGGGACTTGTGCATTGTATTCTTCTATTATTAATGATCACCTGTTTTTTTAGGAATTCTAAATTGTTGAGTATAATATTAGAATTAGAATTTTGCGCAAAGTACTGAATTTATGATGATTGAATTTTTGGAAACGGAAGATGATTAGACGCTTGACGACCTTTTCGATTCTGTACCTTAAATTATTTTATCATATTTTCGGTTTGTGTTTGCAGCAAAATTAAATGTGTGTATTTTTTGGAAGTTAATATGCTTGTATAGTAGATTGTATGTCTTTACATAGATTAGCATAAGATATAGATTATATATCTAAAATATTGTGGCTAATTAGTAAGTGATAAACTAAATCGTGTAATCTAGGGAATAGATACAATAAGATTTAGTGTATTTTAAGAGAAAGAAGCTCTTGAGACTATAACATGAATCATGATTGAACCTCGGCATAATACTTATTTACTCGACATACAAGATGTGGAGGCTTATCAAACTACAAGTTAAATTACTCGCATATTGCGGAGTATCTTAAATAGTAGCCTCACATGTATGTTTTTACAAGTACAATAGGATTTAAGTAAAGTGGTTTACCTTTCAGATTTTGGCTTGAAGGGAAATTTTAGTAGTATTTTGAGTACTAAAATTTTAGTTGGTACGGTATCAAGTTTTTATTACTTATAATAAGCGCCAAAATTAGTGGCAGCCTCCAATAAGGATATAAAACATGATACACCGATTAAACGATTTGATCCCGTTTGATAGTTGGAATATATAAAAATTAATCTGACATGTATTGATCGCATCATTTCGGTAGTAGAAGATGAGCGCTTAAAAAGGCGGCTTAGGCTTCTAGCCAATTTTATATGAAAAATTCCAACTTGTACAAAACTTTTAGTTTTGAGCATATTAGTGGAAATAGATATTTCCAAAAGGGGAAGAGAATCTTGTCTTAGCCACTTAATCTTATATTGAAATATGCCAGAAGTTGAGGGATAACAAATTGAGGAAGGACAAAACTAAAATAACTTGTTACAATTGTGACAAGCTAGGTCTTTTTCACTCATGAATGCATTGAGTTGAAAAGCGTAAAACACAAAACTCAAGAATTTGTTAAGTTATGCTAAAGTTTATGGCTAGATATTTTCCTTCTAAATCTTGTTCTTTATGGACGGTGGATAAGTGAAGATATACCATCCAATAAGAAACTGTAAATCATACGTTGAGTAAAGTTAGATTATTAGAAGCAAGATGTATATGTGTTAGAACAATTTTAGAGTTAAATACCTACAAACTGGGTTTGCATGGTAGCTTAAATTTTTACTCCATGATGTTCTAATATACACTTGAGATCTAACTGGGTTTTAGTGTCCACGGTTGTCCTCATTGATTTGGGTTATTGTTAATCATGATGGTTGTATGAATATTATTTTAGCAAATTATATTCATATGGTACTTAATAGTTGATTAATGGTTTCAAGATATTATACGTCAGTTTAGACGGTTATAATAATATTTGTTTTTTAATCATTGAAATGGTGATGATGCTGATATTTTGGCATGCTAAATTAAGTCTTGTTAGACTAGATAGAATGAGTATATCAGTCAAAGAGGACTAATTGGACTCATTTATCTAAAAAGTCATGCAAATTATCTAGCAAGAAAAACAACTAGAAAACCATTCAATAAGGAACTAGGTTATGAATTCCATTGTAACTAATTCATTAAAACATTTGTGATTGAATGAGTGTAAAGGCTAGACATGAAATTTTAATATCTAGTTACATTCATTGATATCTTTAGATGTCTCGGTCATGTCTATTTGATCTGCCATAAATCGAAAGCATTGAATTGCATTAAATATTTGGTTGATGATCAAATTAGATAATAAACTTTTGAGTTTATAGAGTAAACCGAGGACATAAATATCTTTCTGAACGGTTCAAGGAATTGTTTAACAAGAAAGATATAGAAAAGATATTTATTTATTCCTAAAACTTTGCAGCAAATTAGTGTAGTGGAAATAAGGAATAAAATACTATTGGAAATGGTTAAGTCTGTGATGGCGCAAGTAAATTTTTAGTATCTTACTAGAAGATAGCTTAATTGATTGTTGCCAACTTAATCATGTTCTACTAGATTAGACATTTCAACACCTTATGAATTAAGGACAGGTAGGTAGCCTGGTCTGACTAATCTATAACCCTGGGGGTATATAGGCTATATTTATTATCCATCTCATAGAAATGAGAAATTGAATGCAAGAAAATAATTGTATCTTTGTTTGATACTCTGTGCATTCCAAAGGATTAAATAAACGATGGTGTACAATTAGATAGAAGTGTGACTGAATTAGAATCACAAGATGTCATTATTAGAGAATGAATTTCTTAGTAGAAGCGAGTTTGATATAGATATCCGATTTTAGGAATTGGATGATCTGTGTTAATACGCGAGTGGCGGTAAATTAAAATCTAACTTGATCCTCCATTCCTAGTGGGAGTATTTTTTTTCTATATAGATTTTCCATCCCTAGAGTGAGTGGAAGTCTACACCCTAGTGGGAGTAGAAATCCGGTTTTCTATATGGATTTTCCATCCCTAGAGGGAGTGGAAGTCTACACCCTAGTGGGAGTAGAAATCCGCATGGATCTTTCATCCTTAGTGGGAGTGAAACAGCTGTTGAATTAGCTACTATGATGATTTACCAACTCGTCGAAATAATCATAAAATTATCCCATGACATCTTTCGGAGAATGAAAAGGGAAGATTTAATGATTACTTCATTTAACAGTGATGAGCCATGAATTTTTAGAATTGAGCTATCACTTCTATCTACTAAGACAATATGTGAATGAAAGCAATGGAAGGGGATATGGAGTCTAGAAAAGTGATCATGTCCAGGACTTGATTCACTTACCGTCTGGTCATTAGACCATTGTGAACGTATGGGTTTCACATATCGTATGTAATGCGGAATGGTACTATTGAGAGGTATAAGGCACAATTGGTTGCAAGTGAAGAAACTTATTCTCTAGAAGTAAAGTTTTCTTCCCTACGCATTTTTCTAGCACTAGTCACATGAACCTGAAATTACATCAGTGGATGTAAATATTGTGCTTCTCGATAGAGAACTAGAGGATGAGATTTACATGGAACATTCTGTAAATTTTGTTTCAAAAGACCAAGAATGCACAAGTGTGCTTGTTTAATTAATGTATGGTTTGAAACAATCCTCTAGTAAGTGGTATTTTTGATTTCATCAAGCTGTAGTGTCTTACAGATTAATGATAACAAAAGATAGCCATGGTAAGTACACTAAACAGGTTGAAGATAATTTTTATATTATTTATATATGTGGACTATATGTTTAGGCTAGAAATAATGAAGAGTTTGTAAAACCATAATGAAATGGTAATTCTCAAATTTTATTGAGACTTTATATGAGCAAAGTGGCTTATATATTAGAAGTGAGAGTTGATTCAAAATGAACAATTTCAAGCTCATAGATACTTCTATTATGAAATCACAAACTCTTAGCCTTATTATGTACCATGAAACTCCATAACATCAAGGAATTGATGACAAGTTCCTCATGTTAGTATCATACAGAGTCTGATGTACATTGTGATATGTACAAAGTCTATCATTAGTTACGCCGTAAGATTGGTGAATGTGCACCAATATAATCCTAGATTACAACATTGAGATGTTATCAAGAGGATTATGACATACCTTAAAAGTGCGGCTAACTACTTAGTGTACATTGTGATATGTACAAGGCCCAATAAAAATTATGCTACAAGATTGGTTAATGTATACCAATATAATCCTAGATTGATAGGATTGTGACATAACTTTAATAGTAAGAAAATTACTATTTATGCTAGCATAATTACACACATAATGTAATAGAAATATGTCGTCAGGTTGAGACCGGCATTCTTACACGTGCGGTCGCCTCAGTTGCAGAGATAGCAGGCTGAGATGAGACACATATATATTAGAGAATATGTATGATATATTCTCGCGGAGCTAATGTATATGAATTTGTTGCCTTGACTAGGTCAAGATAAGGTTCACAATAAATGTATCTATATATATTTCAGAACCGATCATGATAGAACCCCACTATCATTGATACCTGATCAAGCCAGATGTGAGGTCTTAATGTGGCGCCGGAGAGAGGCGAGCTTTTAAGAACTCGGGTTAGTCACAAGAGTTATGACTAGACTAAGATCTGTACAGTGAATAATATAAAGACATATACATTCTTATTTAGAATGAAATTCACTGTAACACACGTTTCATACCGTGTGTGCTATAAGTGACCGATATGGAAAATGAGAGAACGAATCCCTGCTTCCTCATTGTGTAAGTTCCACTGACGTTTTACATAAACTTCAAATGGTGTCCTCATGACCATTCACTCTATCTTAAAGTGACAGGATAATGTTAGCACCTTTAGTGTGTTATTTCTATGGCTATGATAATTCAGACTATGGGGCACATCTAAGGTAGCAGTTGTTCTGGAGACCGAGAGATAAAGATGGAATGGGAAGATTTAATGAGTTTTTATCTGACTTTTGTATTCACTGGCCGACCAATTGTATTTGGAGATACAATTGTGAATACATGAAATGTGATAAAGTCAAGCATAGCTTTTTGAGGGATTTAGTATGCTTTTAGACTGATAAAAAATTATAAAATTAAATCTAGGATACAATAATGAACAATATTATCTCTTGTAAATAGAGAATTTACAATTGAGATTTGAGATTGTTAGCTCCCTTTTATATATATTGATTGTTCATAGGTCACACGATGCATTTACCCGTATGAACACTTTGTTGAAAATAATGATGATAATACTTGTGTTTTAAAGTCTCAAAGACTCCTCTGTATGTATCACATCCTACGCCATTTTGGGGATGGCAGATGTTGATTAATAATTTTGCATCCATGATGGGCTTATGGTAACTAGATTGCGTTGGCCCCACTTGTGCGAGTGGGAGATGTTGGCATATATATTTTGGATACACCCAAGATGGGTCCAAACCCATAATGCATGATCATGTGCATGGAGCCCAACTTGCCAAGCAAGCCCACCCATGATGTTATCATCAGATAACTACCAGAAAACTGCCAAAAACCTGCATGAGCAGTTTCATATATACACATAACGTGTATTTGGTATGTAACGAGATGTCTGGCTTTTGTGAGTGAATGCAATGCAAGACATAGAGTATTGCATGTGTACAAGTGTTTGTGAGAAACACAAGACAAACAGAGAAACACAAAGGAAAGAGATGTGGAGAGAATCTTTGGAGAATTTTCTCCCATCCAACATCAGAGTGTGGGTATATGCATTGTGATTAGAGGGGACTTTCCGATCCCGTGATCGTCCTCCGACCGGTGATACGATCCCAGGTGTTTGATCCGCTTCCGCTGTAGAGATTCGGATTCCGTATGGTGAACGGTAATGATCCGAATTCGTTTTGTTTATCTTTAGAATAATCTTCAAAAACGATTGAATATTTGTTGTCTACTAAAAATTACCAAGCTCATGACATACATAGCTTATTTAGCATATAATTGTTTTGGGCAAACAATACATTACGAATAATGCAGGGTTGTTTGTGTCATTAATTTAATTCGTTAAATAATAATGAGGAGTGACACTGCTAGAGCCTGGATGCAATTGCACTAGTTGATTATATGCACCCTCCATGTCTAATGCTTCTTCACTACTCTTTTGAAGATAAAAATTGTGATGAGTTGTTCATTTAAATGTTGTGGAAAAACTGACTCCATGATATTAATAGTGTTGTGATCTGTTACATATACGATGTTTGAAAGTAATTATAGTCTTTTTTAATATCTTTCGAGTAAGTGTTATTTAATGAAATTGATCAAGACTTTGATCTTGGTAAGAAATGCTTCCAAAAGCGTTTAAAAGCAAAACCGAAAGCGTTCGGATAAAAAGGTATGATTTCTCTTAATCGTTATGTTATTTATTATCGTTGGCATCATATTGCAACTTAAATTGATAAAATAGAAGGGTATCATAGTGATTATTTCTGTTTGGAATATTATGAATTTAGCATTGGAATCTCTAGAACTATAAGTATATAATCCATGCATTTCTATCAAAATTCCTACCGATGTTTAAGTATTCATGATAGTGGTTGGACTCAACAATATTAGGTTTGACCAATTCGTTCTTTAAATCAAATGAGCATGAGTGTCGAAAAAATGTGACTAGAAGTATTTGGTTTGCTTAAGACATTGATTTATGTAATCTAGATATATTAAATTATATCTGCCTCTTCATATCGTTATACTTTCACATACAAATACACAACACACATAACTTTTGTGTAATTCTCTTTATGTTATATGGCGTTCCCATGTTATCTATGCATGTCTCTCTTGTACACAATACGTAATACACGTGCATAAGTCTATAAACATATAATGCATGCTTAATTAGTATGTCTCACAACTTTTATGGCTCTAACACGCATGTTGTCTATCATAGATTTATAGGTGTCAAATTTCGACACTAATCGTTAATAGTACCATGTATGAGTTGATCGCTTCCAATTATTTGGTCTCATTAAATTCATCCTTTGACTAACAATTTGCTGAGAATTTTTATACCGAAGAGTTTATCAAGTTTGACTCAGATAAGGTTGCTTTCCAAAAACTTCTTGATCGGACATGTCAACAATTGGCGCTATAAAAAAGAAGCTCGATCTATAAGAAAGATCGGCCAAAAAAGAGCCCAACCTATAATAAAGGTCAGCCAAAAAAAAAAAAAAAAAAAAAAAAAAAGAGGCTATCTACGAAAAAGATCAGCCGAGAAGAGAAGTCAGATCTTAAGGGAGTCATTACAACAAGTCACATCCACAATAATCAAGAGCATCCCAGCGACTACAGCATAAACAGACGAAACACCTGAGACACTTTAGCAAGCCCAAACTAAAAAAAAAAAAAAAAAGGGGATGCTAGGGGGTGGGTCATTTGTTGTATCAGCACCAGGAGATGTGCAGGTAAGCGAATTGCAAACAGGGTACAGAGAAAATAATTTTTCCCAAGAGAAGGAAGAAATCGCAGAGGGTTTCTATACCTGACCGCTGAACTTAAAAAAGAGTTTGCTAAAAAAGAAAGAAGAGAACAGAGTGCAAAAATAACACAATTGCCGGTTAATAAGATACTCGGCTTAGTTATGGCACTATTCGAATAAGAGCGGAGATGATCAGTTTAATAAGATACTTGATCATTCTTGAAGAAAAATTGAACAGTTTAATGAGAAACTTAGTCAGTCTAATGATGATCAGTTTAATGAGATACTTGATCAGTCTAGAGATGATCAGTTTAATAAAATACTAGATCATTCTTGAAGAAAATATGACTAGAGGTATTCAACCATTGCAGACATTTCAGCTTATTGTTATGTTAGATACCCAGACCGGTTACTCAGCAAAGCAAAAAAAAAAAAAAAAAAAAAAAACGCGATGTTAAAAGTACTATGTTCGAATGAAACATACTTTAACAACTGCTGGGGGGCTAAGGGGTAGCACAAGCATAGTAAAAAAATAAATAAATAAATAAATCGCAGTTGCAAAAGCAGTTTTAGTGAAGTCATCTCTATCCCGGTGATTCAGCTGATATGTGTATATAGAAAAGAAGATGAACCATAACGGAAGTTGCGGAAGTTGAAGTACAAGACTAAAGCTAGTGGATCGATCACCACCTTTCAGCATATGAAAGAAGTCGAATAACAGCAAACCATCTCAATCTCGGCAGTTTAATCAAAGGATTGCCTGCAGCCACAAAATCCGGTCACTCATTGCCAATATAAAAAAGAATAAGATGGATCGTTGCAATTCACGGAAGGTCCTAAGGATCGTTCAACCTAAGGAATATTTGACGATATTCGGGACATCACAACTCTATGCTGAAGAGATAGAAACGCCTACTACACAGCACAAGGAAAGAGCGACTTGCGATTTGCTGACTCAAAATGAAAAGGTAAACAATCTCAGATACCTCATCGAGTGGAGTTAGAGGTAAAATCTAAATTATCGCTTAGTTACTTTTTATTCGGCCTATAAATCAAATCTTCTTGAATTTCATAACCGCATGTTGATGACGAGGAGGTAAAATGTGGGGAAACACCTTTTTCACCCTTGTTTATTGAAATTCTTTACTGAACTTTTAACATGATGCACAACACATGTAGTATGTGTATTTATTCTAGTATTACACCCTACTTACATATGCTATCTATATGTTTCTTTCATACATAATAAATACTACGCGTGTATATACTTGCGAAAACATAATACTAGTTTTATTAGCATACTACATGGTTTTTGTATGCAAAACATCTAGCAAGTCCATGGGTATTCATCCCGAACATCAACCAACACCAATAACGTGCATGGATCCAACTATTTTTTCAGCATTATTAAAAAATATATTTGTGCAAATGTTACTCACGTGTTTGACAGAGAAAGACAAGCTGAAAACTTTAATTGAGCTTAGTCTCAATACACGCAAAACGAGTTTTATCTCGGCGTATGTAGAAATTTGAAGAAAAGGCCAAATGGGCCAAAATCCTCACCAACAAAGGCCAAAGGGGCCAAAATCTTCACCAACATAGGCCAAAGGGGTCATCTTTGGAGCGTAAAGCCCAAAGATAGTACTCGGGCGCCATGAAACCGCGAAGAGCGAGTGGATAGTGTCCGAGGGGCTGAGAAGCTAAAATAGTATGCCCGCCAAGCTAATCAGATACGAACATATCCTTAGTGAAAAGGCAAACCCGAGGCACTAGGATACCTGGAAAACTGCTCGGGGTGCCGCCGGAATATGTCTGGTGAGATGCAGAGCTGTGTTGGCCAGTATACACTACCCCAACGATTCAGCAAACCCCTGTAGCAGATAAAACCTGGAGACGTCCTAGGTGACTTGTGCAGGGGACCTAAGTGTATGGTCGTGGTGAGCCTCGACGTAACACCTAGGTAAAACTGACCAGTTTAATGAGACACTTGGTCAGTCTGGAAATGATCAGTTTAATAACATACTTGATCATTCTTGAAGAAAAACTGACCAATTGAATGAGACACTTGGTCAGTCTGAAGATGACCAGTTTAATGAGATACTTGATCATTCTTGAAGCCAAACTAAGGATAATATATTTGTTCAGACCAAGGTAACTAGATACTTGGATAAACCAATCAAGTATAACAAAAACTTGACCCAATAAAACCAATGGATTACTCAAACTTAATGCCAGTTAATGAGATACTTGGCTAAATTAAGTTAAATGAGTTACTTAGCTTAAACAAAGAAACCAACGTTACACTCGGGTAAAAATAAAACAAAATATTTTTATTATTTACACATTTATGAGTGTGCAGGTATACCAAATTAATCAAAAAGAATAACTGGCTGGGTGCGAATAAAGCACTGTCAGCGATCCGGCTTTTTGGAAAGAAGGGGGTAAAGATTTTTCTGCTTAGATTGCATCTGTTAAGTTTAAAATGTGCAGGTACAAAGCTCCAATGGGCAAGTGCACATAAAAACAGTCAGGAAGCTTTCAAATGCAAGATCTGGGCCACTTAAACCAAACTCCTTGAGGTTGGCTTGGCTCGCTGCAAAATCAAGTAAAAACCCCAAAAGTGGGTAGAAACTTAGATACGCTAAGCGAACACTTGGAACAATTTGCAAGAAGTACAAAAGCCAATAAGCAATTGCAAAAAAGAAAATAATGAAAAAGTCGAATGCAAGTAAGTTATAGGTCAAAATTGTATTTATATACATAAAGTGCTTTCTTTTTGCAGGAGTATTAGCTAGAAGGTATAAATATATATATATATATATATATATATATATATATATCCGATCTGTAAGGAAGATTGGCCAAAAAGAAGACCGGTCTATAAGAAAGATCGGCCAAAAGGAAGAATCAAACCTACGAAAAAAGATCAGCCGAGAAAAAGTTCAAATGGACAAGAAAGATCCAGGCCGAACGCTTGGAATGACCCGACCAAAGAAGAAAATAATGGCTACCCAGACAATGTGACAAAAGTGTGGCTCCTATCCTGCATGTCGGCATCAACTCAAGAATAACAACGATGCTAGGGGGTAGATTCCAAGCAACATGAACCCCTGGAGAACAAAAGCCCCCAACTCACCATGAGCATGTATATATATATATATATATATATATATATATACAGCAGTGGTCTCAGGGGGTGGATGCTTTGAAGCACGATCTCTATAGAGCGACATCTTACCTTGCCAAGAACGACGACATATACCGTATTTTTCTCAGCTTGTGAGGAAAGACACAGCTCAGGGAAACCTTAATCAGTTCCTCTTATGATCTTCAACCTCGACATCTTCAAGCTGTCTTGAGCCCTAAAACTTCAAAAGATCGTTAGAACTTGCCTTTAAAGGATACGACAAGAAGAAAAAATGTTTTGGATAGAAGGATTCTCAGCTATTCAAGTCCTAGGAGATAACTGGAAGCAATTTGGAAGATTTCTTGATCCAACCCGTGAAAACAGCATCTGCTGATGGGTCAACTTCAAGAATTAAACTGTATCATCTCAGAAGGAATTGGGTTTTGAGCCTTATATGGTTGGAAAGGTACATAAGTTAGCTTTCCGTAGAATTTTACAGTTTGTGATTTCGAATTTTCTAGAAGGAGTTATGACCATTTTACTACCCAAATGTCATCCTAGAATTTCTACGCACGCGGGTAGTATCTGCTGATGGGTCAACTTCGAGAATTAAACTGTATCATCTCAGAAGGAACTGGATTTTGAGCCTTATATGGTTGTTAAGGTACGGAAGTTAGCTTTCCGGAGAATTTTACGGTTTGTGATTTCGAATTTTCTAGAAGGAGTTATGACCATTTTAGTACCCAAAGGTCAGTCCCGAATTTCTACGCGGGATTTTGGAAATAAAGCATTGCGGGCTGCCTATTCATGAATGAAGGTCTTAGACAAATTCACTATGTTTTGGAAGATTAATGAAGGCCTAAAAGTCACTTTAATTCAGTTTAAGTTGATCCTAAACTTTCAATGTTAGGATTAGTTGAGAGTGGATTAAAATTCCTAAAACTAGAAGGGTTGTACTCCCTATTTTGAGTCACATTGAATTAGCCTTATTGGAGGTATATTATGGAACCAAGAGGAGACCTAATTCATACATGTTTAAAAGGAATTACAGCAGAAAGATCGGATACAAGGCAGCAGAGTGTAAGGAAGATCCGAGCGTTAGTAAGATCCGCTTGAAGATGGATCCAAGTGAAGCCGAGAAGACAATCCGAGCGTTAGTAAGATCCGCTCAAGAATGGATCCAAGCGAAGCCGAGAAGACGATCCGAGCGATAATAAGATCTGCTCAAGAATGGATCCAAGCAAAGCCGAGGAAATGATCCGAGCGATAGTAAGATCCGCTCAAATATGGATCCAAGCAAAGATGAGAAGATGATCCGAGCGTTAGTAAGAACCGCTCAAACATCCAAGTGAAGTCGAACCATGTTGAAAGATGATCTGAGCGTTAGTAAGAACCGCTCGGAGAAAAGGATCAGAGAAGCTGACAGATGCCAAAAAGGGGTCTCACATCTGCCTAAAGGAGCGAGAGGATCTGAGCACCATCAAGAAAAAGAAAAAGAAAAAGAAAGACCCAATCCAGGTGAACCGAGTAAAATTGTCACTTTAACAAAATCGAGTGAAGCATCGAAAAGCTGGGACCTCCTCAGAATAAAGAGGCTTAAAAGCACCTGAGCACCAAATTTTAGGTGTCAACCTATACAGCTCGCTGCGGCAATTCAACTTGCCATTATCTATTCAGCTCGGCAGAATAACTCAGCTCGCCGTAGCTATTCAACTCAGCGAGTCGGCTTTTCAGCTCTTCAATAAAAGAAAAATGCAAAGCTCATCTCAGTGACGAGATCATAAATAATAATAATAATAATAATAATAATAATAATAATATATATCTCAACAATCAAAGCTTGTGGAGACAAGGAAGTTTATTGAACGCGACTAAAACAAAATGCAAGTAAGTAAGAATTTACAATTATGTTTATACAAACAAAGTTTTTATTATTATTGCAGGAATACTAGCTACAAGGCCTTGAGGAAGAAAGGTATAGCAAATACCAAATCTATATAGTGCGAGTGCGCACCAAGGCGTTATAGAAGTATACAAGGCAAAATATTACAAAAATCAGAGGAGAACTATTCAAATCCCCTTCGACGAGTTGCCAGGAACTCATCTCGCAGATTTGAGGTGGTATTGTTATAGGGGTTTTTCGTCAGCATGACACGTCAGCAAGGATAACGGGTTATGCGGAAACATAGCGATTCCACGTCATCAAAAGCCAAATGTGAGACACGTTATCAAAAAGGGTCAACATGAACGCGTGACAGCACCATATGAAGGGGCCATCTGCAGATGGAATCTGCTCGGCCAAGAGTCCACTCGGTCAGGAATCTACTCGGTCATGAGTCCACTCGGCTAAGAATCTGCTCAGCCAAGATTCTGCTCGGCTCTGCTCTGCCAAAGATCACTACTTAGACAAAAACAGAAAATACAGCCTTACCAAGATACGCTATATCAGGAAGAGATCTACACAGATACGAAATCTTAGGATAATATTCCAATAAGGAAATATCCCTATTTCCTCTCCAGTACCAGAGAAATCTAATCATGAAAGAACTCTAAGCTTCCAAAAGGATAAACACTAAATAGGAAACGAGTCCTAATTGGTCTACTTTACCAGAATCCTACAAAGACTCTAATTAATGAGTCCATCGCTTATACGACAGAAACTAAGGCAACCCTAGATCGAACCCTATAAATACATCCATGTATTCATTATATAAGGATTATAATCATCATGAGCAATTTACACTGACATGAGAAAAGAGATACAATACATAAGAGAGAAAGCGAGTATTGAGTGTGTAACCCTTATATTCATAGTGGATCACTTCTTGTCGTTACCGGCACCGTGGATGTTTCCCCGCCTTGGGGTTTTACCACGTAAAACATGTGTTATGCTTGCTCATCTGTTATTTTCTACTTTCATTACGTCTATCTTGCAGGTTTCATTAACCTAAAATTGTTAACCGGTTGACTTCCAAAAATCACCGTCAACAGTAATAATGGAAGCAATAGTCATAGCATGAGGAACGATGAAGGTTACATGCAGCAAGTGCTTGTCTACAGGGGAGTTGGTCCAACTGAAATTTTCAGCAAGTACAAGTCTTCTCAATTAAGTTAACAAATCCATTTAAGCATTTGTCAACAACATGGTGTTCAGATAGATTGATAGGATGCATAAGGTAACAACGTGATTTATTACTCCTACGACGTAGCTTTTTTTCAGCCTACTTTGTCATTGGAGTACTCATTTTTGCAGCAACTTCACGCTTTTCCCAAAACCACTTTTATAGTAAACCACATATATGTTCAACTAATTTTGGTGATCAGTAGCTCTCGTGCATCCTTCAAAATGGACTTTGCAATGTTCATTATTATTATGCAATATCTTCTTCCATCAAAGTGACTCTTAGTCCACTTCATAGGATCGACCTCATTCAAATATTGTGCAACACTCTCATTTATTCCCCTTATTTGAGCCATAATCTGATTAAACTCAACCACCTGATAAGCTTTTGAACACTTGTAAAAATATATCATGGACTTCAACGCCTCTAAATTTTGCCTTCATGTTTTGACTAAGGTGATACATACATATACCATGCAATGAACTAAGGAACACACGAGCAGCTGCCTTTGCAATGCTTAGGTTTTGGTCCGAGATAAATACAAGATCATTTATTTCTCCAATCAATCCATGTAACTTTGTAAAAACCAATGCCATAATTGGTTGTTTTCAGAATCACCAATACCAAAGGCTAATGGGTAGACTTGGTTATTTCCATCCAAACTTGTTGCAATAAACAGGGTGCCCTGATGCTTGCATTTCAAGAAAGTTCCATCAATAGCTACCACTAGACGAATACAAGATTTAAACCCTTCAATAGAAGGCCCTAATACCATGAAAAAAATACTTGAAATGGTTTACAGCATCAGTGTCAATGAATGTGACTGTCCCTGGATTTTTCATTTCAAGCATGTGACAAAATAAAAGAAGAATGATAAATGAGTCCTCTGGAGAATCCTTAGCTAAACCCAAAGCGACCTCTCCAGCGCTCCATGCTTTGTTATAACTGAAAATCATTCCACACTGCTTTTTCATAACTTCAATTATGTCGTTCGGTCTGTAAGACTATGAAGTTCCCTCAAACTTTGATTTTATACAATGTTCAATCAATTTACTACTTGCTTGTCGATGATCAAAGTAGAAGGAGTCAAGAGAGCAAGTGTAATCGGGTTCGTATTTTCGTACATGAAATGATTCACAATCCTTAAGCTTTGTTGCACGAACACGCCATTTGCAATCTTCAACATTGCATGTCAAGACCAACAAATCTTTGGTGGACTTGTTCACTTTGAACTAAAATGTTTAGTAATTACCAACAAACTAATCTTCATATGTAACTCTTCCTCACTAGGAAATAAATCATTAACCCCAACTTCTTTAACATTGTTGACTACATTCTCTAAGGATATAGAACTTCCATGTATTATTGATGATTTTATCCCAATTTTTTAGGAACTCACGACCCTTGATCTTCTTGAGAGTACCTCTAAGTTTGATGGCCGACTATCTCTTTCAATGTACATTCCAATAGAAAATACATTAGCATTTTGAAAATCATTTGGACTCTATAGACTTTCATGTATATTATCAAGACCAACTCCATTGTCATTATCTGATTCACAAACATTGTCAATGTCTTTGTTGACACGTCATTGACACGTCATTGACACGTTTATCGTCAACAACTTTTGTGTTTGGAATTATTCTTGATTTTCGTTCTGTAGTGACACATAATGAGGTTCTCGTGGTCATAACGGAATTTTCACACAAGAATACTTGCAAATCATCATTATTCACAACTTCAAACGGTGTTAAAACCTCCAGTGAATTATAGATGAACTTCATTTTGATAGAGGACTCGTTTGGATTGACATCAACAGTATGAGATACAATGTCATGCAATGATTCATATAACGTTTCCCTTAAAACTAAAATTACTTTTGACATTCCAAATTGATATTGGAACTTCCCACCACTTTTACTCCATTCACCATTGTATAAAACAGCAAACCGAACTTTATCCATGCAACCCATCTTTCACATGCATAAGAAATTAATGATTAAATTCCTAGGAAAATAGACCACAACAACATCAAATTCAAACAAGACCCATGCTCTATTACATTCATGTAAACTATTTTCATAAAAATAAACAACCCTAATACACAAATTAAAGTAAATAAGAGATTCAATTTATGTATAAACTTTAAATCAATCACAACAACATCAAATTCAAACAAGACCCATACTTTATTATGTAAATGTAAACTATTTTCACAAAAATAATACACACATTCAAGTAAATCGGAGATTAAACTTAAGTATAAAGTATAAAAGTTCAAATAAAAAACTCACCTTAAAGCTTCAATTGAAGAAACCCTCGTGGTTAATGAATAATGGAAGTTTTCAACACTAACTTAATTTCGAGTTGCTCAATGGTGGAGTTTATGAATATTTACTAAAAAAATCAAAAAAGAAGAAAGAGAGAACAAAAGAAAAAAAAAAATTTGAGAGGAGAAAGAGAGAGGTCGACTGATATGTGGTAGAGAGAGGTGGAAATAAGAGGAAAAGAATGAGAATAAGAGGTATAGAATGGTTAGATAAAGTAGAAGAGTAAAAAGTGAGTAAGTAAAGGTATAATAGTACTTATAAATGAAAAAAGAGTTAGTTTAATCAACTTTTTCAAAAACAGGTTAGGTGTTAATTGCATACTCCAAAATGGATTAGTTCTCAATAAAACCTTCTTTTTTGTTTATCGGAAAGGGCTAACTTTTTTCTTCGGCGCAAACATATGATATAAATACCATTTGATTCCTTGACTTGTACTTGTTGTTTTAGCCCCTAAAATAATGTATTAAACAAGTAACCCAATAAAAGACTGAGGCCGGATCCTGCTAAGGATTTGTTAGCACTACAGTATTATCTTTATAACTCTTAACACATATTTAATACCTTAACAATAGCCCAACAACTTTCATTATACTCTACTGGATTCTTCTTGACAAAATCCTAGGAACCGGGTTATTAGAGCATTAGGATTCTCTACTAAGCTCAACAAATCTAATTACATCTCTAAATAATTTTGTCATGTTGTAATGTGTATCAAAAGTACCTATGAAGAGAAATACAAAAGTACTAAATTAAATATGTAAGTGCCACATTTTGGACAGGTCTTGCAATGTCAACAGCAAATATGTATAAAGTGGAAATGGTGGAAAATGTCACCTTTTTGAACTGATTTGGTGATAAAGTCACTGCTTTAATAAGTTAAGTTTAAAAGGCACCTATTATGGTGAACTACCAAAATTGCCCCTACTTTACACATTCTCTTTCTTACTTTAAAGTTTTCTGATATTTTATTCTTTCACCTTCTTTTATAACAGACCTCCAATGGAGGTTGAACACCATAACATTATCAATGCAATTTCATTGGATAATTAGTTTTGTGGCGCTACGCAGACGCATTCGGGGGTCGAGCTCCCCGCTGAGCTCGCGGTGGTCGAGCTGCCCGGTCAGCTCGCGGGGGTGCAGGGGGCAGCGCCCCCAGAGCTTTTTTTTTTCAGTTTAAAACCTTAAGCTGGGATACTGTACAAAAGTCACGAGACACTTATCAAAAGTCACGGGACACTATATAACAATCACAAGACACTTATCAAAAGTCAAAAGTCAAAAGTCATGGGATACTGTACAAAAGTCACGGGACACTTATTAAAAGTCACGGAACACTGTACAAAAGTCACGGGACACTTATCAAAAGTCACGGAACACTGTACAAAAGTCACGGAACACTGTACAAAAGTCACGAGACACTGTACAAAAGTCACGAGACACTTATCAAAAGTCACGGGACACTATAAAAAAGTCACGGAACACTGTACAAAAGTCACGGGACACTTATCAAAAGTCACGGGACACTATACAAAAGTCACGGAATACTTATCAAAAGTCACGGGACACTTATCAAAAGTCACGGGACACTTATCAAAAGTCACGGGACACTATACAACAGCCACAAGACACTTATCAAAAGTCAAAAGTCAAAAGTCATGGGACACTGTACAAAAGTCACGGGACACTTATCAAAAGTCACGGAACACTGTACAAAAGTCACGGGACACTTAGCAAAAGTCACGGGACACTTGAAAAAGTCATGGAAACCCAGAAATTCATCGTCCTCAAAACAACTCTTTTCTGAAACTAAAACCCTAACCTAACCTCATCATACAAACATAATCAACCACAAATCAAATCAAACCTAAGCTCGAACAAGGGTGTCGCCGTGAGATTTACAGTCGGATTTCTTGCAACGATACTTTCTCTCTCCACTGTTCTCGCTCTCTCAACTTTTTTCTCTCCACGTTTGAAAAGACACAAACAGACAAAAATGAGGGTATTTTTGTCTGATCACCTAAATAGGTGCCTTTTAAACTTAAATTAGTAAACCAGTGATATTCTTATAAAAACAGGCTGAAATAGTGACAAAAAATTTTTGAACCCTAAACCTATGTATAAATTCACCTTATTTCTTATTTTATTGGCTCCCAATCAAACATATTTTATTTTCTCACCATCTTGTATTGAAGAGGAATAATGTAGTTGGGATTGCTATGAAATGATATTGATTTAGTGCCTCAGTGGCATGTCCTCACAAGTCACACCTATACCTGGCCGGATTCGAGTAGTCTTCGGATTGTGAGTAATATTTTTTTGTTCCCATAGATGGTTTTTGTTTGAAGAACATCTTTATTCTCATGTTGGACAAAGAGAATCTAGCTTTCCAATTCACGTGAAAAAACTTATTTATTTCAATCTTTTGCTACTTCTTATTTCACATACATATATACTAGCTAATAGCTATGTACAAACACTTAAAAGTTTAAAAAATAAAAATAAAAATAAAAATAAAAATAAAAATAAAAATAAAAATAAAAATAAAAATAAAAAAATCAAATCCCATGTAGATGAAGCATTTTAATAGAAATTAACAAGAATGCTTTAATTAATTATACAAAATATTCTTTCAGAGAAGAGAAAATGATTACAAGTTTCCAATCGAATGGATATGATACATTACTGGCTGATCATCATCAATATTGCTAGGTCTTGACAGTAACCACACGTATAAAATTCATCTCCTATGCTTCAATTGAATAACTTGCAATATTGCAATAATAAGACTAACACCAACCTTGAGGCCACCTATGTTTAGGATCCCATCTTGGGAACCAACTCTTTTTTGAACCCAACACAGCCTTTTCCTTCCTTGCTGCTGTTAGCTTGGACAATAATCCTAGTCTACTGCTGTGGCCAGGCGTCCGCGGGGCAGATTGATCATGTACTACTTTTGGTGCATGATGAGTTTTATTGGACAAGAATCCTAGTCTACGGCTGTGGCCAGGCGTCCGCGGGGCAGATTGATCATGTACTACTTTTGGTGCATGATGAGTTTTATGAGACAGTTGGTAGTTGAAGTCATCTTCCTCATCAGCAGGGAAGATCTCATCGCGACTGCGGATTGAGTTGAGCCTTAAATACCTCTGATCAAGTGACTCCTTTGGGATGTCTCTTGCTAACAATGGAGAAGCACCACCCCAGTGGTTTGTCCCCAAAGATGGGTGTTGTGGTGTTCTAAATGACACCAATATTTCTCTTTGCCTCATTCCTTCCTCTCTTTCTGTTCTTACCGTTATCATTTTGTGTATTTGGTATATATCTTCTTATACGTGAGAAAAATCCCATGATCACATTGGTTTCTGCTTCATTGTTACAAACAAGAGTTTAATTAATTATATTAACATTAATTAAGTATATGTTCATCTGCTAGTGACTGCTGCTCACAAAATGACCATACAACCCTATTAAACAGTGTTTATCTGGTTGGATTTGTTAGGAAATGCGCAAACCCAATGCAAGAATCAAATCACATGAAAATAAAGAAAAATAAAGGGAAATGAGATCTTATATGGTTCGGTGTAAACCTACATCTACAGAGCACACCCATACTCAACCTCTATTGTCAAATCGTTGTTTACAATATGAAGAAAATTCTCACTCACAATTTGGCTCTCTATATTGTTTCTTTTTTTTTTTTTTTTTCTCACTCATAATCTAAAACCCTAGAATGACAAGAGTATATATAATACAAGCCTTGGGGGCTGCTCGACCCTCGATGCATCAGTATAGCGCAATATTATTGATTAAAGCTTTATAATCCAATGAAGATTTGCCAATTAGACTCAGCTTCTAGATTGTGATCGACCAAAACAATTATGTACACAACCTGCATTTAAATTTTTTTTTTTTAAAATACACACACCAGCAGCCTATAAATTAATTATATGTTCATGAGTAACAATATAAAAGTGGCACTAAGTAATAATACTTTAGTTTTGGGTGATTCTTTGATACAGAATTTTGAGTAGGCCAGGAACTTGTTCCAGACAAAAGAAGGCGGTCATTTCAAGAGTTTAGATGCCAGAAATGTCGATTTCTGCAGACAAAAGATGTTCTGATGCCATCCAAAAGTAACAAAATTATTACGTAGTAAATTGGTTTTGTCACTTGTGGATTCTATAACATCTTATTATTCTGACAGCATGGATCATTTATATATTCTAACTTAACATTTTAGTAACAAGAAATTGAAATATATTTCCATGCATGATCTCTAGTAACCTATGTCCTTCCCAAAAATGGAAACACGAATTTATTCATTCTTTGAAGGAGAAAGTATATATTTTGATTTTCCAATAGCAACATATAAATGGAATTAGTTACGTCTAGTTTCTGCACAAACCAATGGAATGTAGAACGAATGGAGAGGAAAAAAAAGAACCAATAACATCAAGAATATTTCTGCACTGTTATGACAGGAATAATAGTCTACTCTTTCACTGTTCAAACTCAGTTTTCTGCATAGGTTTTCACACCAATTCATTGAGTGAAATTCTTGATCTCATGACCATTATACAAGTTCACAAATTATTCACACTATTCCATCAAAGGAATAAGATTTTAGCATATGATCACTTGTGCAGATATTATGCAGAGTGTGACATCAAGATCATTCATCACACAATCACATGCTTCGGAGCATAAAATTTTACTGTCAAATTTCCAACTTTTTCTACGTAACATTAATAATCACCAAATTATATTTTCTCAAATTTGTCAAGGGAAAAAAAGCTACTTTAATCTGCTAAGTCACATTACCATCATAACTATTTGCCACATCACTTTCAATGGTGAGCTATCATTTTTTATCAAAGTCGTCTATTATTCGATAGGTAGTGGCCAGTGGGAGCTTCTCTGTGCGGACGATTATTTAAAAAAAAAAAAAAAAAAAATTCCTTAGTAAACTGTAACTCAATCAATTATTATTTGACAATTGGATTCATATGAGGTGTGGCAAGAGAGAGAAATTATCGTTAATGTGTATCAATTTACCAATGCAGGTGAGATACAAGTGATGGAATTTTTTGTTTTTCAAATGCATCGGACAATTACAGCAAGAATACTACATATCTCAATTACGATAACAAGAATATTACTGTAATTTCCATATACTCCATCTTGGTTAAATCTTTTAAGGTATGAAGAACATATATGATACTACTCTTTACAAGTAGTGCAAGCACAAGTAACCAACATGATACTTCAACTATAAATTAGCAAAGAGGCAAAGGAACATGAGCTCACAGTGGAGAGCTATGGCATTTGATACATGTGCTTTCTCAAAGATGAAGAGATTTAAGCCACACCTTCTCATGATTGTGTCTCAGACGTGTTATACATTGCTATATTTTATAACACAAGCTTCCTTCAACGAAGGCTTGAATCCTCATGTTTATGTAACTTATCGGCATGTTGTAGGCGGCTTGGTGGTGTTTCCTTTTGCTTATTTCCTTGAGAGGTACACAATACATATATTATATCCAACAGATTGTTTTCTTTGCACTTGCTTACTAGCTTTGTTTTCCTTGCAGAAAAGTAAGGCCAAAGCTGACATTAGCTTTGTTTTTGGAAATATTTTTGCTTTCTCTCATAGGGTAGGGTATAGCAAACTCTCAATATTCTTTTGATATATTATTGCAAGCTTCCTATGATCTACTTACTATTAATTCTCCTGATTTATACCAGGATTGGCTTCACCATTAACATGTATTTTGCAAGCTTGAGATACACCTCTACAACCTTTGTCACGTCGATGGTTAATACTGTCTCATCACTGACATTTATAGTTGCTGTCATACTAAGTTGTGGCCAGTTAAAGCTAGTTTATCTGTATTAATTCATTTGATTAATACACAGACTTGATGAAGTATTTGTTATGAATTTTTCGTGTAGAATGGAGATTGTCGATGTTAGGAATCCCCGTGGGATTGCGAAAATCGTGGGAACCATAATATCTTTGGCTGGGGTCATGATCATGATTTTGTACAAAGGACAAGCAATGCAAAGCCTGAAGGGTGATCTAATCCACATTGGAAATAATTCCACTCATGAGGACTGGATAAAAGGGTCAATTCTGACTGTTACAAGTTGTATATCATGGTCTGTCTGGTACATTATGCAGGTATGCAACCATTCCACAAGCTAGCTTTCTGTTTTATTTTATCTTTGAGATGGTTGTAAAATTGCACAAACCTTGTAGGGATTTACATTGAACAAGTATCCGGCGCAACTGTCTCTTACAGTGTGGATTAATTGTATTGGGGGAGCACAGTCAGCTGTCTTCACAGTACTCATTCAGCATAAACCAGCCGCATGGTCGATTACATCTGCGATTGATTTCTTGTCCATCATATACAGTGTAAGTCGAACTAGGGACATCGTATGATTTACATTTTATTCTGAATCTTATCCTAAGTCATGTATATTGTGTGTGCAACAGGGAGTCGTATGCTGTGGCTTAACATTGTTCTTGCAACTATATTGCATACGACATAAGGGTCCGGTTTTTGTGACTATCTTTAATCCCCTTTCGACTGTAATGGTAACAACTCTAGCATACTTTGTTGTTGGTGAAAAACTGTACATGGGAAGGTAAAATTAGAGTTTGTGTCATACTTTTTAAAGCATAACAGAACTGATTTTTGATAATGATTTCTGATTTTCTTTATTTTTTTGACCATTCAGAATCCTAGGAGGAGCCATAGTTATTGCTGGTCTGTACGCTCTGTTATGGGGCAAAGAAAAAGATCAAGAATGCATCAACACCCAACAGAAATCTGTTCTCAACGGCGATGAGCACAAGGAACCGGGGAACCAAATATCAAGTTCAGCAGAAACAGAAGATATACCTTGATAACCCTAATCCTGCATGCTTAGTGGTAGAATAACAATGCATTAGGAATAATGAAATGAAGCCTTGATTTATATATCACAAGGCCTTTGTAATGTAACTAGTGGCTAACTGGCTATGTTAAGGATTTTTATATGGTAAAGATGAATAACATTATGCTTTCAATTTCATCATCAAATGCATAAATCATCCTCATTCGGTAAAGAGGAATAACATTATGCTTTCAATTTCATCATCAAATGCATAAATCATCCTCATTCAAGAAAATGTAATATAGATACAAACCCGGTCAGTCTTATCCTAAATAAACTATTTTCTGCAGATTAGCTTACAGCAAAACTTATATTACAACATTTACAAAGAAGCTTAACAGTAATTTAATAAAATTAAAATCTCTTGTTCATTTTGCTTCTTCAAGCTGTGCACGGATAGACTCTGGACTTGACATTTTATTGATGCTGCAAAAAGACAGGCAATGCCATTATCAATTAGGTGTTTAAAATCTTTTCCAGAAAATGACATATAGCATCCGATACAAACAAGTTTAACATAAATATTCATTTGAGGAATATGCATATGAAATTATATGAAGTGTAAATTATTAATGGGGCTCACCGGACAAGCAAATCACCACCAGATGACAACTTTTCAGAAATCCATTCTGGAACTAATTCCAGCAACAAGGTAATCTGTTCTTCAACTTCTCCTGTAAACAAAAAGCAAGATGAGTCAGCTCATATAGAGTTTCTGTAAATAAGAAATTTCAGTTCCTAACTTGTCACTATAAAGGCTTACTTCTATCAGTAATAACAAATTGACTGGAAATCATCTTGTGAATAAGCTCCTCTTTTGTGACAACTGAACGTTGTATTGACTCAAAGAAGAAATGAACCATATTGAAGAGCTTAGGCAGGGAAGCAATCATATGTCGCCGCCTCTTTGCTTGTGAGATGGCTGGATCTCGCTCCTCCACAGCCTTCTTTTCTTTCTCTTTTATCTGCTTAAAAGTAAATTGGTCACTTCATTGTGATTATGAAATATTAACTTTTACAAGCCATTTTGTCTCAAACAGAGATTCAATATGTTCATTGCAAAGGATATGTGAAGAAATGTGACACTAACAAACCTTCAAGAACTATACTGAGATGATAGGAGTTTCATAAACACAATGAAAATGAGATGTAGAACAAGTTTGATTGTCTTGAATACATTTCTAATATATTATAGAATTAAATTTTTTAAAAATGGGCTTGTCCTGCCCACCTCGATCATAAAATACATAAATACAAAAGTAATAGCATATAATCCCAATAGTAGATGCATGATCAGATATATTGATCTCCTATTCTCGATACCATCTTTGAATGAAATAAAATTGTTGTCAAGATTAGAAACAATGTCAGCGAACTGATATATTTCAAAAGTTTGTTAAGTGTTTTAAATAGAAAATGCTCAAACAAGTTTGATATCACAGGGAATTCATAATGGGCTCACCGATTGAAGAAGACTATCTGGAAGAATATCAAGAATATCATCATCGACTGATCTGCTTTCCATCTTATTGAACTCAGCATCAACCTTCTCATTCTTTACAGGGGTGTCAAATTTCAGTGATCTGCTACGAGGTGCACGCCTAATTAACTTGTCTGATGAGCTGGTGGAAACATTTTCTGGAGTCATATAACATCTCTTTGGTGGATGTGATGCAGGCGTGGAAGCCATCAGCCTTGCTGGAGTAGAAGCAAGTTTTGCAGGAGTTGACTGCATATTATCAATTTTGATGGGAGAACCATCATCATTTTCCACAGGGTCTATCTCTTTAATTGGAATTGCAGGTGGGCAGTTCAGTGGCAAACATTTTCCACTGCTGATTGATTTGGCTGATAATTTAATAGGGGACACAGCAACAGCAAAGCTACCTTCCTCACCTGAGGAAATTTGGTTAAGGCAAGGTTCTTGATCTTGAACAACTGAAGGTTCAAAGGAAACCTTTGACGATTTTTGCTCAACTTCAGTCTTCTCTGCTTTATCACGGGTAAGCTTCTGAGAAAAATGCCTTCGGAAAGACTGAGACAAGTGAGAGGCTGCGGCTGGTTGCTGATTTTTTATTGAATAAGCTGATGTGTCCACAGGCAGTGACATGCTGGGGACTTTTGTTACGTTTAGAACATCTGATAATACTTGTTGCTGTTCTATGGATCCATCAGTAGATGATTCAGCGAATGTTGATGAGGTGGGGTTTTTATTCATATATGAATGCAGATTTGGCTTCGAAAGATTGAATGGCTCTGGCAATGACTCCTCTGGAATTTCATCTCCCTGAATGCAGATGAAATATGGTTCATATTTACAATGTAAAATTACAGTGCACGCGAAACATTGGGCAATGATATCAGAAGAGATCAAAATCATCTGAAATGTACACTTCATATAAATTCATCTCAAACATTGGGGAATCATCATAGCACTGTCATCTAAATCATGATTGGGAGCAAAAAGATGGCAACCACGACATATAAAATTAAGAAGAGTAATTTAAAGATCGAAACACATTAGTCTAACTCCAAATACAAATTCTCATGAAACAGTAAACCAATGGAAAAATTATAAATCAAATAAAAAAACTCAGTCCACTGAACAATGCAATCAAAAACCGATCTTCACTTGATATGCAAAACTAAAATCAGGGTATACCTCAGGATGGTCTTTAAGAAAATCCATAAGCCGAGCACGAAAAACCTTCCTCAGATTCATATTCTTGCTATCGGACTTCAGCTTGCTGTCACATTCTATTGCATCAACATCTATAGAAACATGAAGATCAGGCTTCATGCAACTAGTCTTCTCATCAAACATAAGTACTTTCTTTATCTCAATAACTTCTGGCAGTAAAAACTTCAACTGAGCCAAGTGACTATATGAGAACCTCCTATTAACACAAAATCAGACACAAGACCACATTTGGGTGCTTATATAACCAATCGATAGCTAAAACATTATAATCTCAACCAAAAATCAATAATTATTTGTTGTTCAAACCATTACCTGTCAGTCAAGCACTGAATTTTGGGAGATATATTAGTGAAGGTGGACATCGATCTCTTCAATTTCAACAACCGTATTGCACTATCCAAGCTATCGAAAAACTCACACAACTGCCTATACCTGCCAATTTTTATTTGTTTTAATTTCAATACAAAATAAACTCAAGATATGACAACAAAAAAACAATCAAAAACACGAAAAGCTTACTTTTCGGGCAACTTGGTAGAAGTATGAGTGGGTTTTGACGAGGATTGATGGGTTGGCGAGGGCAAGATCTGCTTTCTGGCGGACTGGATCTGATCGGTCCGATGCTGTTGGGGGCGGGTTTGGGCAGCCTTTCGGATTTCTTTGATGGAAAACGCCACGCCGGAGTTGCGGACTCGGCGGGGGAGCTGTGACGGCTGCTTCTCGGGGGTTTTGGAGGTTAACGGGTTCAGATCTTGAGGATCGGGTTTAAAGTGAAGTGTCTTCTTGGATTTGAACGGTATTGTTTGTGAAGAATCCGACGAGGTCATCTTAGATAGAGTGAGAGAGAGATTTGTTTTGTTTTGTTGTGTTGTGTTGTGTTGTGTTAGGTTTTGCTGGCAGCAGAAGACTGTTTGGAGAAAGGCCAAGAGGAGCGGAGAGGGTAGAGTATGTATATTAGGGTTTTTTGGCGGGAATGATGTCACGTGGATAGTGACACGTAGGACTTCCCGCCAAATAGATCCGTTGCGTCCCGCGGGTTTCCTTGGTTTATTGAATTTAGGGTTAATTGCACAAACATCCCATGATTTTAGATAAACTTTCACATATATTAAACTTTTCCTTTTATTGCACAAACCTCCTCTGAAAAATGTTGACCGGCGTTAAATATTATGTTTGACTAACCTTGTTTCAAAAATGCCCCTCAAGGTTTTTATTTTAAAATAAAAAATATAAAAGAAAAATCACAATGAATATAAAGCAATAAAAATCTCATATATATATATATATATATATATATATACAGTCTTTCTATTATCAGTTCGAACTGACAAAAGTTATATTAGTTCCTTGTATGTGAGCCACTGGATTTAAATACTTTGACTGACAAGTGCATATAGCCAAGTCAAAGTATTTAAATCCAGTGGCTCACATCCAAGGAACTGATGTAACTTTTGTCAGTTCGAACTGATAATAGAATTTCTGTATGTATATATATATATATATATATATATATAAAGAACAATAAAAACAAACATTTTCCCATTCAATCCCAATATCCATAAAAATCTCCAAATCAAGTCATCAATATCATCAATTTATCACCATCTTTTTTTTCAATATATTTCATCACCAATTCATCGTCTTCTTCTCTACATCACCAATTCACCATCTTCCTAAATCAAGCCCTCATCACCATCTTCCAAGATAATTACATAACGCCTTAATCTAATCATCTTTCAAAAATCAAACAATAAATATCTTAAAAAAAAAAAAAAAAAAAAACCATTAAAATACTACCAAGCACCCATCAAAATGACAAAACAAAAATCTCAAGAACCCATCAAAATCTCAAAAAATACCCATCAAAATAAATAAATGAGAATTGAAAAAAGAGATTAGATTTCTTACTAGAAATTTTTTATTTTATTTTGTCCTCAAAAGCTGTAAAAAATAATAATAAAATAAAACACCACACAGAGAGTCAAAATCAGACCAAGATCATGTAAAACCAATAACTTGTAGTCTCTTAAAAACCCACTTAAAATTATCCACAAAACCCAGAAATAATTCAATAGAGCCCAAACCGATCCCTAATATACTAAGCTATTGCTACGGATTTTTGGTCTAAATTGAGTTTAGTTTTTGCTTGTGGGTGCAAGAAATGAAGAAATGGCAGGGTGGTTCTAATAGAAGGTGGAGGAGGAGAAAGAGAAGGAGCTGCTAGTAAAGAAGAAGAGAAAGAAGAGAAAGAAGAGAATTTTTATCTGTCCAGATCAACTTTAATGGGAGATTAGCAATCTCCACCCAAATTTCCAGTTTTTTTTTCTTTTTTTTTTTTACTTTCTCAAATTTAATTTTTATAAGTTTTTGGTTTGTTTTGTAAATTTATTTGTGGTTGATTAGTAATTTTATAAATATTCGAGGTTTTTTCACAATTTATTTTAGTTTTAATTATTTATATATATATAATTATGATTTTACCTTTGAACCTCCATTTGATTGTTAAATGGCTATAATTCAAATCGTTAGTCAACGTTTTTCATTATACAATAAAAGGAAAAGTTGAATATACGTGCAATTTCACTTAAAACTGAGGGTGTTTGTGCAATTAAGCCTTAAATTTATTTATATTTTATCATTGACATTACTGTAATTAACCTTGTCAATACAAATACTAATCATTCCATGAGTTTTTTTTATTTATAAAAAATCCCATGAGTTTTATTGTTTTAATTATCATAATAAACTTTTATATATATATATAAACATATCATAATAAACTGCCATAATATTCTATAATTGATGCAAAAACTTATTTCATGACTTCTAATAATAATAACATAGATAAGATGAGTTTGGTTTGGTGGTAAACCCCTCACACATACAACCAATAGGTTGTGGGTTCAAGTTATACCACTCCTTCACTATCGAAATATTGTAATAGTTAAAAAAAATAATGATAATTTTATATATATATGATAGTATTATGCTTAATTCCAATTAGAAACTCCATATCACTACTATAGTGTTTGGAAATTTACAGTCCTCTAAAAAAAATTGTATATATATATATATTTATTTGAATAAAATAGTTTGAAAATATTTTTCAAAAAATTAGAAGTTTTATATTTTACTTAATAATATATTAAAATAATTCATTTTTCTTCAATAATAGGTAAATAAATTGTTAGAGTTAAGAATTTTTTGTTTTCATTTCAAAAAATTAAAAAAAATAAAAAATTTTAATTTCATTTAATAATAATCAAAATCATTTTATTTTCCTCGAACAACAATAATGCAATACTAACATATCCCAAACCATAAGATTATAAGAATACTGTAATTATTTTATTCCAAACTCATAATTCTCCACACACATGACTAATTTAATCCAATTTATCCAGTCTGGTCAGGGTTCAGTTCAATCCAACATTTTACTATATTTGACTGATTGAGTGGTAAATCGTCTGGACTCAATAAGTACAAGCCCAAAATAGGGTTGGGCTTCGGAAAATTACTATACAGGCCAAGCCCAATATGAATACGAAAAGCTTGGGCCCGCACATCAACTTTTAATAATTTATTAAAAAAAATTAAGAAAAATGCTGATATAGCATGCCAATCACATCAAATTGGCCTTTAAAGTATCTTCAACCATGCTCTCTAAATTTTAGATATTTAAGCTAGTAACATTTCATGGGGTCATTCCAACCATCCTCTCTATTATAGCTAGTCATTAATATTTTAATATTTTTTGAATTTAAAATATAAATAAATTTATTTTGTTTCAAATTGTATTTAAAATATAAAATAATATATTCCAACGGCTATATTCTAACAGCTATATTATAATGGCTATATTCCAACGGTATTATTTCAACCATTATAAATAAGATCACCCCATTTCTTATTTTCACTCACATAAACTTTATTTGTCAACAACTTATATTATCAATAGTTATGGCTCGCAATCGGTTAGCCAATATGCTTTTCGATGACGATTCTGATGATGAATTTCAATTGTTAGAAATAACAGCCATTGAAGAAGAAGAAGAAGAAATGGCAAACGAGGGTTGAACTTCACGACGTCGTGGTTCCATTCTAGGCCACACTGTTATTCAACGTGATAGAGTTGCAGGTAATGATAGACTTTATCGTGATTATTTTACCGAAACGCCAACATTTTCTCCTTGTTTATTTCAGAGGAGGTTTCGAATAAATCGCTCACTTTTTTTCCGCATTCAACATGGTGTGGAAGCTTATGATCCATACTTTGTCCAAAGAAGGGATGCTTGTGGAGTTGTTGGTTTGTCATCCCTTCAAAAAAAATTCAGCTGTATTTAGTATGCTTGCTTATGGGGTACCAGCAGATTCTGTCGATAAGTATGTGCAGATTGGCAAAAGCACTATAATAGAGAGTCTTAAAAAATTTGTGAAAGCAATTATTGCAGTGTTTGGGGATGAGTATTTGAGATCACCAAATAATGATGATATTACTAAATTGCTGGAGTTTAATAGTCGTCGTGGCTTTCTTGGAATGTTGGGGAGTATAGACTATATGCATTGGAAATGGAAGCATTGTCCCGTTGCATGCATGGCAAGGTATGTATTCTGGTCACATCCATGAACCAACAATTATTTTGGAAGCTGTGGCTTCATATGATCTTTAGATATGGCATGCATTTTTTGGATTACTAGGATCTCTTAATGACATCAATGTGCTGGAGAGATCTACGCTCTTTAATGATCTTGCTGAAGGACATGCTGCTCTTATCGATTATTCAATTAATGGTCATGAATATACAATGAGATATTATTTAGCTGACGGTATATATCCCTCATGGTCAACATTTGTAAAAACAATTCCATCTCCAAATGGAAATAAGAATAAACATTTTGCTGCATCTCAATGGTCTGTAAGGAAAGATGTTAAGCGAGCATTTGGGGTGCTTCAGTCACGTTTTGCGATTGTGCATGGATCGATTCGTTTTTGGGATCAAGAAACACTTAGTGATATTATCAAGGCATGTATAATAATGCATAACATGGTCGTTGAGGATGAGATAGATATTGGCCAGTTTGACTTCAACTATGATGTGATTGAAGAAAATCAACCTGTATCTGTGTCACATGAGCGTACAAACTCATTCTCAACTTCAAGCAGATCTTGTTGAGCAATTATGGCATAAACATGGAGAGTAAAGAAAAACTATTACTTCAATTCCATTACATAATCGCATTACATGATTGTACTACATGATTGCATTTACTTTTGGAAACTAATTAGAACTACTATTAACTCTTTTCACAAGGATCTCCTTTTGGAGGCTCTCGCAATATTGTGCTTTAAATGCAGGCATGTTAGTAGTGTTAATGGACATTATTCTCTCTTCTTCCTTTTGTGCTTTCAAACGAAATTTCTCTTGCTCAAGAATAAGCTTTTCTTGTTCTTGAGCAAATGTTTTTTCATAGAGTTCCATTTTCTTGTGGTCCATTCCTTTTTTCTCTTCTCAAGATTCTTGTAAAGTAATGTTGTAGGTGTGATTGGATTTTTTTTCTTTTCCTTTTTTCTGTTGGCCCTTTGCTGCTTTTCTACATATTGGTCTTTTGAAGTTGACAAATATTTCATTCAACACATCATCTTCTCCTAAATTTATATAAGTTGGAGTAGAAGGAGAAGATGTTGCTAGACTAGAATTCTTTCTTGTTTTTGACTTCTTCTTTGAACCATCCATCATCCATTTTGGATGGTGCTTCAATTCATGCCAACAATGTAACAATTAAAATGGTTAACCTTGAACTTATTGGTATAATGCATTTGCTTGAAAAATCTGAAAATAATAAGAAAAAAAATAAATTAATAATTATATAAAAATCACTGAATTAGTATAAATTAAAAATAAAAGCGAAAAAAATAATTAAAACAACTGACAACAAAAATAATTACAATTAATATAAATATATTGATTTTTATCCCAGATGTTGCTGAGAGGGTAATTCCTTGTCTGGCTGCATCTTCGACGACCCTCTGTAAAGTAGCCTGGATCTGTTGCAAAGCTTTTAGAGTTATACCAGCTGGTTGGTTGGTAGGGACAATCACTGATTTGCTCCCATTAGCAGGGCTTTCTCTTGATTGGTTTCCTCTAGAGTTTGTATCTTGTGGATGAGGATTTTGGTTTTGGTCATGGTCTGATCCGTCTCCATCTCTACTGTTTGCCGTGCGATACAATCACGGTTTTTATGTGCAAAGGTCTTTCAAGATACACCCCCTCTTTCTAGCGCTAGTTGTTGACGATAATTTTTCGTCGTATGAAATATCAACTAGCCAACAATGAAATAATGATTGGTTAATGGTGAGAAAATAGAAGACAACAAAATTGAGACACGATTTTATGTGAAAAACCCTAGAAAGTGGAAAACAAATCCAACCCAACATAAATTTTAACCCAACCCAACCCAACCCAACCCAATATTTATTGAGTCGGGTTAGGTTGGGTTTGGTTGATCGGGTTGGGCTTTTTAAGCCCAATAGAAAAAATATATTTGAATTTAAATTTTGTTATATCAAAATTCAAATTTAAAATAATTTTTCACCTTAATATTATATCACATAGAGTTTAGATTTCTTAAAAGCATCAAAATCAAATCACAACATATAATACAAAATGTTTAAATATATGTTACATAATTATAAAATAAAAATATAACAATCTATCTAATTTGGAAAGTCTCCATCCAAGCCTCTCATCAATTTTACAATTATAATCACTTCAGTGAATATCTCGTGGTTGGATATTCTATTATTTATTTCAACCAACATAATAGTTTAAGTTTATATACAATTATTAAACTTTTTTCTACCAAATTCTTAATCGAACCCTAAGAAAAAAAAAACATTGCTTAGTTTGTTAATCACATTGCTAAGAGCCATTAAGCTCATGTTGATGTACTTTCCTTCCTTTAATCGTACTCCACCAGTTTAAGTTTTAGCAATTCGTTCTAACTTGGCTAAATCTACCACATTCTACTTTACAAGAAATAATAAAATCTAGAATGATATATTGATATTCAAACCGTCTTAAATAAAAGGCTATTCACATGGTTTATAAAAATTGTTTACACAATATCAAGGAATGGATACAAACCAGGACTGAGACACGAAAGGCGGGCGACACACTTTGAGCTTAAACCCAATGTTATACAGCTCATCCCATCATTCCATGGACTAGATAGAGAGGACCCTTACATGCATGTCAAGGAATTTCTAGACATATGTTCAACCTTTAGGTTCCAAAATTTTTCAGATGAGTCTATTCGGTTTCGCCTATTTCCATTCTCTTTAAAAGATAAGGCTAAAGCATGGTTGAATTCATTCCCTCATAATCCAGTCATTAGTTGGAACCAATTAATTGGTAAGTTCTTGTCTACATTTTTCCTAATGTCAAACAAATGCCCTTAGGAGAGAAATTTCAGATTTCCGCCAAATTGAGGGTGAGAAATTTTATGTGTGTTGGGAGAGATTTAAAGACTTACTTTTAAGTTGTCCCTACCATGGTTTCGAACTGTGGAGACTCGTGCAATAAACGGTTTGACCATGTCTAATCGTCATATGATTAAGTTGATAAATAGTGGGGCATTCTTGAACTTGAATAGTACTAATGCTTTTCAATTCCTTGAAACTTGTTTGAAAATTCTCAACAAGTTGTTAATTGAAAGATGCAATTCTTAGAAAAAAAAAAAAAAATGTTTTTGAAGCTGACTATGTATGTATTCACATTAACTGTATTTGCATATGGACAGTCTAGCAGTCGAAAGACTTTCACAATCAATGGTTTCTCAAGTGAACCCGAAATCATTCATCGGGCAATTGGAGATATTTTTGATAACATACATATGGTAAGCACTAAGCACTACTATAGCTGCTACAAAATTTTATGTTTAATTTTGTGCCTACAAAAACACAAATACTGACTTTGTCATATACCTAGATGTCCGACAGGTAATTTCTGATTCTATTTTCTTATATGGAAATTTAAAACTAAGAAATCAATGATGTTCTTGCTGGGATTTATGCCATAAAACTTATAATTTGTAAATGTTATAAATCCATTAATATAAGAAGTAGTTATTTCATTCAATAAATATGACTCATACGTTTATATCATACGTGCTAAACATCTAAGATTGCTAGATGTAATCTCAAATTAAGTATATGAATGTTATATACAAAGGAATTGGGTTTGAGACATGCAATTTAAAGAGTCCGTAGAAAGCAAATAAAGCTGGGTACTTTATTTGTGGTTAATCTACAGCTGCGGTCCATTCCGTAATCTACGGTGGTCTTATCCTAGACTACTCATATGGTGATATGAGAATAAAGGCACCTTATATGATATGATCATATAGGACTGGGCCACGATCTATATGAATTTATCACCAAGATTCGTCAGCTGAAAAGATTTATATATATCGACAAATGATGGTTGTATATGGGTGATCTAAATCCTGAGTGTCTTGTTGACTCCTTCAAGTTATAATGTGTTTCTTGACATACCATGGGTGAGATCGGAGTAGTATTCTCGAACAATAACTCCGTATCTTGGAATCATGGTTTGGCTTGTGGCTAAGAAGGTATGCACACAATAGAAGAATCCACTCCTTCTTGCGTGAAGTAGAGAAATAGTTCTCTTAAGGATTGATTCTGGACTTAAACGATTATGAGCGCTCTCCTTCTGCCGTAAAGGAAGAAATGATATAATTGTTCATTAGAGAATCAATAGTACTTAAAGGAAAAGATATAATTAGAAATGTATAACGGACTTTATGACTTAGCTCCAATTATGAACTACTTGTGGAGGATCATATCATATGAAATAACTATATCGATGGACATTGATATTTTGGTTGTGTAAAACATCTACAGTTACGAGAGTGCAACCTCAAGTTTTTAGTGGAATAACTCCGAGGTTAATAATCGTGAAATATTAATTAAAAAGTTTAATTAATTTTTCTAAGTATTATTAGAGCTCAAAACTATGGGTCCATTAGGTCCCCTTGCTAGCCCTTTACGATTATTAGTAACAAGGATCACATTGAATTGGATGGTTCAATTAATTAGGTTACGAAAGTAACTTTGATATATTCTGAGAATTAATTAAATGATATGATTATTTAATTAATAAATTATTTAATTGATTAATTAAATATAATTAAATAATATGATTATTTAATTGACATATTAATAATTAAGAATTATTAATTGTTATTTAGAGGTTACATGTTCGAACCTTGATGAAAGCAAAGGAATAAAATAATATAAATTATTTTATTTACTTTAAAGAGGTCACAGGTTCAAGTCCTAGTGGTGATCGAATTAAAAAGAATTTATAATCCTATTTTGATTTAGTTACATTACAAGAAAATTGACCTATAGTGACAAAAAATATTTGTCACTATAAGTGAAGAAATTGTCACAAATTCAATATTGTGACAAAAAAAAAGTGTCATAAACAATTCGTCACTTTTGCCCCCGTCACTAAAAGTATTTGTGACAGTTTTTTGGGATTTGTCACAAATCATAACTTTTAGTGACACATTATCACTTGACCTTAATTAGTGATAAAATAAAAATTGTGTCACTACATTAGTATTTAGTGACAATTAACCGTTTGAAGATTTTGTCACTATACATATTCTTAGTGACAATTTATTGTTTAAAAAGTGTCACTATTCACAGATCTAGTGACAAATAATCATCTTAAAATTATGTCGCTACTAACAAACTTAATGACAATTAAATTAAACGTATAATAATTGTCACTATAACGCGGAACCTAGTGACAATTAACAATATGAATACTAAGTCACTATATAGACTTTTTCCCCTTAGGTCAGTCCAATTAAAAAAAAAAAATCAATTGTCAAAATTTAATATAAATTTAAATTGTATAAAAAAATATATCCAAATAAAACATGTCACTCATTGAATGACATTGAGTTCCATAAATAATCATTCTATTAAAAAATATCCAAAAATTAACATAATATCGAATTGATGCAAAAATAATCCAACATCTTTTGAAGTCTACTATTAAATAACACATGTAAGCCAGCTAGTCTAGGTTAACATAAGTGTTAGGTCACACACAATAACTTCCAACTACATAACCAAAAACTTGAAACTTCCGAGGTCTTGATTGTGAAATATTAGAAGCCAATGATCCACTATCAGTTGTCAGATAGCTAAAGAATCTTTAAGTTTTGCAAGAGAAACATATATGCATGAAGACATGAAGAAAAAAAAATAGCGAAAACAAATTATAGTCACCAAAATAAAACCAATGAAAAATGCAACAATATTGACAAAACTTAGTACAAGTATAAAATAAATTCTATAAGTTTGATATCCAAGTATAAATCTTATTGGAATTGTTAATCTGTTAATCTATTAATCTTCATATAAAGTCCTTCATAATGTCAATCTATTCATCCAACCAAATATCAAATATCTTATTGAGTGTTTGAACTCTTTTATTAAACAATTGGTATGCATATAAAAATTGGTTGTTCTATAAGAATTATTTTATCAAACAGTTAGTATGCATATAAACTAAATTGACATAAATTGCGAAAATTTAAGAACAAAAAACTATAAATCATGAAATAATAATAATGAGTTCCTTAAAAAATTTGAAAACAAATTAAAGTTAAAAAACATCCCTAAACATATATATATATATATATATATATATATATATATATAATTCTACATAAAAAAAATAAAAAAAATCATACCTTATTCGAAGACACCTTTAATATATGAAACTCAAATTTGAGATTCCGACCTTGAAAAAACAAGTACCAGAAAACAAACCCTAAAAAAATGAAATCAAGAGAAAGAGAAGTTTAAGAGTTTTCTTTCAATACTGCATCAAACAATTGGTTATTCCATAAGAATCATTTTATCAAACAGTTAGTAAGCACATAAACTAATATTGACATATACTATGGAAATCTAAGAATAAACAACTATAAATCATGAAATAATAATAATGGGTTCCTTAAAAAAATTGAAAACAAATTAAAGTTAAAAAAACATTACTAAATAGATATATACAATTCTACATTAAAAAAAAAAAATCATACCTTATTCAAAGACACTTTTAATATATGAAACTCGAATTTGAGATTCCGACCCTGAAAAACAAGTATAAGAAAACAAACCCTAAAAAAATAAAATCAAGAGAAGCTTACATTTTTATCTGGGTAAAAGTTTATCTATAATCTCAATACTTCTTCGGATAAAACACTGTTTCAAACCTAAAAAGTGTTTTTAAGGTAAAGAAAAGAAAAAAAAAAGGGGGGGGGGGGGGGGGGGGGGGGGAACACAGCATGATTGTGGCATTTTTTTGGTGTGGTTTTTTATTTTTTTATTTTTTTTATTTTTTTATTTTTTTAAGGAAATATTGATTGATTTTTTTTAATGTAAATATTTATCAATTATGATGCCTTTTAAAAACCTAATTATCCTTTAAAAAAAATGTAATTATTTATAAAATAAAATCTTTCCTTCTAAAAAGGTAATTTTGTGACTAATTATATTATTTAGCACAAATTATCAAGTTTTGTAACTAATTATGACAATTATTTTTAAAAAGTTTCAATTGAACAAAACATAATGACAAATAGTAAGATTTGTCACAAAATAATGTCAACAGTGATACAATCAAAATTTATCACAAAGAAATGTGTCACTATAGGTCATTTTTTTTATAGTGTTAACTAAACCCTAGGATTCTCGTATATAAGATTTACTTATCAGGAAATTAAATTAGCCTAAACCTAATACAGAGATAGAGAGAGTGCGGCAAAGAGAAAGAAAAAAAAAAATATATATATATATATATATATATTTGCTCAAGCTTGGCTGAATTCAAGGAAGAAGACAAGGAGTTGTCTTCCGGATCTCTGAAACCTTCATTCAAGAACTCCCGGAATCCGTGACGTGCCCACACACAGTTGTTAGATCGCGGGTCATAGCTTAGAAGGCTTAGTGGTGAAGGATCGAAAAAAAACGAAGGAGAGATCTTCAAGGGTATGAAAATAAATCCCTCATCATATTCGTGTATACAAAAAGGTCCAAGATAATAAATTTAAAAACCTATCTTTTTTACACTGCGCGACTTACAGTTCTTGCAGTTAAGAATCAGAAGTTGCCAATGCATGAGAGTTTGGAGGTTTGCTATTGATGAAACTTAGACAACCTTTCACTAGTTTCTATAGAATGTACAAAAATCGCTGATTTTTCTTGTTTTCTTTCGTGGGGATGAAACTTTCAATAGTTCTGAACAAGTGATTAAGTTCATTAAGTCAGGAGAAGGTTGAAAGAACAAGTCAATAAAGAACATGTGGTTTTATATTTTCATTTAATGTTAGAAGCACTAGATCTTACACGATTTTTAGAATGGTAATTCTTGATATGTATCATTGGAAATGAAGTTCCGATTCCACATGTTTTTTTACAAAATATACAGTTAAATGCTTTGATTTTTCTGTATGTACCAGGTGATTGAAAGTAAGGGAAAGGAGACCAATACTTCTGGTGATTATTCAAGTTATGATGTCATTCGTGTCTCAGTCCTGGTTCGTATCCATTCCCAAAAATTGTGTATAAACCGTGTGAATAGGCTTTCATTTAAGATGGTATGAATATCAATATTTCATTCTAGATTTTATTCTTTCTTGTTGAAGATAATATTTCATATAAAACATAAGAAGAAAGTATTAAGATTATGTACCTTTCTTCGGTTTTGGAACGATCACAGAATGTTTCACAGGTCAGGAAAGAGTCACCAATAAATGGAACTCAAACTCAAACCACAGTATAAGAATCATTTCTTTATTGTTTCTCTCTATTTCTGTATTTCATGTATTACTGATATCCACTTACAAACACTTAGCCTTTTGTATCACAGAGTCCTGTATTTACTCACATACTGCATAAGTGGTGTCTGTAGAATAACTACATAGGCAGTAACTGCTATAATAAGTTATTAACATGTGTTGGGTTGGGCTTCATGGGCTAAGGCCATGGAATTGGGTTTAGACCCATCTTGGGTTTACCCAATATATACTAACATCTCCCACTAACACAAGTGGGTCCAACACAGCTCCATTAGAGAGAACATAATTATGACATCATCATAAAATCGTATAAGAGTATTCATACGGACAAATATACTGTGTGACCTATGAACAATCAATTTAAAAATAAGGAGCTTTGAAATCTCAATTGTAAATTGTCTATTTACAAGAGATATAATGTTGTTCATTATTGTGTCCTAAATTTAATTTTATAATCCTTTTTATCAGTCCGAAGCATACTTAACCCTTCATGAAGTTATGCTTGACTTTATCATATTTCATGTATTCACAATTGTATCTCCAAATACAATTGGCTAGCCGATGAACACATAAGTAAGATAAAAAAGGTATTAAATCTTCCCATTCTATCTTAGTCTCTTAGTCTCCAAAACAGCTGCTACCTTAGACATGCCCCATAGGCTATATTATCATAGCCATAGAAATAACACGCTAAAGGTGCTAACACTATTATGTCACTTTAAGACAAAGTGAATAGTTATAAGGACATCATTTGAAGTGTTATATAACTTCAATGGAACTTACACAATGAGAAAGTAGGGATTCATTCTCTCATTTTCCACATCGTATAGATCTAAGTTCAGTCACATCCTGTGACTAACCCGAGTTCTTAAAAGCTTGCCATTCTCTAGCACCACATTAAGGTCTCATACCTGGCTAAATCAGATATCAATGATAGTGAGGTCTATCATGATCGGTTCTAAAATATATTTATATTTGTTAAGAACCTCATCTTGACACAATCGAGGCGACATTTTCATATATATTAGCTCCTTTTAGAATATTTCTCACATATTCTACATTATATATGTGTCTCATCTCAACTTGTTCTCCCAAACAACTGAGGCGACCACACGTGTAAGAATGCTGGTCTCAACCTGACAACATTTTATAAAAACAATTCATATGTGAAATATAACATGCTAATAAGATTTCAAAAACAAAACCAATTTTATTTATAACTATAATAACATCATTCAGTATAATAATTCAATCTATCATTTACAATCTACATAACTCTAATAACTTAGCATGTGATTCATGGACGTCTCTAGTCACAACTTTAGTGAGAGGATCAACTACCATCTCATGGGTTGAAATGTATTGAATCATTACTTCTTTCTTTGATATGATGTCTCTGACAAAATTTTATTTTGTCTCTATATGTTTGGATTTACTGTGATACTTGGAATCTTTAGTGTAAGCAATCGCTGCTAGACTATCACAGTAAACAGTTACTGGCTTTCCCATGCCCTTAGAGACATCCAGATCTTCCAAAAATCTCTTAAGCTAGACGGCTTCTTGTACTGCTGCCGAACATGCCACAAATTCAGCCTCCATTGTTGATAGTGCAATACATGTCTGTTTCTTGCTACTCTAAGAGATGGCACCTTTATTGAGTAGGAATGCATATCCTGATGTAGATTTTTGCTCATCTAGATCACCTCCCCAGTCGGCATCTGTATATCCAATGAGACGCAAATCTCCACCTTGGTAACAAAGGGAGTAGTCGGCAGTACCTTTGAGATACGCCAAAATTCTCTTCTCGGCAATCCAATGTTTCTGTCCAGGATTGGATTGATATCTACTTATGAATCCTATCGCATAGCAGATATCTGGTCTTGTACACAACATAGCATACATGAGACTGCCGATAACACTAAAATAAGGAACATTTTTCATACTATCTAGTTCATGTGGAGTTTTGGGACACATGTCAAGACTAAGATTTTGGCCTTTTGATATGGGTGTATCCATAGGCTTACAATCAGCCATATTAAATCGTTCAAGAATCTTCCTTATATAAGGCTCTTGCGACAAAACAAGTAATTTCTTTGAACGATCTCTTGTAATTTTGACTCCTAATATATAGGCAGCCTCACCCATGTCCTTCATCTCAAAATTTGAAGACAACATTTTCTTAATGGTCAACACATATTCTTTACAATTTCCAGCCAATAAAATATCATCCATATATAAAGATAGCATCACATACTTATCTTTATCCCGTTTTATGTACACACAATGATCTTCTTCAACTATTTGGAACCCATAAGACACAATAGCCTGATGGAACCGTAGGTACCATTGTCTGGATGATTGTTTCAAGCCATATATTGACCTTTTGAGCTTACACACTTTGTGCTCATGGCCTTTTGAAATAAAATTTACTGGTTGTTCCATGTAAATTTCTTCATCCAGTTATCCATTGAGAAATGCTGTTTTTACATCCATTTGATGTAATTCTAGGTCCATATGTGTGATGATTGCCAGAATAAGGTGTACTAAACCAAACCTAACCACAGGGGAAAAAGTTTCTTCATAGTCAATACGCTCTTGTTGAGTATAACCTTTTGCGACTAAACGCGCCTTATGTCTCTTTACTGTGCCATCCGCCTTTCGCTCGATTTGAAGGACCCATTTATTTCCAATGGCTTTCCTTCTCGACGGTAAGTCAACCAAGTCCCAAACATAATTACTTTTCATTGAATCCATCTCCTCTTTCATGGCTTCAATCCATAGTTCCTTGTCGGGTGATTTGAGAGCCTCATTCACATTTTTAGGCTCATTAACATCATGTGAAGCAACCATAAACGCTTCCCCCTCATTCTCAAAACAACGACGAGGGACATTTCCACGATTACTTCTACGAGAAGGTAAATCTAAAAGTGTTGTTTCAACAACATCATTACTCTCACTAGGGATAGAAGGTCCGGGTAGATCTATATTTATATCAAGTGGAGTTTCACTCCCACTAGGGACAGAAGTCCCTGATAGATCCGTATTAACCTCTAGTGGAGTATTTAGATTTGAATCCTCGATTAGATTATCCAATTCGTAGAATCGAATATCTCTGTCAACTTCATCTATTTTAGGAAATTCACTCTCTAAAAAATTTACATCTTGTGATTCTATCTCAGTCACACTTCCATCCAAGTTTTCACCTATTAGTACATATCCTTTTTAATGCTCAGAGTATCTAATAAAGATACTTTTCTTTCCTCTTGCACCCAATTTTCCATACTTGTTGGATGGATCATGTACGTAACCTGCACACCCCTAAGGTTACAGATAAGTTAAGTTAGGTTTTCTACCTATCCGTAACTCATAAGGTGTGGAAGTAACTGACTTCGAGGGAACTCGGTTAAGTACATAAGTGGCAGTCAACAAGGCATCTCCCCAGTAGTGTACTGGGAGACTTGCTTGCGCCATTATAGACCTAACCATTTCAAGTAATGTTCTACTCCTCCTTTCCGCCACACCATTTTGTTACGGAGTTCTAGGAACAATTAACTATCTATGTATACCCTTTCCATCACACAATTCCTTGAACTGATCTGAAAGGTATTCTCGTCCCCTATCAGTATGTAATGATTTAACCCTTTTATCTAATTGATTCTCTACTAAGTTTAAATATAATTTGAAACAATCCAATGCTTCAGACTTATGAGAAATCAAATAGACATGACCCAAACGGGTAAAGTCATCTATGAATGTAATAAAATATGAGTCTCCATGCCTTGCCTTTACACTCATTGGACCACAAATATCAGAGTTAATTAATTGTAATGTATTTTCAGCCCTAGTTCCTTTTCCGAATGGCTTTCCAGTTGTTTTTCCAACTAGACAATTTTCACAGATAGGTAATTCTATCTTATTAAATGAACCTAAAAGGCCTTCTCTAGCCAACCTGTTCATCTTATCTTGGCCAATATGACCCAGTCTAGCATGCCAAGTATTCACATTAACATTGACATTATTAGCGCAAGCAATTAACGAAAAACAACCATCACTGTAATTAAAACCGTCTAACTCGGTATTTAATACAATAAAACCATTTAACAAATATCCAGTACCAACACAAACAGAAATTAAAATAATATCCATACAAACACCATAAAAGTTTAGTTCATAACCTAAACCTAGAAAGACAATAACTAAAACTAAAACTAAATTTCGTCAGATTCCAGGAGCATATATAACATCATGGAGATAAAGTACTTGACCACCATGCATCAGCAATTTGCAAGTGCCAATACCCTTCACTTTAACTTTAGAGTTGTTTCCCACGTAAATCCATCTAGTCCCTTGACTAATCTGATGATATTCTATGAACGCTGCTCTGTCTCTAGCTACATGGTCTGTGGCTCTTGAGTCTACAGTTCACAAAGGACGAGATTCAATGAGTAAAACAAAACTAGAAACCAAAACATAGTTATTAGTTATTGAATTGTGTCGTACCTTTTTCGGCTCAGTGCACTCATGAGCAAAATGACCCTATTTGCCACAATTGTAACATTTCAATTTGGCTTTATCCTTCTTGAACCTAGCACTCTTTCCCCTTTTCTGAAATCTGGTCTCACATTTCTTAAAGTTCTCACTTTTCTTAAGGTTCTCTTTAGGACCCTTCCATTTACCCTTATGGAAGTTCCCTTTCTTTCCCTTGCGCATAAAACTCTTAGTCTTATGCTTGATGGATTCAGCCATGTAAAGCTAACCGGAAGCCTTAGCTGCCTCTAAACGCTCATCTTCCAATTCAACATGATGTGATATATCATCAAAAGTCTTGATATTATCATTGTAGGTCATGTTGATCTTCATATTTTCCCAGCTGTTAGGAAAAGACCGGATCACTGCTTGGATTTGCTGCTCATCAGTTAAGGAATGACCTGTAGACTTCAATTCATGTATCATGTTTGACATCTCTCTCAGGTGCTGCCTCATATCAGGATTCTGGCGCTTCCTGTAGGTGTCAAACTTAATTGTAAGTCTCCTAAGCTTGGTAGTAGAAGTACCACCAAACTTATCTTTCAACGCAATCCACATATCTTGCATAGTGTCAAACCCCTCATTTTCACACATGAGAGCATCAATCATACTGCTTAGCATCGTTATGCGAGCCAGACTGTTCTTCTTCTTCCAAGTCTGATATGTTTCCATATCTCTCCTATGTTGGGCAGTGTTACCAATTGGTGGTTCAACCATGGTATTAGTAAGAGTTTCAAGAGTCTCTTGCTCTTCAAGGATCAGTTGAACCTTTCGGTGCCACATCTCATAGTTATCACTGTTCAGCTTTTCTCTCTTGTTCAACTCAGCAACAATTGACTTAGATGCATAAGCCATTTCCTGAAAATTTATTTAACACATAGTGTAATTAATAGTTATTCTAGCATGTTTTTCTAATAATTTCACACTTAGCACAATTTCATGCAGCAAACTTACACATAAAAAAAAAAATATAATAAGAGGAATATTAGGATAGGAATCAAAATAAAAGTCAAAGCTCCCGATCATCATCCAAGTCCTTAACATTCACTAGTTTATATTTATTAGAGTCTTTGCACAAAACAGTTATAACATTGTTTCTTACAATTTAGAACACCCATATTAAATAAGCACAAGTATATAAAACTTTGCATAATCATGTGCATAAACATCCCATTTCATTAATAATAAAGAGTTGTATTTACAAACTAGGAGTATTTACAAAAAAATATATACATCCTAAGAATTACATTTTCAATCAGTAATTCTAAAACTCTCTGGGATTTGATGTAGGATTCTATCAAAATGTGCATAGATGCTCCACTCATCAGCCTTGGGTAGGTAGTAATTCTCATCTACCCTATACTTCCTAAAGGCAACATTTATATATCACCCTGCCTTAGGATTATAACGTTTTTAAGTTCTCAAACTAGAACCCATACTCAAAGCCGCATGCTTTCTAAGATTTCTACGCACTCGATGATCATCATAATCCAATATGATTTCTAAAGCTTTATTAAAAGTGGTAAGAACATCTACTTCTAGCAATGTAAGCATTACATAATTATGTTGTTGTAGCTCTTCTGGTAGAACCTTAAGTAGGACATGAATTAGATCTTTCCAAATATATTCTATCCCACCATCACTCCAAGGCCATTCAGAAACAATGAAATCCCCAAACCTTAACAACTATTCATAAAAACTAGTGCTAAAATCCATTTTATGACCTTCTAGTTTGTTTATGAACTCAGCTAATAGCATTTCAAAATTCCTGTATCCTTCAATATACGCTTCATCCATCTCCATCATTGGAGATTGTTGACTTTCATCGTCCTTAAGCGTCCTAGGTGTATACTCTTCAATAGTATTTTCCTCTATGGACATTTCATCCGACAATGGTAAATAATCTTCTATCGATTGTAGTGAATATTCCTCCACTGATAGTGGTGAGTTCTCCTCTTAAGGATTAGAATCATCCGACAGTGGTGAATTATCTTTTACCGATTGTGGTGAATATTCCTCCACCGATAGTGGTGAGTACTCCTCTTGAGGATCAGAGTCATCCGACAATGGTGAAATATTTTCTATTGATTGTGATGAATATTCTTCCACCGACAGTGGTGAGTACTCCTCTTGAGGATCAGTGTCAGATGAGCTGTGGTTACACATTTCCTCAATCTACAGAGAAATGAAAAATAGACACCTATTAATTAATTTGTTAGTAAAACAAAATATGAGAACTTAAAAAATTTAGTGGGCGTATTTTCAACTCCCATTGGAGTGAAAACAATTAATGGAGAAGGAATGAAAATAATAATAATAATAAAATCAAAATTAAAAATTAGAAAATAGAATTTTCCTTTTTTTTTTTTTTACCAGAAAACCGCCATAGGTTATCGGAAAACCGCTTCGGGTTGTCGAAAAATCGTCTTTTGGTGGTCGAAAAACCGTCTTTTCGTGACCGAAAAACCGCTTAAAGGACATCGGAAAAATTCATCGGAAAATTGTCTGTGGCCAGAAACGGTGCCGAAAAACATGTCCGGCCAGTGAACCGGTACTAGAAAAAAAATTCGGTTATGGACCGATGCCGGTACTGTTCTAGTAGTCGATAACCGTTGCCGAAACCGCTCTGATCGCCGGAAACGATCGACGGTTTTACGTATGACACGTCTCTACCACGTGGCATCAGGGGATTGGACCATGTATCATAGTTGACAGATCCCCAACACGTGTCACTCTCTAGGTTGGCCACGTTTCAACAGCACATAGCTGTTATGCGCATTCCCACGCGTAGATGAGGCGCATGTAGTCCACGTGCCACCTTCCCAGAATTATATGATCATTGGAAAACTATCGTCCGACTCCAAATAACATCCTAATTCCATTAATGCCCTTGGTTTTGAAAAATGGATATGGGGTGAAGTACACTCGCCGCCCTAATAGTGCGTGGTACTGTTCAATCATCTTCAATCTTAAAAAAAAAATTCTAGAAAAAATTTGTTCTCGACCCAGTTTTCAATCAATTCGTTCTCACTCGTTACTAGACCAAATTATGCGATTGCGGTGTCTTTGGAAAGCTTGGGATCTCTAGTTTCTAACGATACCAGATTGACAACAAATTATGAAAATTATAACCCTCTACAACTCTCTCAAAGTCTCGGTTTTATGGCTCTATGTCTTAGTGTTCATATGCGAAATTTGAAGTTTTCATGGCATATAACTCAAATAAAACAATTCACATAGAATCATAAGCATATCATACGTAATTTTAATGAATTCGAAACATAAAAATAGTTCTACACATACAATTTGTTAAAATTGCAGTAAAACATATATGTGAATTCATTAATAGCCAAGAAAATAAAATAAAAAATTCATGGCATTTAACATAATTAAAATATGTATGGTAACCAAAAAATCACTCATTAAATAATGATTATATGATTTCGAAAATAATAATCCACACAGATGCATATACATTATAACATAAAAACAAATATTATGAAACGTATAAATCTGTGTCATAAATATGATTACATGGTATTACTGTATTAGAAAACACATACATAGTGTATATAATCGATCTGACAGAATTTTACATGTTATTCAACAACTAACATTAAAACTTTGATCCATGCATATCATAAACACAAAGAAAACTTTTCCAAACCAAAAAACATTCTTTCAGGCTCTGATACCAATGAAGATTATATTTCATATAAAACATAAGAAAAAAGTATTAAGATTATGTACCTTTCTTCTTATGTTTTATATGAAATATTATCTTCATTGGTATCAGAGCCTGAAAGAATGTTTTCTGGTTTGGAAAAGTTTTATCAATAAATGGAACTCAAACTCAAATCACAGTATAAGAATCCTCTCTTTATTGTTTCTCTCTATTTCTGTATTTCACGTATTACTGATATCCATTTACAGACACTTAGCCTTTTGTATCACAGAATCCTGTATTTACTCACATATTGCATAAGTAGTGTCTGTAGAATAACTATATAGGCAGTTATCTACAGTAATTGTTATAATCAGTTATTAACATGTTGGGTTGGGCTTCATGGGCCAAGGCCATGGAATTGGGTTTGGACCCATTTTGGGTGTACCCAATATATATTAACACTTGTAAAGTAGAATTTGGTAGATTTAGCCGGGTTAGAACGGATTGCTAAAACTTGAGCTAGTGGAGTACAATTAAAGGAAGAAAAGTACATCAACATGAGCTTAATGGCTCTTGGCAATGTGATTAACAAACTAAGCGATGGTGCAAAGCAAAGGTATTTGTTTCTTCTACAATAGATAATATTTGAAATAACAAATGTATTAATGATAGGTATCACTCATGCATAGGACATATTCCTTATCACGATAGTAAGTTGACTCACATACTTCAACCTGCTTTGGGTGGTAATGCCAAAACTTCAATTATTTGCACTATAGCACTAGAAGAGGTAAAACATTACTTATGTTTAATATGTTGTGCTATCTTATTCTGTAGCGTTTTTGTTTAATTATAATGCATCATGATACATGATCAGTCATTTATTGTATATATTTTTTTATCCCCATTTCTCCAATCAATTGCTTGTTTCTCAGGTCTTTTTGGGATTTAATGTCTTGGGATTTAATATGTGTGTGTGTGTGTGAGCATTTTCAGGATTTTGGATCCAGCTGAATAGTTTGAAGAATATTTGGTAAAAAGTGCTATTTCAGAAGATTCCAGGGACTTTCTTGCAAAAGGCCAAAAAGTGTTGTCAAAATCGCTCCTAATTAATTGGCAGCGGGTTAACAGCGTTCCTACATCAGTGGTGTTCGCTGCCTTGACCGCTCTCAATGCAGCAGCAGTTGTCCATAATGCGAGAAGACCGCTGCCTCTACCGCTGCGACTTTGGCAGCGGTTTGGCTACTCTGTCTTAAACAAGGCGTCTTTTCACGTCTGGGATCTGGGAGCTATATATATGGAGAGATTAATAGGTTTTTGGTCTCTCTCGCATTCTCTCGCTCTCTTCCAGATACAAGCTCACCTTTTGGAACACACAACATCCCATCACACAGTTCCTTCATTCATCTTACGCATAGAAAATTCGAAGACGAAGGAGATTCCAACATCGAAGATTTGAAGAATTTGTTGAAGCTTTTCAATGGGTTTTATCTTTTCTTACTCTTATCTTTTTGTTTCTAATATGTGTAACTAACTCCATACTAGGGAGTCAATGTGAACCTCTATGAATACTCTTTGTTAGAATTGATTATATTTTCTTAATTCAAGTTTTGATTCATTCAATTCATCCCAAATCATAATTCTTTATTCTTGTTGATGCATAGTTTTATTCTAGGTATGAATTTAGGGTTTTTGATGATTTAATGGTTGAGATGCGCGTGGGTTTCACCATTCTCAACCAATCTTTAATTGAATGGATAACATTATTAACCCCAAGTTTTTAGACGTAATTTTGGTTCACTTGTTCTTTCGCTTAATGGGTTTTTGGTTGTAATTTATATCTCAAGTTTTTGAAGTAAATTAAATTATAATTGAGAACACTTGATTCATCCCATTATCATACGGTAACAATCATAAATAAGATAAGAACGAATCCTTAACTTGAGTTACATCTTTATTCAAAGTCAATTCGAAGTATTGAGTAAACATAGTTGGGGAGCATTGATAACCTAGTCCTCTCACTTCTTGATCACATTCATATATTCTTGTTAACTGCTTTCTTAGTTTAATTTAGTTTTATTCATCAATCAATCAATCAATCAAAATTTCTTGGATACTGTTAATTGCTTAGCTTTAATTAGAATTAGTTACAACTAGTAAATCACTTTTCCTCGTGGGAACGATCTCTACTTGTCGCTGTACTTATCTCACAATTCGTGCACTTGCGAGTTAGGTTTTTTATAACACGATTTTATACATCAATATATTTAGGTTAATATTGAGAAAACAAAGTGAACTCTCCAATTCACTAGCAGAGCCAAGCGCATCACTAATTGTGCTCAAGTGAATGAGGTTTGTTTGTTTTTGTGTTGCAATCTCTGTCACTTTCATTTAGCTCAAATGGCTAATAGGTGGGGATTTATGAAGTGTTGAAATCATGATGATGTCTTGCTGTACTGGAAAGAACAAAAAGCATTGCTAAATCATCAACCTTAGACTCTAAAAAAGTATTGAGATTTTATTGACTTTAGGCCCCGTTTGGTGCGCGGGATTGGATTGGACTGGACTATTTCATGGAATTGGATTAAGATGGGACTGGGATTAGATGGGATTGGATTGGACTGAATTGGACTAAATGAATACTATACTGTGTTTGGGGAAACATAGGACTGGACCGAATTAATACTTAGTTTTGTTTGGTGAAACATAGGATTGGACTAAATATAATAATATTTTTTATTTGTTAATATTTTAAAATTGAATAATAAACATGAGAATTTTTTTTTTCAAGAGAGATCTTCGTCTTCTTCCTTCTGAAGAGAAAAAAAAATCAAAAATCAAAGAAGAAATTGAAATAATAAAAAGTTCTTCAATCCTTATTAACAACATCAGTTTTTAAAGGAAAAAATTAAGAAAATCTGGAAACCCATATGGCCATATTCATATATTCATATACATATATATATATATATATATATATATATATGGAAACTCAAGATCTGGAAACTCATATTCTTCATTCATAAACTCATATATATATTCTTCATATATTCATATATATGGAAGCACAAGATCTTGAAACTCATTCATATTCTTCATAAACTAAAGATCTGGAAGCTCATATATTCATATTCTTCTGGAAAAAAAATCTGGAAATAAATCAATAATCCATATTTTTCAATCCAAACAAAAAAAATTCTGGAAAAATCTGGAAATAAAATCTGGAAAACCCAGTTTGGGTCTGGGAAGAGAAATGGAGGGGATTTGTTGTAGGGATGTTCAGAGTTGCTAGATACATCATTTCGATGATTTGTTTTTTTTTGTTTTTTGAATGAAAAAATTGAATCGAAGAAGATAACGAGAAAGAAACAGAGATGAAATAGAGATGGGGTTTTATTTTTCAATCAAATTCCATCCAATTAATACAGTGCCTTTGAACCAGAGAGTGAAGTTGCTGCAAGAAGATGATGGTCGGCGATGGTCTTTCGATTTGGGTTTGTACAGTGCAAGATGAACTAGAGAACGAAGTTGCGAAATACAGTACCGAAATATGATGGTCGGTGATGGTCGGCGATCTGTGTTTGTTTGGAGATGATGGTGGAAGAAAAAAATCTATGGTTTGATGGTGGTGGTCATGGTGTAGATGATGAAGAGATGGGTGGTGGTCGTGATGAAGATATGATGAAGAAAAGAAAAGACAAAATATAAAAATAAAAAAGAAAGAGATTTAGTCCCAGGACTAATAAACCCACCAGCATAGGTGGGTTTATTTAGTCCCATGCTGATGGGATTATTTGTTACTGTTGGGAGATCAAGAACCAGTCCAATGCGGTTGCCAAACATGGGTTTGGGACTAATATAATCCAATCCAATCCCAGTCCAAGGCACCAAACAGGGCCTTAATGGTTACATTTAGTACCCAGTTGATCACTTGGTGTAGTCAAAAATAGGAAAATTACCAATTTAATAACTAATGTACAAAATCAAAGGATCCTCTTCTCTGATGTCAGATAATTTACCTACATTGTTTTGAGGTACTTGGGCACGAGGTAAGACTTCAAAATTCATTAGAGGACCTAGACTTAACATCATTTGAGGTCCTCCAATCCAGTTGGTAGGGGTAGGCACAAAAATCGAAACCGAATTGAACCAAAAAAGGGTGTTTGGTTCAGTTCATAGCTTCTATTCGGTTCAAACCGATTTGAAATTTGCAAACCGAATTGAATTCGGTTCAGTTTCGATTTTGCACATACAAAACCGAACCGAACTGAATAAACCGAATTGTCTTAGTAAATTATTTTGTAAGGTTCAATTTTATTATGGACCATTAGTTGATGTTTTATTTTGGACTACATGTACTACACTACAAAAAAAAAGGCCTATTGGGACGTTTTTTTTTCATCCCAATAAGAGGTCTATTGGGACGAAATATATTTCGTCCCAATAGGCAGTCTATTGGGACGAATTCTATATTTCGTCCCAATAGACATCCTATTGGGACGAAAAAAAGTTCGTCCCTAAAGGTCTTACCTTCTTGGACATAATTCGTCCCAATAGACATTCTATTGGGACGAATATTTATTTCGTCCCAATAAAATGTCTATTGGGATAATTTTTGTCTAATGTGGTAAGGCTTTTATGGACGAATTATTTTCGTCCCAATAGGATGTCTATTGGGACGAAATACATAATTTGTCCCAATAAACTGCCTATTGGGACGAATGTATTTCGTCTAATGTGGTAAGGCTTTTAGGGACGAATTATTTTCGTCCCAATAGGATGTCTATTGGGACGAAATATATAATTCGTCCCAATAGACTGCCTATTGGGACGAATGTATTTCGTCCCAATAGGTTTTCTTTTTATTTAAAATTATAATGGTTAATAAATTTTGTTGACCTTTAGGGACGAATTATTTTCGTCCCAATAGGATGTCTATTGGGATGAAATACATAATTTGTCCCAATAGACTGCCTATTGGGACGAAATAAATTTCGTCTCAAAAGGTTTTCTTTTTATTTAAAATAATAATAATTAATTAATTTTGTTGAAAATTCTTGATTTATTTTTTTTTGAAGTTTTTTCCTTAAAGATAGATTAATAATTAAATTACCATATAAATTAGAAAATGATGCAATATGGATCATTTTGTTTGTCCAAAGTGGTTATCTATCGAGATGAATTTTGTTTTTTCCTAAAAAGTTCTTCATAAGGATCAATAACTATTAGTTTTGAAAGATTTTCTATTATTTTTTTAAAAAAGAACTAAACCGTTGGAATCAGAACCGAACTGTTGAAACCGAAACCGTTGGTTCCGAATCAAAAATCGAAACTTGAAAATGATGGAAAATGCCACATTTTTAAAGTGTTTTTGTAAGAAAGTCACCACTTTAATAACTTAGGTTTAAAAGGCACCTATTATGGTGAACGGACAAAAATGCCCTTACTTTACACACATTCTCTTACTTTGAAGATTTTATTTTATTATTTTTATTTTATTATTCTTTCATCTTCTTCAAAGAGGTTTGTTTAACAGATCTCTAATGGAGGTTGAACATCATTGGATAATTAGTTTAGTGGCGCTACGGTGATTTTTTTTGTTTTGAATCTTCCATTATTGAGCCTTTTCATTTTATTCTTCAAGTATTTTGTAAACCCAAATCGGAAATCGAAACCGTTGGTTCCAAATCGAAAACCGGAGTCATGTTTAATTCCGAGTAGGATTAACAATTGACCATTTGATCTGACAATATATGATTTGAACAAAATAGTTTAATTAAATGTTATAATAAATGTTTTTTTAATATCAATTTGTTTATCATATAAAAATAAAATTTAAGTTAGTGGAATCAATCTACAAATAAAATTTTGATCGGAAAATAATTAATAAAAAATTAAAAAGAAGTAGAGGTTATATATAAACATTATGCTTTTGTTATCACAAACAAAGAAGCAGCAAAGTGGTTGGGCGTGTGTGGGTGTGTGTGTGTGTGCAGGGTTCGACTCACCTTGAGGACAACAATTAAAATTGATTTGTGTGGGTGGCTAGTTGGCTGAAGCAACAGTTAGGTGTTTTATTTATTTATTTATTTATTTTTTATTTTTTATTTTTTATTTTTCGTCCCTACAGGTTGTCAAAGGGGACGTCCCTACAAGTTGTCTATTGGGACGAATATTTTCGTCCCTATATCTTTTCAATTGGGACGAACAAAAATTGTCTCTATAGGAAGTTTTAAGGGACGAATTTCAATTTTTGTCCCAAAGAAGTTATTGCGACCCACCTGAGGCGATGGAATTTGGGACGAATTTTATTCGTCCCAATAGACCTATTGGGACGTTTTTTAGGCTATTGGGACGAAAAAAAAATCGTCCCAATAGCCCTTTTTTTTTTGTAGTATACATTTTTTTTACTTCTATTTTATAAAAGTTATGAAGATTTTATATTTTGATTGAGTATGTAGATTGAATATAATTGAAAATTTAGATTTGGATTGAAAATTGAGTTGTATTTTGTTTAAATTATTTTTTTACATGATATGTTTTCTTAAAAAAGTTTAAGCCTAAATGCCAAAAAAGCAACTTAAAGGCCCAAAAAATTAAAAAAAAAAAAAAAAAACATATAAAAAAGAGTGACAATAATGGCACTCCTCAAAAACTATATTTACACCCTTTTCGTAATCACACCCATAATTTTTTTTATAAAATCTCTAATTTGTAATTAAACCCCACTTAATGCCAAAAATACCATTTCTTTAATTATACTATAGTTTTTTTTTTTTGAAAGTACACACCACCTATAACTATTATTATCTTATTTAATCAACTTTATTATTATTTCAAATTTTGTTGTTACCTTTAATTCTCTTACCATTCTTTCTCTTCCCTACTTCTTTACTCTTCTCAGTTTTTAAGATTTTTTTATTATTATTAGAGAACCATTTTCTGTTGGAAAGAGTTATTGGGATACAAGATTTGTACAATGTCTCAATTGATGTGGAAGTAGATAGTTGTTAAATGATATTTTTTTTAAGAAAAAATAGTGTTTGATGAAATTGAAGAACATCTAATATATATATATAAGATTTGTACGATGTCTCAATTGATGTGGAAGTAGATAGTTGTTAAATGATATTTTTTTTAAGAAAGAATAGTGTTTGATGAAATTGAAGAACATCTAATATATATATATATATATATATATATATATATATATATATATATTTGACAAGAAAGAACATCTAATATTGATAACAAAAAAAAAAAAAAAAAAAAAAAAAACGGTCTAAAGTGTGTTTGAAAGAAAATAAAAATTATAGATAATATAGTTAATTTAAAAATCTGTTTATATATATAATGATTTTGTTTTTCTAACAAAAATAATAAAAATTAATTTAAAACTTACTTTTTTCACAACTAAATTTGTCTCATGATTTTGATTCATTTTCCTTAAAAAAGATTGAAAATATATTTAAAAGGGAATCTATGATTTATTAAAATGGAAAGAGTTTTTATGATATATGTTAATATTAAACCATTAATAGGAATTTTTTTTTATAAAAGATTAAAATAGGAAACTAATTAATTATTATGGGTGGGTGTACTAACAAACAATTAATCCTTTTAGTAATTTTATTCAAGGGTATTATTGGATTTTTAAAAACATACTAATATGGGGGTGTACATACAGTTTTTAAGGGGTACAAATATCGTCACTCGTAAAAAAACCTTCAAATCCTAATATGCCCAAAACTGAATTGAACCGAACCGAGATAAAGGTGTTTGGTTCAATTCGGTTTTCAGGCTCAAAACGGTTCAAACTGATTCACATTTTCAAAAACCGAATAAATATCGGTTTAATACGGTTTTGGCCAAAACCGAACTGAACCGATCCATGCCCACCCCTACCAGTTGGATTGGACTCTCCAATCTAGTTGGACCCACCATAATCCCCTCCAAATGGAAATGGGTGGGTTTATATAATCCCAATGAAGTGGGACTATTTTTTTTATTTTTTTTTTTAATTCTAATATTACATCAATTTTATTTATTAATAATGTGAAACTATACTTTATTTAAACATGTTTTTGGTTATTTTTAATTTAATAATATATAAATTAAATAATTATTTCATTCAAAAATTTATTACAATAGTTTGTTATTCAATTTCCATCGGATTGCAATGGATTGAGATTATTTCAATCATAATCCCTCCCAACATGATCGGAGAATCTAAGCTTGTTGGGCCTACCATAATTTCACCTATGTTTTTATATATTTTTTATTAAATAGGCTATAAGTTTGATAAATAGGTGGGGCTTATTTAGTCATGGTGTCTATGATCACATGTATACTGTTATTGTAGCCCAATCGGAGCAATTACAGGCCCAACCCATAATTGTTGTGACCTGAAGCAGAAGAAGCTGAACTAGTTGTCGGTTTAAGTTTAAAAAGAAAAGACACTACAAATTCTTCAGAGAATGGTAATCAACGTCTTCTCTAGTTCTTCTGCTCAACCAAGAAAGAAGCCTTTATTTAAAACCCCAAAAAATACAAGGTATTACTCATCTTCACGTCTCCTTTACACACACAAGCAATTCATTTTCGAAATACAAGCCTAGAAACCCTTCTAAGTTCTAATTATTAATTTAACAATTCACAAAAATTCCTCTTTCTTCCACGCAACCAACCAAACGCCCCAGCTCTCTCTCTATATTTTTTGTTTTCTACAATCTTTTTTTATTTTAATCGCTCATCTGTTAATTAATTGCTTCCGCTGGGACGATAATACTTACTGGGTATTGAAAATTTTCTATTTTGGGACAATTTCTTGATTGTTTCGCTGCTGTTCTCTGGTGGGTCGCAGGTAATTTCGTCTTTTGTCTGCTTCTGGTTTTAAATTATTTGATTTTTTATCACGTGACATTCCCTAATTCAATTTCACTCTTTTTCCTTTTCAACTAGTGAATTGTTGTTTGGTTTGAATGAATGATTTCTTTTTGTATTTCTATTGATATGGGCATGCGAGGTTGACTTGTAATTCACCAAAACACCTCCTTTTTTAGCAAAATATGTTTGTAAGCTTGCATCAGTTCATTATTCTGCTGATTGTTATTTTTTTTGGATTGCAGTGATATTTGATCAGTGTAAATTTGATGCTTTTAATACTTTTTTTTTTTATTATTGTAAAATTCAGTTGAACTAAGACTTAATTTATGAAACTTCTTTAAGGGTAATAATTTACGTTTGAATGATCTTGATGAATTAGGAGGCTTGTGAATTTGTGATTTGTACACACAGACGCTCTGATTGCATTAGAGATTCTTTGAAACCAATCACTGGTTCGCAACTGGCATTGCATAGCTTCCACCTGACTTGCAAGTGAAATAACTGAATTTAACTCTATTCTCTTAGTTTGTTGTAACTGAATTAATTCAAGGATGTAGAAGATATTTGGCGTCTTCTCTCGTCTTTGGATAATTTCATACCACTTGTATGGAGTTTTGCACAGGGCATGATTTCGGTTGATGGAATTTCTGGGGAATGTTGGTAGTTAGCACATTAAACTTAGGGTTAGCATGTATGTATTCCCAAGAATGCATCTGGGTAGTCTCAAGAAATCGGGAGTACTTTTCTGTATGGTATAATCAATAATAATCGGAATATACTATTTTTCTAGTATATATATATATAGGAAAATTATCAAGTGCTGGATCCCGCATGAATTTTTCGTGCGAAATCCTGCATTAGAAAGTTACTAATATAGGAAAATTATCAAGTGTGGGATCCCACACATAAAAATTCATACGGGATCCCACATTAGAAAGTTACTATATATATTTATATGTGTATATATATATATATATATATATATATATTTTCAAATGAGGACGTCCTGATATAACTTCATGAGGATATTGATCAATATTCTCATGAAGTTATATTAGGACATATATATATATATATATATATATATATATATATATAAGCTGTCATCTGTCATTAATTTCCTAGCTGTGCTTCTGGCTTCTGCATAGAAACTATTCTAAATAACATCCCAAATGCTAGCAGTTCTGGACAAATGTGTGGATTTAGAACCTTAATTTAATACTGTCAATACTTCATAATGGTGTTTATAATGAAGGCAGAACCTAAGGATCTTTACCTTTGCAATGGTTGCTTCTTATGAACATTTTGCTATCAACTGAGACCATCATTATATGTACCAAAATAAATAAATTTTGTTGCTTTTTTGAAACACCGAAAGCCCTTATGCAACTTGGTTCTCTTGTATCGTATTGCACAGTTTCCCTTTATTTGGTTTCTTATTACAAAGGAAATGCATTGTCTAGCAGTGGCCATTTGGTGTCATTGGTGTATGTACATTTAGTTGTATTTTATTAACATTGTTTGAAAAAAACCTTCTGCTGTTATATTTTCAGGACAGTAGAGGACCAAATTTTCTTTGCAACACTGAATAAGAATTTATTGGCATTGGGTTTGAGTTTTATGAATAAAGAGGTATGTCCTGTTTTATTGCAATACATGAGAAACACGATACCTAATTTCATTTATAGCCTGTGTAGCCTGGCAGAATATTTTGGTAATGACATATTGTCTTAAAGTGAAGCAGCTGCAGATCTTATGGACGCATCATTGCATTGTCTATTTAAATAATAACACTTGTACATGCCATTACTATGGATTTCTCGGCTTTGTCTTTTCTTTTCCTCTCAGTATCTGTTATAAAATAAAATCTTCTAGGTTGCCACCCTTAAAGTTAGTTTTGTCATGTTGTGACCTGTAATCTTTAGGTAATATGTTGTGCCCTAAACAGATTCTTTTCTCCTTTTGGATTTAAATATGTTACTGTAGTCTGTGTATAAACTATAAGATGTGCCACACTAGATTAGAATCACTGGAGCTATTGAACCTAGAAAGAGTCTTCCCATCCTAAGTTTCTAAAAGGTGTTTAAAGTACTTTTGCTGCCTATGGTTTTGATGAAAAATGGGGAAAAAGAAGAAGTTATTGATGGAGGTTTAGTTCTATTGAGAGTTTTAACATTATGCCAAATCGGTAAGATCAGCTGCATAGACGTGTTACCATCTAATCTCAAGGTTTTGAATATTACTTCTTCTCTGAAAGAAACAGAAGGCTGTTTAATTTAAACATAATCTCGGGGAAAATTGTTGTTTCTTCATGAAATTCTTATCATCCTCTGGCTAAGGGGCATATTTATGTGCATTTTCTAGTTTTCTTTGCTACCATTGTTTTTCCTACTCTTTTCTGCATATATTAAGCTTGTTTGTACATGCTTGCAGAAGATATTAATCTCAACCCTTACATAGTTTGGGGAATGGACTGGCTGCTTTTGCCTGCTGTCAGTGTTTATAAATGATGTTCAGTGGGCAAAAGGCTGCAAATCCTCTCAGTGTATTAAAGTGGAAATGGCGTGGTGATTCGTCATTGACAACAAGCTTGCTTAAGGATGTGCCCCCTGAGATTGAGTTGTCTAACTATGGGTATGGAAGAATACCAAGTCCTGGTAGTGAGAGCCCGACGGGGCTACTTAATGGTGAAAGCTTGAATGTGGCACCAATTGCTGATTTAGACCTTTTTTTTGAAAGGCTGTATAGCTACTACTGTGAGAAAGGACTTTGGTGCATCATCATAAAATGGATAGTTGAGCTTCTGACCCTTGGGTTCACCATATGTTTTTCAGCATTTTTCTTGCTGTATGTTGATTGGAATGGTCTTCGTAATGCAAAGTGCGGGATGGATGCAGTTGAATCTGGAATTAAGCCTTGTGATCTTGCTAAGGAAGCTCTTCATCAGCACCCCTTAACCCCTCTAACAATTTCCAAAGCTATTATTGTTGGATATCTGGGGTTATTTTCCATATATTGGATCTTCTGTTTTTTGAGATTTTTTGCTCAACTAAAGGATACTCTAGGAATCCGTCAATTCTATTACAACAGGTAAGTCTGAATTGATCTCTGCTCAAAATGTCTTGAGTGTTGTCTTTTCTTTGTTGTTTTTGGTGACATTTTATTAGCAATTCAATGACCAAGGTTATTATCTGCTCGCAGTCTCCATGTGACGGACAGTGAAATTCAAACCATGCCATGGGCAACAATTCTTGAAAAGGTTGTTCAGATACAAAGTTCTCAGCAATTGTGTGTGGTTAAGGATCTTTCTGCTCATGATGTTGTGATGCGGTTGATGCGGAAAGAGAACTACTTAATTGGAATGCTCAACAAAGGGATTCTAGCTTTTCCAATCTCTCATTGGGTCCCAGGTGCTGGTCCAACTGTTAGATCTGGCTCAAATGCAGAACAGCATCGACTGATACTCACAAAGACCCTGGAATGGACCTTAAATTGGTGCATACTGCAGAGCATGTTTGATAAGTAAGTTGGATTTTAGACAAATGTCTGGTACTCTGGTTATATGTAGGTCACTTCATTTATCTATTTATTTTTTACCTTACCTTTAATTAGTAATACACTGTGTATTAGAATGAATCATTCCCTCTTAGTTTGCGAGAGATGACAAACTTGTTGCATTTTTGTTTGGGTGATATTTTCATTTTGCACACCTCTATTTAATCATATTATGTGCCCAAGAATGTATCATGCTCTTTGTGTTGGCAGTGTTCACTAACTCGTATCTTTTCTCTGATATCAAAACCCATGAGAGCATTGCAAGATGAGTTACAAGTAATAATGTTGTAAAACTTTTCCTTGTCTTGTTCGATGCACCTTGGTATTAATATTTAGAAGCTTGATTACTATGCTGCTCTGTTAAGATTGGCTCTAATTTCTGAAGTGAGGATATTGTAGGGTGCTGGTCTTGCCTAAGTAGAGATGGTCTAAATTTATGGTAGGACCTCACTCAAGAATCAAACTGTGTAATATAATACTTTATGGCAATCTGTTTAGGCTTTTCTGTTCATTCACCCTTTTCATATGCAGCTTTGAGTTTGAAATATGCTTAAGCTTTGGAAGATTAAATTTTCTTTATATTTCTTTTCTTTTTTGCCCAACCATGTACGATAAAACCCTGTAAAGTTCGGAAGTGGGATAAGATTTTATTCATCTGAGATATTCTGTACATTTTGCATAAAAGTGTTAATTGTGGAAAATATCTCTGTTTGACATTGTTTATTCATTTATATACCTGTCATTGTGGATAAGCTTAAAACCAAACCATGTGGTCTTTCACTTCTAGATGTGCATTATAATTATCTTTCTATATTCTTGCTGAGGTATATGGTGTTTTCTGACCTGAATTTATTGTTTTTGTAGAAATTTTTGTGTCAGAAGGGACTTCATTTCTAATCCTAAAACATTAAAGAAAAGGCTTATGGTAGTTGGGATTGCAATGCTTCTCCTCTCTCCATTTGTTGTCATATTCATGCTAGTATATCTCTTCTTAAGGCACGCTGAACAATTTTATAATCATCCAAGCACAGCATCATCTCGAAGATGGTCAAATCTGTCAAAGTGGATTTTTAGGGAATTCAATGAGGTACTATTATAACATTTCCTTTTTTATTTCTGGTTTAATACAAGCTCATATCTACTGCTTGAGTGATTGGGTAATTTTTTTCCCACTGTATGTTCAAAGGGTCAAGAACAAATGAATGTTCTTTTATTTATTTATTTTTATTTTTGCAGAGTCTGTACTTTTATTAATCTTTGACTTTTGTCCTACAGGTTGACCATTTGTTCAGGCACCGGATAAATAGCAGTGTGGTTCATGCTTCTGATTATCTGAAGCAATTTCCCTCACCCATTATTTCTATCATTGCCAAGTTTATTTCATTTGTATCTGGTGGCTTTGCTGCTATCCTACTCATCATTGCATTTCTGGAGGAATCTCTGCTTGAGGGCCATGTAATATATTTTTATTTTTACCACCTGACATCAAATCTTATTAATGTAGTTATTTAGATAATGGTAATATGTTCTTCACTGTCTAAATGGCATTATTATACATCATGTAGATATTTGGTCGCAACTTGTTCTGGTATGCCGCTGTTTTTGGAACCATAACAGCTATTAGTCGGGCTGCAGTTACAGATGATCTATTGGTCTTTGATCCAGAAGGGGCGATGTCAATGGTGGTCCAACATACACATTATATGCCAAAGAGATGGCGTGGTAAAGAAAGTACTGAGATGGTCCGGATTGAGTTTGAAACACTCTTTCAGGTAATCCCAATGAAGTGTAATTTTCCTGTGTTTTCACTAACTAGGAATGGCATGATTGCCTGAACCGAAAAATCTGCACTCCTATTACACTCTGATAATTATTAATTATCCATTGGTCTTATATGGAGTTCCTGATTCTGTTGAAATTTGGGCTTGAATATTTTCCTATTTCCTGCTCTTTTTTGTTTTATTTTTATTTGATGTTTTTTTTTTTCATGTTGCCCCTGTATTAGATTTGCTCCAATTTATTTTAAAGGGTTTTTATAATGAATTTATCACTTGTCAAAACAGGAAAAATAAAATTGTACAGGTTATCAGTTGATCAATTTCTTGTTGGAATTGGCTAGCAGCTAGCTTCTGTTTGCTGTTATTCCCTACCTCCCTTACAATCCTAGCCCATCTTCGTCTTCTAGGTTAATTTTAGTGGTACATTGCTGAATACTAAATTGGATGTTGTAAATTGATGTTTGCTGAAAGTTTGGTTGTGCTTTCTGAGAATATAATACAGTGTCACTAGAGACAAATCAATAGATTTGGAAGTTATTGGTATATATTTTTCTTAGTTGCACCTTGGTATGTAGGGTATAGAATTCGATATTGTTTTAGAAATATATCTCACCATGAATGGTTTAAAATCTCATCAATATTTGTGCTGTAGATAGTAACAAAAATGGTAAAACTTTTGGATAGTTGCCCATGCCTACAACAGCCATTCCTGTCTGCTCAATGACATGTTCAACAAATGCATTAAGAAGTTTAGGTTGGTATGTTTCCTCTAGGGCATCATTTGTTGGACTTGGGAATTAAAGATGATAGATGTTTTCACTCTGCCAACACCAAGACCATAATTATGTGTTGTTTTTGTATTAATGGTATTGTGTGATATAATTACTTTGTGATGCAGTATACTGGAATGATGTTGCTTGAGGAGATGGCTTCAATTTTCCTCACTCCATTTTTGCTCCTATTTGTTGTTCCAAAGGTCATTATTCTTTGTCTTATGATATGCTGCAGCTTTCTTTAATACTTTCACATCATTTATGTTAGTTAACGAATTTATGTTCTATTTTATCTTGCAGCGGGTGGATGACATTTTACAGTTCATTGCAGATTTCTCAGTGAATGTTGAAGGAGTAGGTCATGTTTGCAGGTTAGTCTATTCTGGCTCTATTTGGTTCGCAATTTTGGAAGCATTTATCTTTGTAGATTCAATAGTAAGCAGTTATGAGCTTTGTTTTGTGCTTAAACATCAAAGAGATTAAGTTTTTGGCAATTTCATTTGGCAGTTTCAGCACATTTGATTTTCAAAACCATGGCAACAGCAATTATGGTTCCCCATATCATACACCTCGTACCCAGAGGAGCTCTCAAGGGAAGATCGAGAAATCATTTTTGGGGTATGAACACAACACGCAGATAGTAGGATTGATGAGATTTCATGTTTGTTGCATATGATTGTCATATAATCTCCAATTTGATTGCAGTTTCCAGAGTAGCTATCCTTCTTGGGTGCCAAATGCTCAAGGAAAACAATTTATGACGAACCTTAGAACTTTCAGAGAACAGAAGTTGCAAGAACAAGGTACTAGACACGCATGTTCACCTTCTAGAATGTGGCGTGGAAGCCCTAATTTGAGAGGCCATGGAGACAGAAATAGCCTGTTATTGAGGGACTTGCCGTATAATGCTCCTGGAATTGGCGGCTATCATCTGGGTTCTTTGTGGCTACTTGATGCAGAACAAAAGAATCACCCATATCTACTTGATTGGTTTTATACCTCACGGTACCAGTGCTCAGATGATCACAGAGTAGACATACCTACTGTTCCACTTGAAGAGACTGAGCAACATCATGGGGACTATTGGATTCCGCCCAACTTTACACCAAATGAGGCAAGGTATGAAGAATACTGGGGAAACCACTATGATGATCGATCTCAATCTCATCTAGAGGCTTCCACATCAGCTCCACTATTCCGGGAGAGTGTGCTTCAGCATCTCGATTCCAATAACTCAGCACACCCAACAAGGAGCCATTGGTGGGATAGAAGTGGCCCGAATGATGCACAGCCTCAGACAAGCTTTCTTGAGCCTCCTGATTTCAATCAATATACTTCAGATGCTAACTATTATGAAAATCTTTCGGAGAAAAGCATGGAGGATCAAGGACAGCTCTTAGACTGGAGAAATTCTCAAAGGTTAACACGCACCACTTTCATGGATGACCTTGAAACCGGAGGGGATGTAGGACAGCTCTTAGACTGGAGAAATTCTCAGAGGTTAACACGCACCACTTTCATGGATGACCTTGAAATCGGAGGGGATGTAAATCTTCATTTTGATGATATTTATAGCAAACCTCCTGAAAGTCCAATTGTGAATCCAGAGCCCTCAAGCTTTGAGTAATAATTGTTCTCTTAGTTTGTTTTCAGATTCTTGTTTTCAGATTCTTGGAATGCATATGGGTGTATTCTTTGCTGTATATAGATTCATTATGAGGTTAGATTCTGGCTAGGCCTCATTTTAGAAGGTAATCATAGTCAACCTTCTAAAACTGTACATTCATTTACAATCTATTGATCATCTCAAATTTCATTCCAATTGACAAACTTTGCTTGTATGTATGTGCGTGATCTGTGTTTGTTAATTGGGTAATCCATGTATGTGCAGGCTGAATCCACAGAAATTTATTATTTTGCCTACAAGTTCCAAATCAATAAAAAAATTATTATGTGAATATGTGATTATGTTTCAATGAATCTTTTTAAGTGAAAGGCTTTAAAAATTAAATTTCTTGCAGCGAAAGTATAAGGTTTAGAGAAGTTAATCTGTTACGATTCTGTTTATTTTAAATTTAAAATGTTTGTTTTTGTTTTAAATTCAAATAGGATGATAATATCTTATTTTAAATAAGATTATATAGGATTTGTTTAGATATGATTTCTGGTATTTCTTTAGTTTGTAATCTCTATAAATAGAGACTTGTTTTCAATAAAAAGTATGAATGAATTTTTAAGTATGATGTGTTAGTCTTTTATGACTTTTGGGAGGTTCTGGTTTCCCTCGAAGCAAACTAGGTTTCTATTTTTGGGTCCATCAAATCGTGATCGTACCATTTGGTATCAGAGCCGGTTATGAAGCACTTCCGCTAGGTTCATGTCGAACTACCATTCCGCTGTTTGGAGCAATGAATTCGGTCGGTAATTTATAGGCTAGATTAAGATGTGTTAGTATATATTATGTATGGGCATAATATTATTGCATCGAATACTGATAGTCAGGTGACGGGTCAGTGTCGATATGTTGACCAACGAGGACGTTGGATCGGAAGCGTGGTGGAATGTTACGATTTTGTTTATTTTAAATTTAAAATGTTTGTTTTTGTTTTAAATTCAAATAGGATGATAATATCTTATTTTAAATAAGATTATATAGGATTTGTTTAGATATGATTTCTGTTATTTCTTTAGTTTGTAATATCTATAAATAGAGACTTGTTTTCAATAAAAAGTATGAATGAATTTTTAAGTATGATGTGTTAGTCTTTTATGACTTTTGGGAGGTTCTGGTTTCCCTCGAAGTAAACTAGGTTTCTATTTTTGGGTCCATCAAATCGTGCTCGTACCATAATCCTCTCGGTCAAACTTGATAAGAAACTTAATTTAGTTTGTGTTTGTTTATGTAGTTGTGTGTATAGCTTTTATATTATGGATTTTTAATGGGCAAAGATAGAGCTTGAATGGGAACTGGGAAGTGCCGAAGTGACAATCACTTTGTTTGAGAGTGGATGTTATTTACTTATTTTAATTGATTTTTGATATACAAGAAGAGTGAATGAGCACCTTTACTGCCGGCCTCTTTGGCTGTAAACTAAATAATGTGTCAAGTGATTTGTCATTAACATGCCATTTACCGTTCATTACCAAGTGATTTGTCGTTAACATGTCACTCATTCACTTGACATCAAGGAAGCACGGATACAGGGATACGATACAAGGATACATAATTCTCCAAAAACTAGGATACAGATACGGTAGGGATACATCAATTAAAATAATATATATTTATATTTTCAAAAAATAATAAAATATGAAAACATAATCCAATAATCCATTCGAAACATATATTGAGTAATGCTAGACGTCCCAATTTTTTTTCCCTAAATTTTGTCCCTAATGATGTGGCACGTGAGGTGTCAGCATCACATCAGTCACTATATAATCTCAAGATTTATAAGATGCTTACACCTCACGTGCCATATCATTTGGGAAAAAAAAATTAGAACGTCTAGCATTACTCTATCAATAAACATATCACAAAATCCAAATATCATAAAATCTATAAGTTATTAACATAAGTCATAACAAAAAAAAAAAAAAAAAAACTCATAAAACATATTCTTAATTAACTTCATTCATATTGTTAACAGATCTAAATAATTTGGCCTCTAATTCTGGTTCATCAAGAGAAAGATATACAATCTCGAGTATCCCAACATTCTCCATGTCCATAGAATCATATTGTTTAAATAATTTATCATTTGATGAAATGAAGAAAGTCAAGAAACCTTAACCCAAATCCCATGGGCATAGCTCAGCTAGTAGATGGACGAGCTTGATATTTGGACAAATGACTCCCAAGTCAGTGGTTCGAATCCTACCAATGACAAAAAGCTTTTAAAAAAAAAATACATGGTTTACATAGTTGGATAGATAGATTATAGATATTGCCAAAAAAAAAAAAAAAAAAAAAAACCCATATTATTTAAATAATTTGAGTTTGACCCCTAATTTTTTTTAATTCATATTTTGACCCATATTTTAAAAAAAAATAATTGCAAACTGCCCTTTCATATTCTCCACGTGTCCATGCCGTGTCCTCCGCGTGTTTCCTCTATTGACTTTCAAAAAAGTCAACAAACACAGTTTTAAAGTGTCAGACACGTATTCAGCCGTGTCCGACACGGGCCCCATGTCTTTTTAGGAGTGTCCGTGCAACCTAGCTTGACATGTTGTTTGAGTTGAATTTTAGATATCATATAATGATTTGTATGGTAAAGAACTAAGGGCAACTCACTTGCCATGATTTGTACGTTAAAACAACTCACTTAACACGTCATTTGATGTGATTTGGGTCGTATAATATTACTTGTTTAAACTAAAAATATATACATTAATACCAAACGTCAAACCTAAGTTTGAGTTTGAGGTCATAATTATTATGGAAAATAGAAAATAAAGAGAAATTCAATGTGTGAAATTTAGATAAGGAAAAAAAAAAATCAAGATAATTTTTTTTGAAGAATAGCAAGAAAATTGTTAAATAAAGATTCAGCTTTTATTTCAATGAAATTGTATAATAAATAGAATTTGTGTAGGTAATTTTGAATTTTCATTTACGAAAATATATGCTGTTATACAAGAAGTTTGAACTAGGGGTGAGTGTTTTCAAGTTAGGTTGGGTTGGAAATTTTTCAACCCAATCCAACCCAACGTAAATTTTAATCCAAACCAACCCAACCTAATATTTGTTAGGTTGGATTGGGTTGGGCTTTTTAAGTATAATAGAAAAAATATATTTGAATTCAAATTTTGTTATATCAAAATTCAAATTGAAAATAATTTTTCACCCAAATATCATATCACAAGAGTTTAGATTTCATAAAAGCTTCAAAATCAAATCACAACATATAATATAAATTGTTTAAATATCTATTGCATAATTATAAAATAAAAATATAATAATTTATCCAATTTGGAAAGTCTCCATCTAAGCCTCTCATCAATTTTACAATTATAATCACTTTGGCGAATATCTCGTAGTTGGATAATCTATTATTTATTTCAACCAATATAATAGTTTGACTTTATATACAATTATTAGACTTTTTTCTATCAATTCTTAATTGAATTCTAAGAAAAAAAAACATTTTAAAGTATAATCAAGAATGTGTCAATTAATACAAAAGATGAAAACAATATAATTTTATATTTTTAATAAATATATTACATATTTATGGTATAAAAATATTTAAAATTATGTATTTATATTTGACATTTATAATATTATAAATGGTGCATAAGTAAAATTTTTAAATATTAAAAAAAAAAATTGATTTCATAATAAATCTATTAATAAATAAAATTATTTAACTTATTTTTTATTATTTATATCGGGTTATCAGGTTGGGTTGGGTTATATTTTATTAATCCAATCCAACCCAACCCAACCCAACCCAATTTTAAAAAGGGTAAATTGCAATAACATACCATCACATTTGCTCATAATACTGTCAGATCGAACATTTACTATAATTACAAAAAGATACCCTTGACTGCTTTGACCACAGTTAGACTTAACGGTAGACTAAACGGTGCAAGGGCAAAAGGGTCTTTTTCTCAACAAATCAAGCAAAAAATTATTTAATTATAAAAAATAATAAAAATTTAAATGTTCTTTTAATCAAAATATACAAATAAATGAATAATTGAAAGAAAAAAAAAATAAACTTTGAACCCTCCATTGGAGATCTGAATTCTTTCTTCTTCTTCAGATTTTTTTTCTTCAATCTGGGAAATTCAAACACATCATTAAAAATCCAGATCCAACTAAATTCAACACAAAAGAAAATATCCATTTTTTTTTTCTCTTCACTTTTTCTTTTCTTAAACCTGGAAATTCAAACACATCATCAATCCATATACAAACACCCCCTACTTCATCTTTAATCAAAATTCTAACACAACGAAAAAAAAAAATCATTTGCTCATCCATGTTCAATCGTTTTCAGTGGAATCTTCATCTTTGCCAGTCGCAGATGGGTCACCAATTTTTTTCTTCAATCAAAATCACATCTTCAATCGCAAATGTTTCACCAGAAGATGCGACCCATCTGCGATAGAGCAAGACTCCATTGGACTCTATGAGATGGAATCGACTCTATTAAGATAAGAGTCAAGCTCCATAAGACCCCATCTGAGATGGAGATTGGAGACCCTCCATCTCCATTGATGTAGCAAACACAAATCCACACCATATCTAAACCAAAGTCTAACTTCTTCTCCACAACTTCCACAAAATCAAAACTGGTTTAATGTAAGGAGAGTTCACCATGACTTTATTTATATATCCTAAAAGTTAAGCCTTGATGGCTCTTCAGGCATGTAGAAAGAAGAACTGGGGCGGCGGCTAGGTTTAGGGACTGAGGGTTCTGTGAATGGTGATTGTAGTGTGGTTCAGGTGTTGGATTTTTTTATATATTTTTTTTCTATTTCACAAAACAAAATTTTGCTACTGATTTTATTTAAAATTTTCTTCTTACTTTTTGATATATATATTTTAAATGTTTTTTTATTGTTTTCTTTTAAATTTTTTGAATCATTACATGTTTCTTCACACATTTTGAATTATTACTTGTTTCTTGAACACTTATAAGTTTTTAAGTTTTAATCATTACTTTTATTTTTATTTTTTTATCATTTATTTAAATAAATAATTGATAAATATTAAGGGAGGGCAATTCAGACATTTCCATCTCAAAGTCAAGATTGCTGTTAAGTCTACCCTTGGTCAAAGGAGTCAAGGGTATTTTTCTATAATTAAGGAAAAAGTTCGATCTGACAGTATTATAGAAAAATGTGAGGGTAAGTTATTGCAATTTACCCTTTTAAAAACAACCCAAACCAATCTAGTCGGTTGGGTTGGGTTCGTTTGGGTTGGCGGGTTAGTGTCCACCCCTAGTTTGAACAGTTAAATAATCGCTGATACAAAACAGAGTAGGGTTTTGTGAGGGTTTAACAAAACCACAACAATCACAGAAGAATCTACTAAATTGTAGCAATCGCCATGAAAAGAGCATCGATTTCACTTCTCTCGCGCCTTTCTCGGCACAAATCCCAGAATTTCATACCTATTATCTCCAAATATTACATTTCTGACTTGGCCTCCTCGTCTTCACCACTAAAACCCTGCGCAAGATCTCATGGCTTGATCGTCAGAAACCACCCATATCAGACCAACCCATCTCATAAAATGACCACCCTTGTCGAGAACCCTCTTCAGCTCTCCTCCAGACAGAGAAAAACCAAAGAAAAATCTGATCTTGAAGAGGCTTTTGAGTCTGCAAAGACCTCTGAAGAAATGCTTCGCCTTTTCAAATTGATGGAGGCTTCTTTTGATGAGAGCGAGCTCGGTTTGGCTTCTTTGAAAATTGGTCTCAAGCTTGACCAGGAAGGTGAGGACCCTGAAAAGATTCTCTTTTTTGCTGATAGAGCTTTGAAAGTGCTTGATAAGGTTGATAACACTAGTAGACCATCCTTTCTTGTTGCTATGTGTTTACAATTGATGGGTTCTGTTAATTATAGCTTGAAAAAGTTTAATGACAGTTTGGGGTATCTTAATAGAGCTAATAGGATATTGGGCAGTTTAGAGGGAGAGGGTTTGGGTCGTGTCGAAGATATTAGGCCAGTTATGCATGCAGTGCAACTTGAGTTAGCTAATGTGAAGACTGCCATGGGAAGGAGAGAGGAGGCTTTAGAGCATCACAATAAGTGTTTGGAGATTAAGGAATTGACTTTGGAGGATGATAGTAAGGAACTAGGGGTGGCGAATAGAGATTTGGCTGAAGCTTATGTTGCTGTTTTGAATTTTAAGGAGGCATTACCATATGGTTTGAAGGCCTTAGAGATTCATAAGAACGGACTGGGGGATAATTCTGTAGAGGTTGCACATGATAGAAGAGTTCTTGGAGTGATATATAGTGGGTTGGAGGAGCATCAGAAGGCATTAGAGCAGAATGAGTTGTCACAGAAGGTTTTGAAGAACTGGGGTCTTAGTTCTGAGTTGCTTCGTGCAGAGATTGATGCTGCAAATATGCAAATTGCATTGGGAAAGTTCGAAGAGGCTATTAATACATTGAGGGGTATTGTTCAGCAGACAGAGAAAGACAGTGAGACTCGAGCGTTAGTTTTTATTTCGATGGCAAAAGCATTGTGCAGTCAGGATAAATTTCCGGACACTAAGAGGTGTTTGGAGATTGCTTGTGGAATTCTAGATAAGAAAGAGAAAGTTTCTCCAGCAGAAGTTGCTGATGCATACTCGGAGATATCCATGCAATATGAGACCATGAATGAGTTTGAGACAGCAATATCTTTGTTGAAGAGAACTCTGGCTTTACTTGAGAAGCTTCCACAAGAACATCACTTGGAAGGAAGTGTTTCTGCTAGAATAGGTTGGTTACTTCTTTTGACAGGTAAGGTGCCTCAGGCAATTCCTTACTTGGAGAGTGCAGCTGAAAGGTTGAAAGAGAGCTTTGGTCCCAAGCATTTTGGTGTGGGTTATATTTACAACAATTTGGGAGCAGCATACTTAGAACTAGATAGACCTCAGTCAGCCGCACAGATGTTTGCTGTTGCAAAGGATATCATGGATGTTTCACTTGGTCCCCATCACACAGATTCAATTGAGGCATGTCAGAATCTTTCAAAAGCATACAGTACCATGGGAAGGTAGGAATGCTTATTCAAATAATTGATTATTGGAAGGAAGAAAAATGCATTGTATCCGCATCTATTAGACTTATAACTTATAAAATCTTTGATGCTGTCAAATATAATTGCTTCCATTTCCCACAAACATTGATCTGTTAACTTGGATCATATACACATTTCCGTTTATTTATTTTTTATTATACCCATTGATCTGGATGCATCAAAATTTTCTTTTCCTCATATTGATTGGTCTGACAAAAGAAAAGTTTTAAAAATTGTGTATCCGTATTGTGCCTTACCTGAAAGCCAGATGATATTCTCATGCTGATGTTATTATTTAGATATGTGTACACATATAAAGTATTATTCACAACACGAGTCATCTGATGTGCAAACACATTCTGAAGCTAAATGAAAGAATGTACTTAAATTATTGGGTGGAAGAGTGAAATTTCTTTGGTAGGAAAAAGCTTACTTTTTCCTTCTACTTCGTCATCCTGTCTTGCTAATGTGCCTTTAACCATCTCACTATATATATATATATATATATATATTATTTTATGGTGCATCTTTTTTTTTCTTAATAAATAATGTAATACATGCTAGGCTTGCCACTTGTGTGTGCATCAATTTTTTGCATTTATAAAATCCCAAAATTTTTAACAAAGGTACATACATGCCTATGTGAAATCACGTTATGTCTGCTTTTTATCCATTCATTATGGTAGGAATCAATTGACATTAAATGAACTGTTAAAAATAAGATTTCTCTGTTATATGCTTTGGCTGTTAGCTTAAGATATGTAATATACAAATTTTCTTACATGTTGCAGCTATACCCTCGCAATTGAATTCCAGCAGCGAGTAATTGGTGCCTGGGAAAACCATGGACCTAGTGCAGAAGATGAACTCAGAGAAGCCCGTCGAGTTCTTGAACAATTAAAGAGTAAAGCTTCTGCTACAACCATTAACCAGCTTCCTACAAAGGCCTTGCCCTTGCCCCATACTAATCTCTCTGGGCAAAACTCACAACCTGGCATTTCTGTTAACCAGAAACTAACAAGCTCTATATAGTACACTTCCTTTATAAACCTGGCTACTGCATGATCTGGCATCTCAGTACACAGTTTCTATCTGGTTAGTTATATTATCAAAGTGGTGAGGATCACTGGTTGCTCTAATAGATATTTTGTTAATGCTTCTAGCCATTCATTTAAGCAACTCAAATAGATAATATTTTTTGATTTTGTTTGGGAATGCAAAGTGTTAATTACAATATAGTACTGGTAGGGCCTTCTGTAATATAAGTTGCTCTTGCAGTATTTTGTTTTCAGTAAGTTTCGAGCTTCAATGAATTTTGTTTAGTCACCTTCATCCATGGTTTGACCTTGAGGTTGCATGAAAAATAGATCCTGTCATCATCATGCATGTGCAATTTAAGTTTGAAGGACTTATTATGTGGGTGTTAATATAGTAGTACTGTTTATGTGTTGTATTAGATACTTTCTACATTTTGTGACACTGTTGCTAGGTTTTCAAAGGTTATCTGGGTATATTTATCTTGTTTAATGCAATGAATGGATGGTGAAGATTGAATTTATTCTAAGGCTTGAAATTGAATGTTATCAGGGTATTAGGGTTTTATTTCCTGTAAATACTATAGCTATGAATGCAAAGGTGTGACTAATCATCAATTAATTAACCTTTGACATTATGGTTTCAATTGAAAACATAGGATTCCTCTAAGAAACTTAGATTCGATGGCAAAACAAAGCATGCTTACCTCTTTCTGCTTCTCAACTGCATCACAATGTGCCGAAAAATTGCTTATGATTCATGAGGCTACAACAAGTTTTCCATGATTGTATCACTTGCATCATATAATGTTAAAATGCAATATATAAGGGTCTCATTCTTGATTTCCAGCTCCTCTATAAACGATCTTTCTGTTTGTAGGTCTTAATGGGTTTCTTTGTCTTCTGTATTGAACCTTGCAGAGAACACCGCAGGAAGCCATCAACGGGCTATTGTAAAACTAGACCTGGATGTCACAAATTTTTTGACACGGTATTGATTACCCATAAGAGGAAAGTCCTTTTTTCAAGTTTTTTTTTTTCCCTGGATTTTTCACTTTCTTTATCAAGGAAGAATTAGTATGTTGAGTTGTCATCTCTTGATAATAATGCTATGAATGCAGTAGTTGTCTATAATTATCTGAGAGGGTTGGAATAATATGCTTATAAACTTGGCTACAATCATGGATGTATATTTTTTTCTCATGGAATATCATGATGATTTAATGCTCAGTGTTCGTATCGCCAACAAAAGTCCTTGGTCTCACACTCACTCGTGCATGTTCATATTGTGAATGGTTGAATTTCAGAATTCCCTTTAATCTTTTCGGAGACTTGAATCATTCAAGAGAAAAACCTGAGCTTGAAAAAGCTTTCACCATTTTCAGTAACCTTGTTTTGTAGATGAGTGACGATTAAATTAAAGACTAAACTTGTGAATTCCTCGGTTTAGTCTCTGAAGTTGACATGGTTGCACTCACTGCCTTGGCAAATCATTATGTTTGCTAAATGAAGGGATGGAATCCCACTCTTCTCTTTGTGGCTGAAATTTATGAAACCATTGAAACCCATGATTAAACATGGTTTCTGGTCTTCATGAGCAATGTCAAAATAATTGTACCACAAAGACAAAAAGTTGTAGGTGATCATATTTCCAAAGGAAACTTGCCCTTGATTTCACTCATTGCTTTTTGGGTCCACCTGCTCTGGCTTCCATTATATCATTCCCTCTCCACCCTTTCTCCTTTCTGAAAAACTCTGGATTAAAAAGGACTGTAAAGCAATCATTCTCATTCATGAAGAGTTGAGAGGAAGAAACTCATGACAAAATAAAGATAGTCTTATCCATCCATAGTGGTTTAAGCAATAATTCTCAAAGTCACCATCTAAGAAACCAATCCAAAAGTCACTCTACAACCATCTGATTCAACTGTTCAATGGCATCCTAAAAACTCTAACAACTCAACCTCAAAAACAAAGATACAAAGAAAAAAAAGAAGAAAAAAAAGGAAATAAACAATTAATTTTCAAATTAAACTATCTCACATTCAATAGGAAGAAGTGCATTTCTTGGTCCCCTGCCATGTCCAAATGGGAAGAACGATCTTCGGACTCTATTACTGAATTCTTCATTAGTATTAACCTTTCTACTATGCCCGTTTTGTTGAACGATAGCTTGAACAGTTAAGTAAAGCTGTCGATCTGCTGCTGAATCCAGTGAGAAAGATCTCCTAATTGGTTGGATACAAAACTGATTATCTTTCTTTCTTATATCAATGCACTCGTCCCCCATGATCGAAACATGGTGGCGTTTCTTGGGTTTTAAGTCTCCATGTTTCTGCTCCAATGTTTTTGGAGAATGACTTCTAGCTCTAGGCTGCACCAAAACCTCACCCGAATTGTCTCTTTCATGTTGCCTATCAGGTAAAGAACCTTCTCCATCTTCTCGTCCCAATTCAATTACCACAAAATCTTCATCCCCTCCTATGAGGCTATCTGTATATGGTTGTGAGCCTTGAGGTGAAGATCTTGGTGCAATAATTTGATCGACTGGATATCGAGTTGTGCCTGAAATGCTTGTTCGACAAAGAGGGCAATTTGCATTACTTTGAAGCCATATGTCAATGCAATCTAAGTGGAATGCATGGCTACATTTGGGAAGAACTCTTAGCATATCTTGTTCTTGAAACTCATTCAAACAAACCACACATCCGTAGATACTTATGTCCTGGCCTTCTCTTTTGAATTGAAATGTTGGGATATCGCGAATGATTGAATCATCAAGGCCACGATTCCACATTGTTGGAGAGAAAGCTATAAACGATTCTTCGTATTGTCTGGCTCTCAAGGTAGAAAATCGTCTCAGCAGATTAATTTGGTGCCAGTTGTTGCAGCATTTGCTCACAAAAACATAGTAGCCAACTAGCAAGAAAACTGTGCCCATGATGCTTAGAACAGCAACTGCTAGAATAGGAAAAGCAAAGTCTGAAGTAGGAGGCATTGGTGGTTGATTTGTGAAGCTTTGCTGGTTTTTGATGGGTGATGATAGAGCTTGAGATCCCAGGTCATACAAGTGTCTGTGGTTTGGTGCCATAACCAAAAACAAATCCCAAATGAAGAATAAGAGATTTTTTGAAGCAAAAATGTATGGAAGATAATGAGAGTTTGACTAAATTACCAAGTGTTTATAAGAAAACCCAAGTGGGAGGAGAAAAGTGTAGGCGGGTTAAAAAAATGAAAAAGATTTTGTTTGCTTGAAAAAAAAAACACAAATTTGGAGAGCTGCACCAATAGAGAAGCACATGTAGTTTTAACAAGAGTGCACAAACATGCAGAAGATAGGTGGAGTAAATTGTGTTAATGACTTCCATTTCAAGCCTCTCTTTCGGTTTATTGAACTAGAATGATTATCTGGTCGCCATTTGGAGTGGGCTGTAGGTCCTATCATTTTCTGCTATGATCAATGTTTTTTTAGTAAGAAGACCTTACAAATTCTAGATACACTCATGTCAAGTCTTGTAACGTGCAATCTCATCTTAGTTAGTGACCCCTTAAATTGGCTGATGAGAGGACACAGGTAGAGGAATTCATTAGTGGACCGAATATATATCATTATACTCGTAATCTTTTATTTATAAAATTCTATACCATTATGACGAGACGAAGTTGGTCTAGTGATAAACCCTTCATACCTGCACAACAAGGTTGTGGGTTCAAGTCCTTTCTTTCGCCTAAAAAACCCAGAATTTATATAATAATGTAATATATATTGTACTTTTAAAAAAAAAAATGTTGAACTAAAAGACATTCCTATTAAAATAATGTTGTTTGAACTATTGCAATTTTAAGGTTTGAGGAGACATAACTCAAACCCACAACCTTGAGGAAACTTTGCTCTAAATTTCTCTTATCAAGTAAGTTTTAATTTCAATAATTTTTTTATACCAAAATTCCAATAGAGTTTCCTTTGTTTTGATTCAAGTGTGATGATTTACTATTGGACTAACCTTATCTTGTTACATCATTAACTTTAAATTGGATAATATTATTGCTTTAATTTAGATAAAGGATCGTAAGGGAACGCATGAGCAAGAGCAATTGATATAATTTGAATTTTCTTTTAAAAAAGTTGCCAAAAACAATTGGTTCTATCTAATACTAGTCATAAGCTAGCTTAAACTTGGAGAGTGTATTCAATCTAGAGCTTGTTAGATTGATTTTGATAGATTCCACAGATTCTGTACATTTCATATAGATTTTGTTAGAGTTCTCTGTCGAGCATTAGAGCTTATTGGACTTTTACACATAATTATATGGAATTTGATGAATTTTTAATGGTTTTTCTTGAATTATTTTTTTGATTGTTCATCATATAATAGTTTGAGAAATATTCATTTATATATATATATAGTAAACCCAACAAATTAGTCCAAAAACCAATCAAAATGATGTGGTAAATGATTTGTTCTTGTCATATCATTCACCATATCACCTTATGATTTATATGGTGATGATAACTCATTTGCACTGAATTTTTGGTTAATTTTTTAGATTGTATAGTATTAATATATATATATAGTTTGATCTGATTTTTTGTGTGGATGATAAGTTTAATGATTGCATACAAAATTTAAAAAATTTCAAGCACAGCACCTATATATATATATATATATTTTCATTTTTTTCTATTTTCACCATTTTTCCAATGCTTCATATTTAACAAAAAAAGGAAAAAATAGTTCTAATGTTTGAAAATTTTATTTTGTATACAAGTAGATTTCATTGAACTTATCGATCACAAAAAAATTTAGATTAAAATTCATTCAAATTGATGGATTTCATGGAGGTCCTTACTTTATGTTAAAATAAGGTAAATCCTTTATGAGAGAACCACTGATATATATATATATATATATATATATATATATATATATGTACAGAAATTATATTATCAGTTCGAACTGACAAAAGTTATATCAGTTCCTTGCATGTGGGCCACTGGATTTAAATACTTTGACTTGGCTGTATGCACTTGTCAGTCAAAGTATTTAAATCCAGTGGCCCACATACAAGGAACTGATATAACTTTTGTCAGTTCGAACTGATAATAGAAAGACTGATGTATATATGTATATATATAACACCAATAAATTTATACAGAAATTTTATTTATATTAATGAAATTTTGATATTATATAAAAATAATTGACTTTTTAAATTCTGATTATAAAGGCTAATTGTTTATATATATGGTTGATCTATAGTTCATCGGTGCATGGTGCACCCAATTTTTTTTTATTTTTTTTTTTAAGGAATTCATTAATGAAAAGAACAAGTACTAGGCTGGCGAATCGGCTAGAACTAAGCACTCCACGTAGGGCGGGCAAGACTCCAACTACAAATAATCCTTATCAGAAGAGAGTGCCAACTTAATAAGACTATGAGCGACTAAATTCGTTTTTCTAAAAACAAAAGAAACAGTAATAGAGTTACAACTAATTAGAGAAGATATCACTGATTATCACCCCAATATCAGCAGCAAGAACCACCTCTAAATTCACAACATCCACAACAGATTTCATAGTAGTCTTAACAACAGTAGGGACAAGGCCAGCCTCCACAACAAATCTCATACCATGAAGCAAAGCCTCCGCCTCTGCTACTTGGGAAGAGATACACACATGAATAATTTGGACAGATGACCCCATAACAAGATGAGTATGATTTTGATCAATGATATCAACACGACAACACTAATCTGATTCTGGGACCCATTCACTGCCTCATCAGTGTTGACTTTAAAGTACCCCCCAACTCCGAAACACACCACTTAATGATCAACCCCTAAAGTAGGCTTAGGGGTCTCCTAAGGATTAGCTGAACGAAATCCCGCCATATGGCTAGAAGACCAGCCCATAACATCGTCATCGCATCGCACAACAACGTTGTGGACAATCCGATTTCTAATCCACCCTTAAAAACTTAAACGTGTTAATTAATTTTTTTTTTGGTATGATGACATCGATTCACATGTGATTACATACAATTCACATGCACTCACATTTAAATTTAGTCTTGTTTTGTCATGATCACACGTAACTTATATACGATAACATTATATACATGCAATCACATGTTACTCAGATACGATCGCATGCAACAATATTTTAATACACCATACACAGGTGTACTATAGATTGGACCATATATATATATATATATATATATCAATACATCATAGTTCTCCATATCAAAAGATAAACGCCTCCTTTAAAAAATAAGTACACATTTTAACAATCTAATCTCAAATTCTGAAATGTAACAACTTTAAAATGGTGTGCATTATAAAAGTCCAAAAGAAATTATTCCACATGTTATTATTCATTTTCCTTTAATGTCATTGTTGTCATTCTGCAAAGCAATAAATGTATACAATACTTTTGTTTATATTAATCCTATTAATGAAAATTTGAAATTATGAAAAAATAATTGACTTTTTTTTTTATTAATTTTAATTATCAAGGTCAATTGTTAGATAGTTTGTTTATTTGTTTGTTTTTTTTAATTTCAATATATTATAAAAATCAAATCCATCCAAATCTGCAAGGGTTGAACAGGATTTGTTATAGGTCTTTAGAGCATCTTTAATGATATCCTCAAAAGTATAAGTGTAATCAAGATTTGATTATTTATCTCAAAAACACCGTCCAACGGAGTCACTAAAATTTAGCAATAGCTTTAATCAATAATCAAATTACATCTTCAATAATCAAATTTGAAGATTAACTTGCAATCATCAAATACAAATTAAACATAATCCAAAATAATTGCTATTGTAATTTTATTATTTCTCTCTTATCTGTGGCTTTTTTTTTTTTTTTTTTCTCTGATCACTTATGTATCTCATCATTGTTTTGACCCCAAAAATTTCAACAAAGTAAAATTCATCTCTTTATTACGAATGGATCAATACCCATATCATATACATTATCTTGTCTTTTATAGTTTTTTTTTTTTTTTAATTTTTTTTTTACCCTATTTGGCTAATGATAAATTGAAGGAAATTTTTTATTCTGATTATATAACAACAATCAATGATTGATTTTAGAGCAAAATATTTATTAACTGAGATTTAGTTCACCCAAAAAATAGAGAATTTATTTGATCAGTCTTACCTACCAGATTAGTGATGAAAGAAACTCAAAGAGAAATCCATCATTTTGATGTGCAGAGGAAGAAAAAGAGAAAAAAAGTATTTAATATCTTGAGATATGAGGTATATATAAATGCTACAAGTTTGTGAAATAAAACTAAGCAGGAATAGTGAAAAAAATATAGCATAAGTAGATTTTTTATTGAGAGAATTGCATTTTAGTCCCTGTAGTTTACCTTATTCCACGTTTAGTCCACGGTTTTTTTTATTGTAACTTTTAGTCATTCTGTAACAGAATTCGTTAAAAGTACACTTTCTGGCATGTCAGGCGTGTGAATGACCTTAATGCCCCTAATACTTTCTGATACCCTTTGAAAGACCATTTTACCCTTAACTAAAAATTAAAAACAGATTTAATAATATATATATATATATATATATATATATATATATATATATATAACAGATTTAATAAAAACAAATAAATATAAAATAAAGGGGGTAAATAAAATACAAATAAAAATATTTTATATAATACAAAAATAAAATATTTTAAATCTCCACTATCCAAATCTTAGATGGATGGTGGGGATTTATTTATTTAAAAAATAAATAATAATTATATAAAAAAATGAGAATACAAATTCCAACCCTAACCAATAAAATACATTAAAATATTATATATATATATATATATATATATATATATTAAATGCATTTAAATTAATAAATATAATTTAATTAAATAATAAAAATGAAACTTAAGGCAAACCATCATCATATAACCGATTCAATTCAGACTCAATTTCCAACCGATTCAATTCAAACTCAATTCACTATCCAACATTCCAACTGATTGAAGTCCAAATGAAACACAAGTCAAACCATCATCATACAAAAGTCATTTTGATTTTTCCTTTTTCCATTCAACATAATCCAACCAAAAATCTAGAAATTGAAACCCAATGTCATCTCAGAAAAAATGAAACCCAGAAAAAAAAATCATACCAAAAAACTACATCAAAACCGAAAATCAACAGAAAAAACCCATACTTCATCCCAAAATAAAAACCCCAAACCCAATTTTCCCAGAAACCCAATCAAAACATAATCAAACAAACCTAGAAAATCCACCACCAGCGTTGATCGGAGTGAGATGAGGCTCGCGGGCGAGCTCCGGAGCAGATTGCTCCTCCGTGCGGTGCAGATTGCTCCTCCACGGTGCATATCGCTACACGGTGCAGCCACGGTGCATATCGCTCCTTCGTGCGGTGCAGATCGCTCCTCCATGGTGTAGATCGCTACACGGTGTAGCCACGGTGCAGATCGCTCCTCCATGCAGTGTAGATCGCTCCGACAACATTGTTTGGTCCGCGCTCATCGCCGTTGCCGTTATTTGGTTTGGGTGTTGATCGAATCTGATGGTGAGAGAGAGAGATAAAGAGAGATGAATGGTTTAGGTGTTGATCGAATTTGGTGGTGGTGTTTGATTGAATGTGTTCTGGTGGTGGTGAGAGAGAGAAATTTAATTAGTTTTGTAATTAATTAATAAATTTGTTTTTATATATTTGTTTTTGTAAAATTAATTTGTAAATTACTATTATACCCTTTGGTTATATAAGCTTTTAGAATATCTGATGTTATTTTACCTATTTACCCTCGTTGACCCTCGTTGACTTGACGGAACCCTAACAGAATTGGACGGTAGGGACTGAAATTCATATTGTCAGAATACAGATGGACTGAAAGTTACAATACCAAAAAACCGTGGACTAAACCCAGATTAAGGCAAACTACAGGGACTAAAATATGATTTTCCCTTTTTTATTTAAATAAAATGTACCATTATGAACTACACAACCATCGATTTTAGCAATCCCTGAAAACAATCATCAAATATTGAGGGTGACAACTTTTGAGGATTCAAATTTGCTTATACAACTAAATATACTCTTATGTTTATAAATCTAATGTTAAAATCAATCAAATTTAATCACTTAACCAAAATATGCAAAGTCAATCACTTTTTGAATACACCTAGGTATTTTTGGATTTGTTAAAAAGTCTGAATTGAATACACTTAAATTTTGAGTGGTGCTATTGGCACACCCCCTACTCATCTATTTATGCCCCACTTGTTTAAAATATTTAGTATTATTTTTTTTCTTTATTAAAATTACTAAAAGAGACATACAATTTAAGAAAAAAATATATTCTATAAAGTAAATCTAATAAAACCCCACATTCCTTAAAAAAAAAAAAAAAAAAAAAAAAAAAAAAATTGTTCTTTTAACCTTTTCTTGAAATATTTTATTTTTTTCATAACTCTTAAACCCTAAAAATCATTGGAAAATTATTGCCAGCTTGTCCCTCTTTCAGCCTTTCTTCACGACTTTAATTCTCCACAATTCCTTTTTTTTTTTCAAGGCTGCTCTGCAGTTCCATGGCTCCCCTCCCACACAAATATTATAAACCACATGCTTCATTCTATTTTCCCTAAATTTATTTAGAATGTCATCTCTTCTCCCCATCAATCCATTTATTTTTTATATTTAAAATTTTAAAAAATATTAAAAAAGTTGATAACTCCCTCCATTGTTGCTTTCCTTCAGATCCACGGAGGATGTGCTGAACTTCCTTTGATCTAGACTTCCTCTGATCCGGACAAAGTCGCAAGTATGACTCCATTTTTAATTAAAACCATTAAATCTATGGAGGCCACCGCTCTATTCAGATTTTTTTAGTTAATTTTTTTTTTTTAGTTTAAATCATTATATTAGAGCAAAAGCTTTTCATGACAGTGAGATTTATAAAAGTTTTATATTTAAGTTTTAGTTATTTTTTTCAAACTTTATATCTTTTAATAACCAAATATATGAAAATTTTAGTTGGTGTCTTGGTGGGTTTTAAAAATTCAGAGATGGGAGATGGAGATGACAGTGAGAGATTTTTTTATTTTTTATTTTTGATCAAAATGAAGAGATTTTTGTTTTTGACATGGCAGTAGTGATTATTAGGTTTCTAAATATAATGATGTGGCAAAAATATATTGGTTCGGCGTGCCAACTCACCTCTTGCCCTAGAGGTACTGAAGCATCTCCCTGAAATAGATAGAGATATTAGAGATAAGGTTTATTAAGTTTGAAAAATACGTAAAAGGGTAATTTTGGAAATAAATAAAATAAATTAATAAAAATATTTAACTTTATTTAATTAAATCAAAATTTAAACAAGTGGGGCATAAATAGATCAGTAGGGGGTGTGCCAATAGCACCACTCTAAATTTTAATGGAATCTTTATAAATTTGGATCGAATACAGCCAGACTCTTATAAACTCTTTACACAATCTAATTAAATGTGGTTTTCTTTCCATCTATTTTTAATAATATTTTCTATAGAAGAGAAAAGAGATAAATAAAAATTAATGAAATAAATTAAAAATAGAAAGAATTGAGAGAAAATCTAAAAATTAAAGAAGACATATATGGTTTAAAATATTATTGATCCATATATATATATATATACCGAAAAGGATCGGGGGAGAATTTATGATATTGATTTTGAGATTTTTTTTCTCCCTATTTCTTTTTATTTATTTATTTCCTTATCTTTTAATTTTTCATAATCAATTCAAGCTGCTCTGCAACTTCCTCAAAACTTTAAACTTTTAAAGGTACGTTCTTTCTCTCTCTTATATGATTTTTATGTTTTTAATCATTATTTTATGGGTAGTGTTGGTATGTGTCTAGGGGTTAACAACCAATTTATTTCCATAAATAAAAATAAATACACATATCAATGGCTATATTTATTATATTATTACAACAAATATAGAAACTAATTTCCATTTATAGTAATAAAGTGGTTGTTAACCTCTAATACAAAAGTGGCTTGCATACCAATAATTGTTGACATAGCAACAATGTCAAGAGACTTGCTTCCTATGTGGCATAAAAATAGACTTGATAGACAATCAACTCAAAATTTGGTCTCCAATGCTTTCTTCTAAAACACATTTTTTTTTAATGATGTGTCCATCTTTTTTTCTTGTTTTATTTTTTATTTTATTTCTTTACCAAAAATATACGAAAAATTAATGTCAGTTTTAAATGTTTGCTGAGTCAACCTAAAAAATAGTTGTGCAACAAACCGTCTGAAAGTGGACGGTCATGTTGACAATGTCTAATATTTTTTTTGCCATGTCAGCTTGACGTTGAATATGCACGGTTGCATTGGAGACACAATTATTAGCATAACGTTTATTTATCCTACATGACATCTCTTTTTTTCACAAGCCACGTTTGCATTGGAGATGCTCTAAGGAACATGTGAACACTACCCTTATTTTATTAGTTATGTTGTTTAAGTTTTTGGATTCTGATAAGATATGTATGCATTATTTTATATGTGATAATTTTTTCCAATTCAACGCAAGAACCTGTAGCAATGTTTAATATTATATAAATATATGTATCATGCTCTTTCATTTTTCCAAAGCTTTTGATCAATTCACAAACTTAAAAACGGTGAATTGCGATATGTTAAAAATATTAGATGTAGGATCATGAAAAACTTTGATAATGATCATTTTTTTTTTCTCTATACACCACTATATTATAGGTTACCGTTATATATGCTTGCAATAATTTTATTATATAATTTTGGGTTTCATTTTTTCATTACCACATATTTATGTTTGAAATAATTTAATTTTATAATTTGGAATCTCACTTTTGTTAGGTGCCAAATATAGATAATATTGAAGTTTAAAACGTTTTCAAATTTAAGGAGGACTCAAATCGTCTATCCAAAAATAGTATCCCAATTTGTATCTAACCAACTAAATTGAAACATGTGTCTACATTTAATTATTTTTTTTCAACTTCTTACATAAATGTAGATATATGTTCCAATTTGATTGGTTATATACAAATTGGGACACCATTTTTAGACAGAAGATTTTTGTCCATTTAAGAATAGTCTGTAACTTATTATTATTTTGTTTATAAGGTTGTTGGGGATCGAAATCAACCCTATCCCAACATTTTATTTAAGAAAAAGAAAAAGAACATTCTTTTAGATTCTGTTGATCTGTTTTATTCTTTTGTTTTCTTTTCTCTGTAACTTATATTTATTTAGAAAATAATTTTAAATATTTTTTTTAACAAAGATAATGCTTTGCACAGGTTGTCACACCAGTTATTTTCTATTACAAAACCTCAGAAGTCAGAACTACATTTCATTGAATGGACCGAACACCCGCTTGTCTAACATCACAAGAAATTTATATTAATTATCCAGTTTTCGTTTTTATTTAAAAAGTAAAAATGAAAATGAAAAGGATCAGCTACCCTTTTGCAATTGTATCGGTCCAAATTTATTTCTCTTTTGTTCAAGTCAACACCTCCCATTAATGGGTAAAGCCCCGCATGCAGGTATGTGTTGCTTCAAAAATTTGCCAAAATACAATAAGCAATCTACATCATCACCTTAAAAATCAAATGTATATATAAATGGCTAATAATAGGGTAGGCACTGATAAAGAATAAATTGAAGTTGAATATTTATCCTTTATCAGTAGTGCCTACCCTATTATTAGCATATAAAATAAAAAATCCAGATGCATATGCATCAACAACGCAAATTGCTAATAATAGGGTAGGCATCGATAAAGGATAAATATTCAACTTCATTTATTTTGACAAAGTCAAGCTGATATATATACAGAAATTCTATTATCAGTTCGAACTGACAAAAGTTATATCAGTTCCTTACATGTGGGCCACTGAATTTAAATACTTTCACTTGGCTGTATGCACTTGTCAGTCAAAGTATTTAAATCCAGTGACCCACATATAAGGAACTGATATAACTTTTGTCAGTTCGAATTGATAATAGAAAGACTGGATATATATATATATATATATATATATATACACTTACTGTTAATTCGTCCTGATATAAAATATAGCAGGATGAAGAATGTGGACCATAACTTATGGAGAAGTTTTGATAAGTGCATACAGCCATACACTTTGAGTCAAAGTATGTAAATCTAGTGGTCCACATTCTTCGTCCTGATATAGTTATTGTTAGTTCGAACTGATAATAGAAAATCTGTGTATATATATATATATATATATATGATGTGAGTTAAATTTAATTTTCTAGCTATTGTCAGCTTGATTTTATCAAAATAAATGAAGTTGAATATTTATCCTTTATTAGTGCCTATCCTATTATTAGCAATTTACGTTGCTGATGCATGTGCATCTGACTATGTTTTCAAGTATTTTTTATTTTTTATTATTAATTTTATCAGGGTCAACAATTTGCAACCATATTCTAAATGCCTCCTGATCAATTATGTTTGTCTCTATCTTTGGCTTTTGAATTACACCTTATTCAGCTGATACAGAAAACCATCATTGAAATCCATGGAGGGACTTGTTTCAAGCTTGTTTGATGTTCAATCACTACCTGAAACTTATGTTTTGCCACCAGAAATAAGACCAGGAGAACTCAGTTTTCGTCCAGACAAGTCCAATAATATTCCAGTGCTTGATCTTGGAGGTCACGATCGAAACGAGATCATTCAGAAAATTATGAAAGCTAGTCAAGAGTTTGGGTTTTTCCAGGTTCTTCTTCATATCAACTTTCTCCTTAATTTCCATATCCCATTAAGTAATAAAGGTGTTGTGTTTTGATATATATATATTCTTGCAAAATATTTGATAAAACAGGTAATCAACCACGGAGTTTCTAAAGAGTTAATGGATGAAACCATGAATGTTGTAAAGGAATTCCATGCAATGCCAGCCAAGGACAAGTTTCTTGAATGCTCTAAGGATCCTAACAGAAATTGCAAGCTCTACACAAGCAGCGAAAAGTATGCGACCGAGGAAGTTCACTACTGGAGAGATTGTTTGATGCACTCAGCTCTTTCTTCAGAGGAATACATGCAATTTTGGCCTGCAAACCCAACTAGATACCGGTATTTCAAATCATTAAAATTCATGAATATTTTTTACATTGATCAGTCCAATTAAGAAAATATTGATGCATATTGTTTCAGAGAGGTTGTTGGGACATATTCAAATGAAGTAAAGCAATTGGGGTCTAGAATTCTGAAACTGATTTCTCAAGGACTTAAACTCAGCTCCGAATATTTCAGCGGTAGCCTTAGCACAAGTCCAACAATATTGATCAATCACTATCCGCGGTGCCCCGAGCCAAGTCTAACTCTGGGACTGCCTAGGCATCGTGACCCTAGTCTTATCACCATCATTCTTCAAGACCATGTGCAAGGTCTCCAGGTCTTCAAGGACGGGGAATGGATTATTGTTGAACCTCTTCCTCACGCATTTGTCGTTAACATAGGCTATGTGTTACAGGTATATATGTATCATGTAATCACTTATTCACTTCTTGGCTCCTTTTGATTTACAGCACTATCAAAACTACAATTAATACTTTGTTCTCGTTAATGGTTATTAATGTTTAATTAGTAAATGATCTGGAGTGTAGATAGTGAGCAATGACAAACTTAATGGAGCTGAACATCGGGTGGTGACAAATTCAAGTGATGCAAGAACAACGGTTTCCTTCTTCATATATCCATCAAGTGAAAGCATTATAGAGCCTGCAAAAGCTTTGGTTAGTGCTTGTGGTGATCATCCTCCACTTTATAGAGCCCTCAAATTTAAAGATTTTCATGTCAACTTCTTGTCCAAGTCTGCTGATGCTGAAGCTGTTCACGACTTTATAAGCTCCAAAAATATTTGATTTCTTCATCAATGGTGAAAACTAGCGAAAACATCATTTTCGTTCCTTCAACTTGCTAATTACGCAAATTTTTTATATGTAAGCAACTTGCTAATTTTTTATTTCCTTTTTGGATTTTTAAACAAATATGTAATTGGCATGTTCATGACGCAAAAACTTGCACCATAATTTATCTATCATATGTTAATCGAATAAAATTATCATGTCACAAGTTGAAATTTAAATTTGATAAACCGTTTTGGTAAGTGTGTGAAACAAATACTCGGTGTGTTTAATATTAATCTAGAGGGGGGTGAATAGATTTTAAACGATATTACCCAATTTTCGCGATTAGTCAATTTTATGAAAATTTCCCAACTAGACAATATAAACAACAAGTGTAATATAGTGCGGAAATATAAACGACACTTGAAGTTTTACGTGGAAACCCTCAACAGGGAAAAACCACAGGCTGGTAAGTGCGCCACACTCGAACCTCGAATCCACTAATTGTGATAGCGTATACAACCTAATCTCGGTTTAACGGCCTAATCCCGGCCAATATCCCGCTACCACTACCCGCAGGCCTGTAAAAGTGGATCTAGTCCAATTTGCTCATGTGACCACCTAATCCCGGTGTCCGACCTAATCCCGGTCTATCACACAAGACTTACTTCTCCGAAGAGATCACACCCTAAGTGAATATGCAATGATATCCAAATATGCAAGAAGTGCTAGGGTACATTAAATGCTTATCTAGGATTATATGATGACAATAAAATCAATCCTAGATATCAAATATAGCTATATGACATGGCATACAACTTTAGCTATGTTAAGGATAACCAATCCTAAATACAATAGCTATCACAAATAACCCACAAACATTCAAAAGATTAACTAGTTGATTAAAATACAATCTATCAACCTAGTTATCAATAAATCACACAAGAATGTTTATGGCATAGCTTTTAGGCAATAATGACCTAATCATTTAAGCTATAAAAAATAATCTCAATCATATAATGAGATTAATTAGCTAGATATAAAATAGGCATGAAAACCTAGCTAACATAAATAACCCAATCAACACATAATCTCAATCATGTATGTAGAAATTAATCTAAACACATACAAGTAATAAATGAGATAAAATTGATAAGTAGAAACACTAATTATGTAAGATAAAAGTGTTCAACAAATCATACCATGTGTGTTGAAGAAGACCCATGCATTAGCACATGCTAGATGAACTTAGATGATGCCTAGATGATGATTTGTGCATGTGGGAATGGGTTTAGAGAGATAAAGATGTAATCTTTAAGCTTTTTCTCTCAAGTCTCTCTTTCTCTCTCAAGAATATAGAGCCTCTCTCTCTAGGGTTTGATTTTGTGGCTCTAACCTCAAAATGATGAGAAAGATATGTATTTATAATGCCCAAGTGAAATTATGTCGTTTTGGAAGAAATAGAAAAAATATGGGCATTTTCGCGGTACTCACGTCAGTGCAGCGACTCAAGATTCGAGCGCTTCGAAACATGACCAAACGATATCGAAACCTTTCGTATGATATATCGTTGGAAAGGTATGGATGTATAATTTCTACTAGTTTTTATAGAATGACATTTTGATGTCTGTAGAAAAAGTTATGGTCAATTAAGTGACCAAAGGTCAGAAACGGACAACAACAGAGTTGCCCTGTTTTGGTTGTAACTTTGGAGATTTTAAAACTAATCCAAATGGTCATGAAATATTATGAATAATATACCGTTGGAAAGGTATGGCTGTCTAGTTTGTACAAAAATTTTCAAAACTCATTTTGAAGCTTTGTATAAAAAGTTATGGTCACAAGACCATGCAAAGGTCAGTTTTAAAAACACTTGAAACATTGAAATCCAATCTTTTGAAACTAGACACCTTACTCCAATCAACCCAACCAAATCTACCACTTATCCAAGAGAAGAATGAGACCTTCTCAAGTGGTCAACCATCGCGCTAAGACATGCACACCATTGTGCAAGCGCGGACGTTTCCAATCACATAAACGGAAACGAATTACACCACACTTAAGACTAATCATGAAGTGCAAGTGTGGGGAGTGAATGCATCCTAATGCCTAAACATGTCATGGCATTTCAATGAACAAGATGCAATCAAATAAACATGCATGAAGAGATATTCAACAATTATGAATGCACACATATGAAAACACACAACATATAAGAATAACATTTATGCATGAGTTGTGTGTCTGTGCAACTATATCTCTTCAAAGCACGTAAGCACTAGAAATTTACCTTTGGTGCTTATCAAGATGAGGTATTGAAAGGGCCTTGAGCTTGAATACCAATACCTAAGCTACCCTTACAACAAACCCCACATGTGGTTTGTCCACGAAACAAGCCAATCAATAAATGGGAATCCTTACAGTGTGGTAGCCAAAATTCGTCTTACGGCCTGTTCTTTGAAGTCCAAGCAAAAGACCCAAGTAATTAGTCTTTATTGGTTTTGGATGATATAGTCAGCCAAGCCCAAATAGAAATTGAGTCCAACATGGACCCAAACAGTTGTAACAATCCTTGACCAAGTCCAATGAGACCAAGTCAGTTCTGCAATACAAGTCACTGACTTAGTCAATAAAGTTGAGTTGCCCAAGAATCTCGAGATAATTCAGATATTTCACTCCACGATATTAGACCAAGATAGGTGGAGATATATTATCTTGCACTTCAGTTGAATGACTCCTCAATCACTATAAATATGAGCCTCCCCTTTCATTTGAAAGGGCCCGATTTTTCCACTCTCTGATCCACGAAAAGGCAGTGGACACACTCCTTAAATTCTTCTCCCCTCACTCACCCATAAAGCTATGATATTTTCTACTCTTATCCACTCAAAATCGAGGGCTCTACAAGTTTAATACCAACACATTCAAATCGAGAGCTTTACAATTTATCAATTGTAATCCTAAGTTTACGCTCAGCCCAAGAAAAATAAGGCAAAAAGAACTGCACAACCTAAGACTCAACCAATTTTGTTAATGGATCTCAGAGCGCTCGACCTACCATTTTTTAACCTACCATTGTCAGTGCCCACCATCCTACAAAATTCAACTGTAGATTTTCGGACTCTAAAGTTTGGCACCCACCTTGGGGCCTTGGCAATTATATAATCTAAAATCTAGCATGAGGTTATTTTTCAATTCTTCATAGCTTTGAATCAAAGCCATTGCCACCGGCTTCTTAGATCCACAAGTTTCAAGATTCAAGGTTCTTCATTTACTTATTTTACTTTATGATTCTTTACTATATTCTTGAAATTAGGTAAAGCTGAAAACGATTTGTTGTACTTATTCGTCAAAAATTCCTTATTTTGCTTTCAAATTAAATTTGAAGTTTTTCCTTTTCTTTCGAATTTATAATTGGCTGAAATGTTCTGTTGTCTAACAAAAATTCTTGATCTTTGTGAAAATTTTGTGCCTCATCGATTTGCTTAGAAAATTTATGAAATGGACTGGAATTTGAGAATTCGAATCTTAGTTTTTTCATTGTTGGATTATTTGATGCTTGAAAAACTAAAACTTGGCCTATATTTTTATTGTCCATGCTGCACTTTCCCTCTGTTTTATTAGATGCCAATAATTTGGCATGCCTTGATTTTATAGCTTGCTACTTGATCAATAACTTTAGAATGCACCTCTTTGTTCTACGTCAGTAATGATTGAATATGATAATGTTAATTAAATGAAACATTGTGGTAAGAAATGTCATCGTTGATATGATAGCGTATTAGCTGAGTCTCAATCGTAAGCTTACTATTTGTATATGTTGCAAGTTTTAGTCAGAGTCTAAGATTTTTCTTTTAGATCTAGTTCTTTTACTTATGGAAATTTCGTTATATTTTTTCTTTATGGTGTCCTGCAACTTGTCTGCCTGAAGCCCTGAAGCCAGTCTATATACATGCTCCAATCTTTAACCTTTCTAGATGTAACTAAAGTGTTTGCAATCTCTAGTTTCGATTTGCCTTTGTGTATTATGAATCGACAGGTACAACTATTGGTCTCTCATTGATTGAAAGAAAACAATGTTTTCCTAACCTATCAAAACAAAAAATAAAATAAAAGATAACCCCAATTATTTTCAGAAGAAGACAATTCAAGCACACGTGGCATCGCAATTGTAATCCTACCTACGAGAAAGGACAAACCTAGAAAGTCGTTTCATGCTATCATTGGACCATCTTTATCTCATCGAGTGTGTGATATGATCTCGACAACTCATATGTCATATCTTTTGAACATGATTTTGAATAAATATTTTTGGCAGTCTAGCATCACTCATTACCAGAATGAGTTTAAATTATCGAGTAATAAAAATATTAAGTTGTTAAATAAAATATTAATTATAAAATTTTTTAAAATTTTAATAACATATATAGGTTATATATAAATAAGTTTATAATAATAACAAAGTCAAGCTTGCAGCAAAATGATAAGACATCCACTCTTATTTATCAAGACCATGGTTCAGTAGTTGGTGTATGAGGCGAGCCAATTTTTTTTATTTTTTTAATTTTTTTTTTCATGGGCTACGACAATACATGGCGTGGGTTGTTGTAACTATCTAAGGCAACACATAGTGCGTGTTGCTGTAAATGTTTAAAGCAACATTTACGAAAAAAGCCAACGCATGTGGTCTTTAATTTACCGCAACACACTCATTGAGTTGTCTTAAATGTTTAAGGAAACGTCTAATGTGTGTTGTCTTTTATCTACTGCAACACACATAGTATGTTGTCCTTGTTCTAAGACAACTCACGTTGCGAAAAGCTTTTGGACTTTTGGCAACAGGCACATTAGCAATATATAGTCGCGTGTTGCGAAAGGTTTTAACAACATATTTTGCGTGTTACCATAGACCAAATTTCATAGAGGGCAGACTCCATTGCTGGGTACTTTACCATCTTTGAACATTTTGTGTTTGGGTTCAACAATACTTCTTCTTGAAGGAGGTTGGCTGATCATTTGAGTGATATTGTTGCTTGTGATACCTTAAGACCATGAGTATCTTCTAACCACTTCACAAGAACTTTTTGCTTCCAGTTAGGGTTTGATTCTTTCATTTTGAACAACTCAACGCGAATATTTTCGGTCAATTGAGTTCGTGTATTAACTTTGGGTGGCATGGTGCTAGAAGAATAAGGAAATGTATCACTTGAATTGGTTGAAGATTGCATGGGTTGTGTTATAGTACAATGTATTTATAGAATTTACATTGAGAGAAAAACATTAAAGAGAATGCAAAATTTTAGACTTTTAAGATGACTTTGCATATTCTTAACACTACATAGATACATGTACTTGTTTTTTGAAACTATGTCCATCTCTTTTATCAATGTCTATATCTCGAATTTGACATGATCCATTAATTAATTATTAATGTAGTGCATACTTTACCTCTATACCACTTGCATTAAGGATAACTAAGTCAAAACAATAATTTTTGTAACTACACCTCTATTAACCTCCCCATAGTAATAAAATTAGTTTGGTCCCACCATTATGACTATGGAGAGGTTTTACTGTATAGTCTTTTATGTACGTGTGCTATTGATCTTAATGAACTCATATGCATTCTAATAGTCATCCATAGATAGAGTATTGTTGTATGTGGGTAACTCAGATATTACTCGAGAGAGAATATTGATTATAAAAGGGTGAACACGACTTTCAACATTAGCGAGCATGTCTCTATGAATTTGTGTGAATGTTATGATCACTACAAGAAAATTATGCCTTTCTTGACAGTTAAAAACTGTCAAGAATAATTTTTTTTTTTTTCATATTTACACACAATCCGGCCACCCCCCCACCCCCCCGGTCGCCGAACAGCCACATCATCGGCCGTCGGATCACCGTCAGCCGACCGGTCTCCGGACCACCACCACCACCACCACCACCACCACCACCACCTGTGATAATAATAACAATTAAATGTTAATAGTGGGAGTTGAACTCGAGACCTTAAGGTCCCGAGTTCAAGTCTTTACCACTTGATTAAAACTCTTATATGTTTACAATTGAACAATATTTGTATATAAACTATATGAGTTGTTAGAAATTAAACCTTGTTATATAAATTTAAATTTATTCAACTAATCAAAATTCTAATTTCCACGACAAAAGTATATTTAAAAATATTTATTAAAACTTTTAATAAAATTATATTTTTTTAAATATATATAGTCGAGTTGTTGGTCAATACTCTATGGTCACGTTTGGTTACATAGTGGAATGGTAATGAGAATGAAAATGAGAATGCAAAGGAAAGGAAAACTAAGTTTTTTGTTTGATTGGAACTTTAGAATTAATCTCTGAATCAGTATTATTTTGTTTTGTTAATAACATAATGAAATGGAGTTAACTGTATTTTGATCAAAATACCCCTAATTATGAATGTATAATAGCATGATATATTATGGATATTAATAATAAAATATAAAAGTATATTACATATATAATTATATATTATTTAATATAATAATATATTATATATAATACATATAATAATATATATAAATATATATAATATATATATTATATTATACAATATATATAATAATATATTTATATAATATAAATATATAACATATATTATTTAATATATTAATATATAATAATATAATATAATATATAATACATATATATATAATACATATAATAATATAATATATAATAATAATATATTATTTTTGGAAAGGAGTTGAGGGTATTTTTGTAATGGAGTTGGGGCATATGAGGGTATTTATGGAATATAAATTTTAGTTTACAATGGAATGACTTTCCATTGGTTTTTGGATGGAATCCCCATTCCAATAGAATCACCATTCCATTGCATTTTAACAAACCAAACGAATGGAATGACTTTCTTTTCGTTCCATCCAACCAAACAAGGCCTATAAGAGACTTATGACATCAATTGTAATAATCATGATTTGGAATACAACTCTCACTACATGGGAGATATTTCTCAACATGCATCTTGCAATTTAATGAACAAATGTAAGACTTAGATTACTAATTTATATGGGTAATTAGATTATTAACGTGTCTCTTAGTATGAAACAAGAGGGTGCAAAATAAATAAACAATTTTTAAAAAAAATTATATCTTTGAATTTTTTTAAATATAAATGAATTAAAAGTAAATTTATTAAATTTAAAATTTTACTTATCCAATATCGGTTTGCCCAAAAACCGATATCTTATTGTAAAATAAATCCATATCGGGATTTTGTTTGGTGTTGAAAATAGGAAGTAAAAGTTTAAAAAAATTATTAAAGATAATGAAAAAATTATATATTATGAATGTTTTATAATATATATATATTATATATTTATAATATTTATATAATATATAATATATAATATATATATTTATAGCAAATCACATCTAATAATAATATAATAATATATATTTATAATATTTATATAATATATAAATATTATATATTATTATATTAAATAATATATAATATATAATATATATAATATATAATATATAATATATATTATATTATAAAACATTCATAATATATAATTTTTTTTTATCTTTATTAATTTTTTTAAACTTTTACTTCCTATTTTCAACACCAAACAAAATCCCGATATGAATTTATTTTACAGTAAGATATCGGTTTTTGGGTAAACCGATATTAGATAAGTAAAATTTTAAATTTAATAAATTTACTTTTAAATCATTTACTTTCAAAAAATTCAAAAAAATAATTTAAAAAACAATTTATTTATTTATTTTGCACTCTTTTGTTTCATACTAAGAGACATGTTAATAATGTAATTACTTATATAAATTAGTAATCCGAGTATTACATTTGTTCATTAAATTGCAAGATGCATGTTGAGAAATATCTCCCTTATAATGAGAGTTGTATTCCAAATCATGCTTATTACAATTGATGTCACAAGTCTCCTATATGTCATGTTTGGTTGGATGGAATGGAATGGAATGAAAAGAAAGCCATTCCATTTGTTTGGTTTGTTAAGATGCAATGGAATAGTGATTCCATTGCAATAGGGATTCGACTATTTTGGTTGAATGGACATTCTATCCAAAAACCAATGGAATGCCCTTCCATTTCAAACTAAAATTTTTATTCCATAAATACACTCATATGCCCCAACTCCATTCCAAAAATACCCTCATTTCCAAAAATAATATATTATTATTATATTATATTAATGATATATATATATATATGTATTATATATATTTATATACTATATTATATTATATTATTATATATATTATACTATAATATATATTATATATTATATATTATTACATATATATTATATATATTATAATATATATATTATATTATATAATATATATAATATTAATATATTAATATATATGTATTATATTATATAAATATATTATTATTATATATATTATATATAATATATATATTATATACTATATATTATATATATTTATATATATTATATTATATAATATATATGATATTAATATATTAATATATATGTATTATATTATATAAATATATTATTATTATATATATTATATAATATATATATATTATATACTATATATTATATATATTTATATATATTATATTATATAATATATATGATATTAATATATTAATATATATGTATTATATTATATAAATATATTATTATTATATATATTATATAATATAATATATAGTAAATAACATATATATATTATATAATATAATATATATAATAATAATATATTTATATAATATAATACATATATATTAATATATTAATATTATATATATTTATATAATATAATATATATAAATATATATAATATACGGTACATAACATATATATATATATATTATATGTTATATACTATATATTATATATATTTATATATATTATATTATATAATATTTATTATTATATGTATTATATATAATATATATGTGTATTATATATATTATATTATTATATATATGTATTATATATATTATATATTAATATATTAAATAATATATATAAATATAAAAAAAAATATTAGTTATTTGTTGACAGTTAAAAACTGTCAACAAAAAACTGTCAATAAAGCCATATTTTCTTGTAGTGGATGGAATCAATTAGTTAGTGTAACCATATCCCTTTCTTCTCTCCAATCCATCAACTAACCCATTATTGCAATTTACTTAGTTTAATTTGATGCACTATTTACATTTCACGCACCAAATCTCTTTTACATGCTTTCCATTTTTTAAACTTGGAATGGTTGACAGTTTACACTTCCTCGTGGAACGAACTCGTATTTGCCGCTATACGAATCTTCTAATGATTCTTGCACTTGCGAGACAAACCGTGTGCTTAATTTAGAACACGTCAGTGACTGCTTATGTTGACCTAAAACATTGTTGAACAACTCTACAGTACAATCATATTATGAATGTTGTGCAATGTTCCTTGATCGCTCTAAATTTGTATATATTTTATGCACTCATTTCCTAACTTTTGTAATCGTTTTCCAAGCATTTTAGGTGTTTAATTGTGTTTATAAGTGTTTTCAAGCATTTTCCGAGTCCAAGGGCACTTTTGCTATAAAGTGGAGATTTCAAGGTCAAAAAGCGCAAATGTTGGAAATTTGGAGCATCTTTGCGAGACCATCTCGCATAGCAAGGTCGTAGCAAGCTCCAGTAACTTCTGCTAGACCATCGAGTAGCGAGATGTCACAACGCAATTCCAGAGATTTATATGAGTTCAAGCCAGCAGCGTGAGCGAGCAGCAACCCTTAGTAATTTCTGCAAGTTCCTTATTGCGAGTCCATCTCGCAGTTGAAGCTCACAGAAGCCTGCCCCATTAGCTTTCAACAAGATTTCCTTATTCACTCATTTCTCCCACTATATATCAAACTTATCTACATAATTGAGAATATACAAGATAAGAGAGACCATTCTCTACAACACAATCTCAGGGTGGAGCCCTTTAGAAGTTTGGGTGGGCTGTAGCCCACCCAATATTTTTGAAAAAATTTAACAAGTTTGAGTTAATTTAAAAAAAAATTAAAGCCCACATTCAATCAACCCATTAAGAAACTTCAATATTCATTTTAAATCTAAACCCAATAAATCAAGTTAAATATTATGAGCCCTATAACCTAAATTTAATATTAAAAAAAGCCCAACTAAGCAATTAGTCCATAAACAAATGTTAAATTACCAAAGCCAAAATAATAATATAAAAAAAACCACAACCAAATTGTATGGTCATCTACATTGAGAGAGAACTTACCAATACTATGATTTCGTATCAATAATTGATATTGTTTGTGCCTTGAAACCTCGTAGTGCTCCACTTCGACAATATCTTGTTATGTATGTAATGCATTTTTTTTTAATGTGTTTATCTTGCATCTGATATGTATTTGAGGGTAAGACTCATTATGTCCCCCTAATTTGGTATATCATTGATACTTTTAATGAAACTTTTCTCGTATCATTTTGATTTAACTATTATAAAGAAAAAAAATTGTTTGGTTGTTATAGTTCAAAATATTATGACTTTTAAGTAAGAAAATAAAATTTAGATTAGCCCACCCAAAAAAAAATTTCTAGCTACGCCCCTGCACACTCTCTCTCTAAAACCTTCTCGGATAAGTTCTTAGTTTTAGATTAGTCTTTAGTTAGTTTTTCTCTGCACATTTCTCTACGTACTTATCTAGTTAGTTAGTTAGTTAGTTAGAGATCTCACTTTGAAGTAGTTGAAGAAGAAGATTGTAATCAAGTGAAGAAGCTTATCAAGTGATTATGGGTTGTATTTCTATAATCTTCTATTTCTCTTTTGTTATTAACTTTACCATGTGTAGCTAAATCCCTAGAAATGTGGGGGATTGATGCTCATTTGTAATTAACCTTTGAATTCAATCAATCTATTCATGAAATTCTTCTTTCTTGAGTTTGCATGTGCAATTAATGTATAGATCTATACATGCATATTAGGAATTAATCTTGCATTCAAGCATTTATATATTATGCTAATGAGTGGTTGGACTTAATGCAAAAGTGCTTGAATAGGCATGGGTCTTGTTCCTTCACTCTTTTAATGAGTAAATATTGATTGTTGCATGAAAATGCTTATTGATTTTACTCACCCTTTGTAATTACGAAATTCCCAATCCATCACTCCTTTGACACTCTTAGGTTGTGTAATTGGTGTATCTGGTGCTTGATTAATGATTAACATAGGGTCACAAGCTACTTATTGCTAGGTTAGAGAACTGTGCTTAATAGAGATTGATTTGATGAATTAAGTTTTTACTCATGTTGTGTTGATCCCCTTACATTTCCTTTACGATCGTCTTGTTTTATCGTGATTTAGTTGCTTTAGTGTAATTCTTAGAATTCTAGTGTTAGTGTGACTTGATAGTTAATTGTTGTGTGGAAATTGCCAAAATAACCACTCTAAACATGGGAAATTTGTTTTTAACCACATACGAAACTTTAATTGTTAATAACCATGTTTTGAAAAAAATTTCAGTGGGTGTCCATAAATTACCAAGATGCCCCCAAATTAATATTTCTATTTAATTTTCTTTTTTTTTACCCTGTCTTTTCTTTTCTTATTTGTTGACCGTATTCTCCCTTCTTCTTTGTTCATTCTTTATCAACGATTTCCGATTGTTGTTCCTCTTCCTGCAAATCGAACACCAATATGGCTGAACCATTGTTATTCTTGCAAATTGACTAACTAGAGGATGGTTTGATTTCATAATCGCATTGAAGATTTAAAGAAGTGAAAACTTGAAACAAAAATTTCGATTTGCTCTAAATCGGTATATGGTGTGTAAATATCTTTCATTTGTTCATTAATTGAGTTGCAAACAGTGACCTTACATGAGTTTAGCGTTATTGCATCGCTTTTGTGTGTTTTTGTGAAGAATCGAATTAAATAAAGTTTTAAGTTTTTTCCAGAAGATTTCAAGTTCACTGGTTCGAAAACTTGAAATCTTATGTAAAAACTTGAAATGTTGACAAGTTTCTGGGTAAGACTTCAATCAAGTTTTTTCCAGAAGATTTCAAGTTTCACTGGTTTGAAGGTCAAGTTTTTTAGAAGATTTCAAGTTTTATGTTAGAGATTTAAAGCATGATTTCAAGTTTTCGCAAAACATTTCAAGTTTGTTGAAGATTTCACGCTTTCAAGTTTTTTTTTTTTCAAACCAAACTCCAACATCCAGTCTCAGATCATCCAAAATACCAGACCTCAATTCAATCAACCCCCAAAATTGATACATTTCAACATTTATTATTCCCTAAACATGTTCTTAACATGAAATCACAATAAAAACATCAAGTAAGAAGAGAATGGTGGGTTTGTCTCCAGGCTGTGACGGTGACCTCTTCTCTTCCAGCTGTGACGGCGACGACGACGACGCACTCTTCTCTCCTTGCGACACCGCTTCTTTCTCTTTTCTCTCTTGGTGACAATCACTACCAAAAAAATGGTCTTTTCCGACGGCTAAATGCCGTTGGAAAAGACCATTTCCCGTCGGAAATACGCTTTTCCGATGGGAAAAAGCCGTCAGAGGCCGTCACAAATAAGCTTGTAAGAAATAACTATTCACTGACGAGCTGTCACTAATACTACCATTTTCGACGGCCAAGGCCGCCGGAAAAGATAAAAATGCCGTCGATAATAGTGATTCAAGGTGGTCAAAATTACTTGTATTTCCGACAGCTTTACCACTATTTCCGACGGCTTATTGCCGTCGGAAATATTCATATTATAAAAAAATAGCGTGACTCGACTTGATAGTTGCCACATCACTTGACACGTGCCACGCAACACGTCACCCCCCGACACGTGCCACATCACCACCACATCATCAGCCGGCACCACATCACCGCCACATCACCCATCATGTGGCACTCTAAATCCATGAAATTCATATGGCTTGAACCCTTGACCTGGATGATAGTAAGGGTTTCCCTTACCATTTTGCTATTACCTTATATATGATATGTTTTGCATATTATTTATATATAAGCTATTGATATGTTTGTGTACTATGTAATTAAATATATTTTTTTTTTGTATACTATTTAAATATAACTATTGAGATATTGTTTTTTAAAATAATATTTTATTAAAATTATTAGAGTTTTTGTTGAAAGTGAATTTTTCAAATGGAATAAGACTATTTCCGATGGCATTGAGGCCGTCGGAAAAAGTGTATTCCTTTTTTATTTTTCCGACGCCATAAGACTATTTCCGACGGCACAAGACTATTTCCGACGACATTGAGGCCGTCGGAAATAATGTATTCCTTTTTTCACTTTTCAAATGGAACAAGACTATTTCCGATGGCCTTGAGGCCGTCGGAAATAGTGTATTCCTTTTTTTTACTTTTCAAATGGAACAAGACTATTTCCGATGGCTTTTTGACTATTTTCGACGGCATTGAGGCCGTCGAAAATGTGGTATCATATTTTTACTCATTTCCGACGGCACTGAAATAGTCGTCGGAAATGGTGCCATTTCTGACGGCAATTAGCGCCGTCGGAAATAGTTCGTCACTGATAGGCCTTTTTTTGTAGTGAATGTCTATTTCTCTCTTTTCTCTTTTCTCCTTTTCTCTCTTTCTGGAATGTTCCAATATTTCTCTTTTAATCTCCAATGCTGCTGTTTTCGGTTTTTAGGGTTTATATATATGTGGGTATTGAGGTAATTTCTCAAAAAAGTGGTTATTAACAATTATAATTTCAAAAGTGGTTTTGATGGTTACTCACCCTTTGTAATTACGAAATTCCCAATCCATCACTCCTTTGACACTCTTAGGTTGTTTAATTGGTGTATTTGGTGCTTGATTAATGATTAACATAGGGTCACAAGCTACTTATTGCTAGGATAGAGAATTGTGCTTAATAGAGATTGATTGATGAATTAAGTTTTCACTCATGTTGTGCTGATCCCCTTACATTTCCATTTCATATTAATTTCCTTTACGATTGTCTTGTTTTATCGTGATTTAGTTGCTTTAGTGTAATTCTTAGAATTCTAGTGTTAGTGTGACTTGATAGTTAATTGTTGTTGCTATTGCAAGTATGTTTTGCTTATCTTTAAATTGCTTTATTAAATTTGCATGTTGTTAGGTTAGCAAATGGCTCTGATTTTATGAGGGGTATTACGGGAACTTAAACTAAAAAATTATTTTGACCTATCAGCCGCCGCCGCCCCTCCTTTCCCTGTTCCAGATTCCTCTTGCCTGAATCCGCCATTGTCTTCCTCACCTCTCCATTCCGGTTGCAGATCCCGATCGAGCTTCGTCAGTGTCCGTCACGTCTTCGATCTTCGCCCATCCCCGTCGCTCGTCAGGCCGCTGTTCCTTCCGATCGCAGCGTCGTCGGTTCCATCCCCGTCGCTCGTCAGGCCGCTGTTCCGTCGGAGTTCAGTCGCCCGTCCGGCCAGCTCGCGACCGTCGCACCGATCTTGGCACACCGCCAAGCTTCCGCCGGTCTTCTGCGTTTTTTGTTTGTTGAGAGGAGCTTTGATTTCAATATTATTATACAGTATTGTTGTGTAGTATAATTCATTATTATACACATCATTTAATTTAATTCATTATCAATTGTTGTGTGATCTCACATGTTTGCTTAGATCTATGGCTTCTTTGGAGTTATCGGATCTTTTTCCTGAACTTGAACCGCAGGTTAGAGCCCCTTCAATCCAAACTGACTCTCGTATGGATGGACTTTCAAAACCCAAAACAGTAATGAAATCTTATGCCCAAGCAATCTCCTCCGCTATTGCTCCGCTTTCTTCAGCTCCGAAGAAAAAAGGTGACTATGTTGCTATCAAAGTCAACCCGAAAGCTTATGAAGAACGGTTGAAACTCTGCAGTTACTCTCTTATCGGTCGAGTTGTCTTGTCAAAGGGAGAGGAACCATGGAAGATATTGGCTCTCAAAGAAAAACTTCAATCTATTTGGAAATTGAACTCTCAATGGCGCCTTATTTCTCTTGGACGGGGATTCTTCCAGATACTTTTGAATTCCGAGGAAGATAAAGCACAAGTTTGGGGCATCGGATCACTTCATTTGAAACCTGGAATTCTAAGGCTTCAACCATGGACTCAGAACTTTAATCCCAACACACAGCGCACGACGAATGCTCAAATTTGGGTGCGGTTTTATGATTTGCCTTTGGAGTTTTGGCACCCTCAAATCCTTTCAGACATGGCACGTGGGGTCGGTATTCCTTTAAAGTTTGACAGAGCTACCCTGGAGGGTGATTATGGCCACTTTGCTCGCATGTTGATTGATGTTGACCTTTCTAAACCGTTACCAGATTCTATCATGATAGAGGTTGGGGAAGATTGCTTATTTCCGACTCTTTTCTTTGAGAATGTTCCAAGTTTCTGCTCGATTTGTTGCTCAATTGGTCATTCAGCCACCTCCTGTCATCATGCGACCCGATTTACAGGAAATGTCACCACTGAGTCAAAAGACAAGAATCTGGAAAGGGGAAGATCCAGAATTAGACAAGAGTACAGACCAAAACATCAGTCAAGAGATGTTCCGACCTCTCGTGTTTTGGAGAATATTAAGTCAGGTATTGATGCCATTGCGACTAAACCCGATGAGGCTGCAACCTCTCTACCAAACAAGACAGCTTTAGACCCAGTTGCCTCTTCTAGTTCCCTCAGGGCGATCATTCCCACTGGACAAGGAGAGGCCTTGAAAAATACTGTTCTTTTAGATGACTCCACAGACCCGTTACACACTGAGCGTGTAGATGATGTTGATGACATGACAGATCCTATTATTGTTCATCTGGATCCTTTGTTAGATCCTCCTGTGGTAGAGCCAATTTTTCATACTCTTGAGGGTGAAGTTAGTTCTGAAACAGATAGCGAAGGCACCGAATCAGACTTCAGCCACCCCACCGAAGGAGTCTCTTGGGCAGATCAATTGGAAGATTCAGGTTGGAAGGAAGTTACTGCCAAAAAAGGTAAGAAGAATAAAAACAGGTTGCTAGTGTTGTTTCGCCCAAAACTAGGGCTGCTAAGAATAAATTGTTACATAAATGATTGTCCTCTATTGGAATTGTAGAGGTATTGCGAACAGTGATACCCAACGTACTTTGAAAGATTTCTGTTCTCGTCATAAACCGAATTTTGTTTGCATTGCTGAACCGCTGTGTGTTTTTGATTCAATTTCTTCTACTTTTTGGCGCTCTATGGGGTTACACTTTATTGGTTCTAATGCTAGAGGTACTCCTAGTATGTGGATTTTTGGGTCTACTGCTTTTCAAGATGCTACTATTGTTTTGTCTCACGCTCAACATGTTACTGTTTCTGCTAAGTATTGTGGGATTGTCCATCGGATCTCTTTTGTTTACGCCAGCGTGAACTACATCACCCGTAGATCTCTTTGGAACTCTCTTATGGACATTGCTAGTTCAGATGATCCGTGGCTTGTGCTTGGAGATTTCAACTCGGTTTTAGGCGCTCATGAGACTACTGGTACTGTTTCTAGTATCTCCTGTGATGATTTCCGTGCTGCTTTAACGGTCTGTGATCTTATTGACATTGAAACGAAAGGTGTTTCTTATACTCGCATCGGTCGGGGTAGGCGTGGTATGGTTCTTTCTCGATTAGACAGAGCTGTTTGCTCCCATTCTTTTCTGGCCGCTTGGTCACAGATATCCTGTGTTACCTTGCCTAGATCTCATTCAGATCATCACCCTTTGTTGGTTTCTTGTGCTGCGGGTACTTCGCCGGGTCCACGGCCTTTCAGGTTTCAAGGTATGTGGGTTTCTCATCCCTCCTTTCTTAATTTGGTTAGATCGGTTTGGTCTTCCTCTGTCACTGGGAGTGGTGCTGGGATTGTTGTTCAGAAGTTGAAGCTGTTGAAAATAGCTTTGAGGAGGTGGAATTGGGAGGTGTTTGGGGATATTGCCTTGAATGTCACTAATGCTAATGAGAAGGTGATGCTTATTCAGGGCAGAATTGGTTCTGAAGGTTTTTCAGATGATCTTTTTCGCCTTGAGACTGCCGCTCTTGCAGATTTGGATAGGGTTCTAAAACAACAGGAGATTTTTCTTAAAGAGAAAAGTAGAGTCAGGTGGCTTGCTGAGGGTGATCGGAATTCTAAATTTTTTCATTCTCTACTGAAGCGTAGAGGGGGAAATAAGCCTCTTTCCTCTATTCAAATTGGTGAGAATATTTCTTCTGATCCTACTGAAATTGGTGAGCATGTTTCCTCTTTTTATCAGCATCTCTTTTCGGATCCTGGTAACGATAGTTCAGATTTCTCTTTGATTAGAGAGCATGTGCCTTCCCTGGTTACTGTTGATGAGAATGCTTCGATTCTTAGGGTTCCCTCTTTTGATGAAGTGAGGCATACGGTTTTTTCCATGGATCCTCTGAGTGCTCCTGGTCCTGATGGTTTCTCGGGCAGATTTTATTCTCATTGTTGGGAAATTGTGGGACATGATGTGGTTTTAGCGGTGCAGGATTTTTTTCACACTGGTCGAGTTTTTCCGGGTTTGAATTCTAATTTCTTGGTCCTTATTCCGAAGCTTCCAAATGCTCTTTTGATCGATCAGTTTCGCCCGATTGCTCTTGGTAATTTCCTGTTTAAGGTTATCACTAAGATTATCGCTGATCGCTTGGCCGAAATTTGCTCTCGCATTATCTCTCCTAATCAATTTGGTTTCATTAGGGGTCGTCAAATCGGCGACTGTATTGCCGGTACTTCTGAATGTTTTAATGTTTTGAATAATGGTAGTCGCGGTGGGCACTTGGCTTTAAAAATAGACATTCGTAAGGCTTTTGATTCCATTAGTTGGCCTTTTCTCTTTGAAGTCCTTCGGTGTTTTGGCTTCTCTGAGATTTTTATTGGTTGGGTTGCGGCTATTTTTGATTCTGCTAGGATCTCAGTGCTTGTTAATGGTTCCCCTCAAGGCTATTTCCCCTGTTCGCGTGGTGTGCGGCAAGGTGATCCTCTCTCCCCTCTTCTTTTTTGTTTGGCAGAGGATTTTTTGAGCAGATACCTTACACATTTAGGAGACTCGGGCTCTTTGACTTCTATCTCTTCTCCAGCTGGGATGCGTGCCCCTTCTCATTTTCTCTATGCTGATGATGTTATCCTCTTCTGCCGGGCTTCTCCTCAGAATTTACAAGTGATTTTAGATGCTTTTGCTCTCTATGGCTCTCTCTCGGGTCAGCGGGTTAATTGGGAGAAATCTTCCATATTTTTGGCAAAAACATCTATGGGCCTCGAATTGCTAATTTTCTCTCCATGTCTAGGATGCGCAGGGGTGGTGATTCTATGACTTATCTAGGGGTCCCTCTTTTCATTGGTGCGCCTAAACGTCGATGGTTGATCCCATGGGCCGATAAAATTAAAAGTAAACTGGAATCGTGGAAGGGTTTCTCTCTTTCAATGGCAGGTCGGTTATGTCTTATTAATTCTGTGATTACAGGTTCCTTCTTGCATTCTTTTCAAGTTTATCGTTGGCCTTCATCTCTTTTAAAAGATTTAAATGCTGCTATTCGGAATTTTTTTTGGACTGGTTCAATCGATGGTCGTAAATCTGTCCAAGTTGCCTGGAGTTCTTGTTGTAAGCCTAAAGATGGCGGTGGTATTGGTGTTAAAGACCTTGGTATTCTTAACAAGGCCATGCTTAAGAAGTTCACTTGGAGGTTGTTAACTGAGGAGTCTTTCGTATTCACTTATCTTCGGGCTAGGTTTTTCACCCAGGATCACAGACCTAGAACATGGTATGTTGTTTCTTCTGTTTGGCCAGGCCTAAAATTGCATTATACTCCCCTGATGATTGAGTCTAGGTGGCTGGTTGGTCGTCACTCTAAGGTTCGTTTTTGGACGGATAACTGGTTGGGAGACCCGTTGATTAATCTGGTTGAGGATAGGTCTTCGTTACAGCCTCCGTTGGATTCTGTTGTGGGTGATATTTACTCAGATGCCACGGGTTGGGATATTCCTGCCTCTTTTAAAGCTTCTCATCCAGTTGTTGCTTCTGAGATTGAGAAGGTGGTGGTCAGTACTGACCCAGATTCGTTAGTTTGGACATGTTCTCTGGATGGTGTTGTTTCTTGTAAATCTGCTTATAATTCTCTTTCTGAAGTTAGGAGTTCTGTTTTTGGGGTAAGTAGATTTGGGCGTCTTTTATTCCTCCTTCTCGCTCTGTCCTCATTTGGCGTTTGTTTCATGGTAAGATTCCTACGGACATTGCGTTGCGTGCCAGGGGCTTTATTTCTCCTTCTCGTTGTCGGTTTTGCTGTGCTGCAGAGGAAGACTTAAGGCATCTTTTTCTTGATTGTCTTTTTGTTCGTGGGTTGTGGGATGCTGTTTCCTCTACTTTTGGCCATAAGCTCAAGTTGGATGGTACTTGTTTGGACCTTTGGCAAGAGGCTATGAGGGTTGTCTTTAGCACTCAAATGCAAGCTCTCTGGCGGGTTTCTATCATCACGGTTTTCTGGGTGGTGTGGTTCCTCCGGAATCAAGCTACCTTTGAGGATGGCAGGCCTGTTTTTGCCGATGCTCTTTCCATGATTTGGCGTTCCGTTCGTGAGGCAGACTCCCTTCAGTCTGGCACTATGAAGAATTCAGTGGCTGAGCTTCAGACTCTTCAACGGCTTCATGTCTCTGGTCGTCCTCCCAAGGCTCCTCGCATTTTAGAGGTTAATTGGCGCCCTCCACCGCCGGGCTGTCTTAAGGTTAACACGGACGGGGCTGCTTTTGGTAGTCCTGGTCTTGCTGGTTGTGCAGGGGTTTTTCGCACTTGCAGGGGTTTCGTTAGAGGTTGTTTTGCTATTCCTCTTGGTGTCTGCTTTGCTTTTGAGGCTGAATTAGCCGCTGCTATTCACGCCATTGATTATGCTTGGACTTTTGGCTGGCATCGGTTATGGTTGGAGAGCGATTCGACTTTTGTGGTGAATATCCTTCGTTCTAGATCTCGTAAGGTTCCTTGGCGTTGGCGCCCTGCATGGGATAGGTGTTTGCGTTTAATCTCTCAAATGGACTTTGCTGTCACTCATATTTATCGGGAGGGTAACCAAGTTGCTGATAGTTTAGCTTCCAGGAGCCCCAGTATCGTCTCTCCTACATGGTGGTGGACTGCTCCAAGTTTTTGCAATTCTTTTATTTTCAACGATTTTTGTTGCAGACCTTCTTTTAGGTTCTGTTAATCTGCTTTCTTTTTTGTTGTTTTCTGTTCTCTTTTGTTTTCTTTCTTTTCTTTAATAATATGTTGGGCTCGCCCCAACAACCTTATCAAAAAAAAAAAGGTTAGCAAATTAGATAATAGACACAGGTTTAATCGTTTGTAATAGTTCTACTCTTCGCGGAGGAGATCTGGCCTCCTCAAACCTTATTTTTTTTTAAATGTTATTATTTTAAATCATTTATTTTTTTAATATTAATTTGTTTGTTTTGTATTTTGTAAATAATTTTTTTTGTTGGGTATCTCTATTGGTTTTTTTTTGTTGTGTACTTTAATGCATTTTTGTTGTGTTTATGTTTTGTTTTTCGACAGATGTGTTTATTTGAGTTGACGTTGGAGATTATTTTGGGTTCTCCAACAATGCATTTAAAAAAAAATAAAATTCATTATTGGATTTTTGTTTAAGTTAATGGGTTTGTTGTTTGATTATTATTATTATTTTGTTTATTTAAGATTTTATTATTGATAATTTTACTTTTTTTCATTATAATTTATGGTAAATTGTCATTTTAATTGAATTCAATAGTAACGATACATTTTTCAATTATTTGTCAAAAACGTTTCGCTTGCTTCAAATTATAATATTGGGAAAGCCGAAAGCCGGTCATATACTCATATGTCATTTTCATTGTTTAGTAAGCAATTGATTAATAATCATACGGAGAATTATACAATTTTGTTTTAAGGTTTTCTTAATTATAAACGTAGCCAATAAATGAGTGAATGTCAATGTCCCTAAAAACAAAGTCAAATGCATTAAATATTTGTAAATTTTAGGTCAATTTGCAAATTTTAGTTAAACAATGACCCTTTGAGAAGGAATATACTCATTTCCCACCTGCAATAAACTATATATTCATATGATTTGGAATATAATGATCAGCTTATATGATTTGTAATTAGGGGTGGGCATGGGTTGGTTTGGGTTGGGTTCGACTATACCCAAACCAAACCATTATAAAACCGGTTTAATTTTTTACAACCCAAACCAAACCATTTATAAGATAAAACCAAACCAATCTAAACCAATAAAAATCGGTTTGGTTCGGTTTGGTTTAACGGTTTAAGAAAATAATCATATTATTTTTTATTTGAATAAATTTAATAATATCAAATTATCAATATAAGTAGTTAAACCAATTATCAATAAGATGATAATAATACTAATTTATAATACTAAATTTAACTCATGCAAAACGATAATCGTTAAAAAAAAAATAAAAAAAAAATCAAGTGTAGGATGCCCAAAACTTATAAAATAAAACTAAATAACTTAAGCTTCAAAATTAATAATATCTACCACTGTCAAAGCAACCACTTAGAAGTTTCGAAGTTCACTTCTTGTTGCACTGGGTTAACTTTAGTTTTTATTTGTTTTCTCTGATAATTTAAGTAATAATATATATATATTTAAGTATGTAATGGTTTAGGTTAGGTTATACGGTTTGATAAAACGCAACCCACAAACCTACTCAAACCTATTGCGTTGCTAAAAAACAACCCAATCGGTTTATTTTATTTAACGAAACCAAACCAACCCGCTTAAATTGGTTCGGTTGGGCGGGTTGATCGGTTTGGCGGTTTGGGTGCCCACCCCTATTGTAATTGTTTGCAAACAAATAAAAACATATAATAATAATAATAAATTATAATATTATTTCATAGCATGTAACCACTATCTGATTTAAAGATTAATTGAAATAACTAGTAATTGCCCGGAAGATTGATTATTGATCTACATTGCAGCAAATCAAATGGATAAGCTTGTTTCAATCTGGTCTAAAGATCAATCCTTGCCTGAGAATTACATATTCCCTCCGGAAAACAGGCCTGGAAAGTTCGTTGATGTTCCACCATCCGATACAATTCCTGTGATTGATCTAAGTAAAACAGTTGATAATCGAAACGACACAATTCAACAAATATTGCAGACTAGCAAAGAGTTCGGGTTCTTCCAGGTTTACACATGATCATCTGTCTTTACTGTTTTGGTTATAATTATTCAATATCTATATTACGAAATTGTGGAAATTATTTACGCAGGTCATTAACCATGGAGTTTCGGAGAAACTGATAAATGACAGCATGAGCATGTTCGAGGAGTTACATGGGATGTCTGTTGAGGACAAGGCAAGTTTATTCTCCGAGAACGAAAGTAAAAGTTGCAGGCTCTATACAGGCGCTTTGAATTACGATTCGGAAGATATTCATTATTGGCGTGAAAACTTGAAACATCCTTGTTACCCTTTACAGGAATCGATGCAACATTGGCCTCAAAACCAACCCGATACCGGTAACAATTTCTACATTCTCATCACCTTACAAGGAGTTTTAATTATCTTTACATTTAATTTCTTCATATTAATTCAATGACACAGTGAGGTAGTTGGGAAATATTCAGTTGAAGTAAACAAGTTGGGTTCAGTGATCCTGGAGCTGATTTGTGAAGGACTGGGACTTGAAGCTGGTTATTTGGGGGATGATAAGCTGAGCGGAAGTGCATTAATGTCAGTAAATCATTACCCACCATGCCCAAATCCAAGCTTGACATTGGGACTTCTTAAACATTGTGACCCTAATCTTATAACCATTCTACTTCAAGGGGATGTGAGTGGTCTTCAGGTCTTCAAAGATGGCCAGTGGATTTCTGTTCATCCTCTTCCCTCTGCCTTTGTGGTCAACTTAGGCCTTGTATTGCAGGTACTTTCCAATACTTTTTTTTTTTTTTTTTTTTTTCAGAAATCAAATTTAATGTTGCATTTTCTTGCTCGTGGGATTTCCTTGACGTGGGTATGTAAATTATTAAAGTGTTTAAATATTATTGTTTGGACATTATAAGTCAATTTAGGTTTCTAGGTCTAGTGATAATTTAACATCATATTATAGACATGTTTTGTTTGGAAAAAAATTGTATACAGAGACTTGAAACAGTATAAATACGTTTTCCTTAAAGCATTAGTTGCCCCCTCTCAGTTGAGAATATTTGAGATTGCTTAAGGGTTATACAGCAAACTGCTTTCAGAATATGACAAGCCTTTAGTAAATTTACACAAAACAAATGTGAAAATTCACAAGAGAATTATGAAAATTTTTGCTTTTAGCAATCGAGAAAATTTTGTTGTTTTTTTTATGTTGTGTAACTGAAACAATTCTATGCATACTCTATTATAGAGTTTTTGACAGAGAGTTTTATCAAAGACATTACAGAGGGTTGTGCAATTTAAAAAACATTCAAACATCCTATTAATTATGAATAGTTGTGCTTTTGTGCCCTTTCAACAAAGTAATGTCTTTTCTAGAAAGTCATTTATAAGTAAATACACATATTCATGAATAGTTGTGTCATTTCAATCAATACAAATTATCAACTATCAATTTTTTCCTTAAATTTAATATTTGAGCAATATTAAAATTTCAACATGTTTATCAAAACTCAAAAGTGTTTGGTTTCTACTTTTAAGTCATTTACTGCAATTGTATTTGAATTATTATTTGGACCAACTTAACACAATTTTTGTTTGATTTTGGGAGATAGATTATCAGTAACGATAAGCTGAAAAGTGTTAAACACAGAGCTGTGACGAATTCAAAGAAGGCCAGGACATCTGCTGCAATATTCATAACACCTACTAGCGATAGCATTTTGGAGCCTGCTAAAGCTTTGATTGATGCATCCAATCCTCAAATTTACAAAGCCTTTGAGTACAAAGACTTCCTGAATAATTACATAATCATGGCTGACAACCCTGAGAAGTCTCTTCAACCTTATAAGCTGAAAGCTTAAATATTAGTTTTGTTAAAATAATATTCCAAGAAATTGGTGTTGTTATTACTTATCACCTTATCTTTCTGTTTTTCCTGACTATTTGTTTATATAATCATAGGCATTTGGCAAATATATACTTATATCAGCTTGATTGTTTTCTGGCCTATATATGTAGTTTGTTTTGAGTTCAAATCTTGGAAATCCCTACTCTATTAATTTATTATAATTATAACATAATCCAAAATGGGCGTGTGCATCAATCCCAATGTTTGATAATAACCTTATTTTCATTTGAGCACATCATATCACCATTACAATAAAAATATATATTGTTTCAAGGGAAAATAATATAGTGTTTAATAAGATCAACATACCGCATCTCATAAGTTCATAAAAAAAACTAAGATCTTCCTTTTATAATATAGCTAAACAAAAAGTATTGTTTAATTATATATATAAATGTGAGTGACATTATTGCAATTCAAAGTGGTTTATTTGATAGTGAGCTGGTTGGGTTGATATATTTTTTTTCTCTCCGCTCTCTCTCCCTATAAAGAGAAACAGTGTGAAAGTAGCCATGTCCGTGAGGTAGTCTGTCTTCTTCTTGGAATTAGTGTGGAGTGTATTAGTTTTGTTTTCCTGTTGTAGAATCGGTTAGGTGGTTGATCTGGCTTTAAAAATGAATGACACAGAGATATCTAAGTTGTATGAGAATCTAACTCTGGCAGATGAAGATGCTGTTCTTGAAATGGCAGAGGAAGTTAAGTTAGATGGAGTGGAAGATGTAGACTGGTGTCTAGTTGGTAAGGTCCTATTGGGGAAGAAAGTCAATAGAGAGAGGCTTTTAAAGGTTTGATTGAACAGATATGGAATCCCGATGGTAATGTTGAAGTTGAGCTAATAGGTGAAAATATTTTCATGTTCTGTTTTATCAACCGGGAAGATCAAAACAGAGTTTGGCATAGAGGACCATGACACTTTGGTAATAGTTTGATAGTGTTGGAAAAACCGATAAATCCCGGCAATATCGCTCAGCTGGGTTTCAATAAAGCTGGCTTTTGGATCCAGATCCATGACATACCTAAAACTAATTATAGCACGGTGTGTATAAAACTATCTAGAGGGGGGGGGGGGGGTGAATAGATTTTACGCTTTTTACCCAATTTTTCGTGTTAGTCAAAATTACGAAATTACCCCTAAATAGATAAAGCAATAAATCAAGTAAAATATGCGGAAATTAAATAACACTTGATTTTTACGTGGAAACCCTCACGGGAAAAACCACGGGCTAGTAAGTAAGCCACACTCGAACCTCGAATCCACTAAATGTGTAAACGATTACAACCTAATCTCGGAAGTAATCACACACCTACCTAATCCCGGTATGAGTGAACCTAGTCCAATTTGCTTGCGATCTAAGCAACCTAATCCCGGAAGCTACACACAAGACTTACTTTCTCTATGAAGAGAATACAACCCTAAGTGAATATATGTGAATATCCAAAATGCAACATAGAGCAAGGGAAACCCTATATGCTTATCTAAGATGATTAATATGCAATTAGAACAATCCTAGATATTAAAAACTAAATGACATGTTCAATTAAATAGTTTAGCTAATCAAGATTAAGCACAAAACCTAATTAGCTATCACAATACAATACTCAATCATGTCAACACAACAATCTCTATTTTGAATATTAGAATTTAATCTAAGAACAAGCAAATAATAAAAGAGATGCCTTGATAAATAAAACACTAATTATAAATGATAATAGTGAAGAACATACCAAGGAAAGTGTGTTGACCAAGACCCATGCAAGTAAACATCCTAACTATGCTAGAAAATGCTTAGATGATATTTTGATGCATATGAAAATGGGTTTTGAGAGTTAAAGACAAGTTCTTGAGAGTTTCTCTCTTGAAGATATTTTTTGCTCTCTCAAAAGTGTGTTGCTTGCCTTGTTAAAAAAAATGAAGAAGAAAGTATATATATATACAAAAGTGAATCAGGTCAAGAAAGACACGAAAAAGAAACGCCATCGTTTCTTATAAATATATATATATATATATATATATATTATATAGTATACGCAAAGGACAAACAAAGAATATACAAAAGAAGGCGTGAAGCACTATAAAATATAATATATAATATATGCATAAGTCAAAAAGTGATGCACGTGAAGATATATATAATATATAATGTATACAAAAGTTAGGTGCAGCATCGTTATATATATAAAACGTTAATATATATATATATATATATATGCAAAAGACAAAAAGTTGGTGCAGCACGTGAACAAATATATATAAAATATAATGAACAATAAAAGCAAACAACAAAGCAAATAGAGATATGTGAACGCGTGAGTGAGACGTGGGTGCAACGGGGGCAGAGAGACAAAATGGGCGTGGGTGTGGCGTGGCCCACGGGGCAAAAAAAAATGCCACACACAAGCCATCACATGCCACCTCTCTTTGTGTTGCAATCATGACACACAAAGCCTTCAGTCCAGTTCTGAACTCGGAATTCGGAATTCAATTCCGTCTTCGGAAAATTAACCCGAACTCAATTATAAATATGGAAAATTATATAACTTTTCAATTTAAGCTCATTTGAATTTCGATTTCCGATAAAAACACGGAATGTCCCAAATGTCTCGGAAATCATCTGAAACATATAGACAAGTCTCCGAATCGCTCGGAACTCATCTATGGACAAATCCACACATAAAAATAACAAAGAAGTGCAAGTGTGATAAGTGACATGTGAAGAGAATGCACACAAATGCAAGTATGCTAAGTGAGTGTGTGCACTAAATCTCTTCATAGAAAATTAAGCACTAAACATATACCTTTGGAGTGCTTAACACTTGCAAGGGCCTTGAGCTTGAACACATTCCTAAGCTACCCTTACATGATCCCCACATATGGTTTGATCACGAAATAAGCCAATTAAAAACTACGGGAATCCTTACAATCTCCCCCTTTGGCTATTTCGTGACAAAACCACCACTCACATTGATTCCTCACATAAAAATAGAAACAACGGGATAACATAGATCTTCTACAATACAAAGAGATAATAAACAAAATAAAATCTTCAATGCTCCAATCTCTTGTAGAACAACCAACCCTACAAAACAAAGTTTCTATATTTTTCCAAAAAATGCATGTGAGATTAATCAAGTGATATCAAAACAAGCATTTGCATTTTTAGAATTTAGGCACAACATTACAAAATATATGCAATGTATGATAAATGCAATGCTCCCCCTCAAAGGGTTACTCCCCCTCAATGTGTTATCTCCCCAATGTGAACAATTGCAACACCAATTTGCATCTCCCCTTACCATATCCTACTCCCCCTTTTTGTCATGATATAGGCAAAGGAGTAGTCCCCAACCGGGTCACTCAAGGCAAAGAGAGATAGTAGCATACTAAATATTTGCATAGTCATATAAGCCACTTTATGCATCTCAATAAATTGGAGAGAAACAAGGAGATTTATTTTTTTGAAAATGTGTGAATAATCATGCTTTGCATACAAGACATGTAGCATTCAAGTCCAAAATACAATGGTATTTGGCAAAGCAAATGACAAAGGTTTCTAAATGAATTCAAACCAATTTCACCATTTGTCATGAGAAAAGCAAGGATATAGAGATTATTGATTTCAATTTAAGAGTAACTATATCCAACTTTATAGCGAAACATGGCATGAGCGACTTTGCACCCTATTTGATTTTTCCGGATAAGATATCCGTATGATAGTAGCCATGTTCAACCAATAAAGAAAGAGAGACATTTGGAAAATAAATTCCTTTGAACGGATACAAGATCCTTTATTCATTTTGAGTCTCATAAGCTTTCAGTTTTTGCATTTTAAGAATATGCAATCATCAATTCATGCTTTTCATGTGAGCATGTTATATGAATTTCATGCTTTTTCATTTGACATTGGCATGTTATTTAAAAGAATCATCATGTCATGGAGATAACTATAGGTCATTCACATCATACTTCCTAAGAAATCTCCTAGTCCAAAAATGCATGTTTGAACATAAATATGACATGGATTGTAGACAAGCATTCACACTTATTAGATAAACATATATACATATGTGCAACCAAGCTTACTCAAGCAATTAGGAAAGAGGCATAAGATTTTTCAAATTTTTGCAAACAACAAATATGCAAAATAGCTCTCTTTGCTTGAGTTCCCCATATGGGGTCAAGTATAAATCACATCACTCCACAAGACATATCCCAATAGATCTACTAAGAGTTTTAAATCGAGTAGCATCTAAGGGTTTAGTAAATAGGTCCGCAAGTTGATCATTAGTACCTACATGTTCAAGTACTATGCATTTATTTTCAACAAGCTCTCTAATGAAGTGATGGCGGATGTCAATATGCTTAGTTCTAGAATGTTGCACCATTCTTGGAAATATTAATTGCACTCATATTATCACAAAAGAGAGTGAGAGTACCTTGGTTGAATCCGTAGTCTACTAGCATTTGCTTCATCCATATAAGTTGAGTGCATCCACTCCCCGCGGCTATGTATTCGGCTTCCGCCGTGGACAAGGAAATCGAGTTTTGCTTCTTGCAAAACCAAGACACCAAGTTGTTGCCTAGAAAGAAGCAACCGCCCGATGTGCTCTTCCTATCATCACAATTTCCTGCCCAATCCGCATCACTATATCCTACAAGACTAGGATTAGTGTCAAATGAGTACCAAATCCCATAGTTGGAAGTCCCATTCACAAAGCGAATGACTCTCTTAACCGAAGAGAGATGGGACTCCTTGGGATCGGATTGGTACCTAGCACAAACTCCTACACTAAATGATATATCGGGCCTACTTGCGGTCAAATAGAGCAAGCTCCCTATCATGCCACGATATAAGGTTTGGTCCACACTTTTACCGCTAGCATCCTTGCTTAGCTTCAAAGTGGTGCTCATAGGAGTGTCACAATGTTTGGCTTTTTCAAGACCAAACTTCTTCACTAGGTTTTTGGCATATTTGGCTTGGGTATGAAAATCCCATCATCTAGTTGCCTAATTTGCAAACCTAGGAAGTAACTAAGCTCACCAACAAGACTCATCTCAAATTCATGAGACATGACATCAACAAATTGTTGGACCTTGGTGTTGTTGGTGGAGCCAAACACTATGTCATCAACATATATTTGAGCTATGAAAAGCTCATCATTGTCTCTTTTGATGAATAGTGTCTTGTCAACACTACCTCTTGTGTTATTGTCAACAAGAAATTTAGTGAGGCGCTCATACCAAGCCCTCGGTGCTTGTTTCAACCCATATAGAGCCTTCTTGAGGCGATAGACATGGTTGGGGTGGTGAGCATCCACAAACCCCTTGGGTTCAACAAACACTTCCTCTTGCAAGAAGCCATTGAGGAAGGCACTCTTGACATCCATTTGGTGCAATTTGAACTTGTGCACACAAGAAATGGACAAGAGAAGCCTAATGGACTCTAAACGGGCAACGGGAGCAAAAGTCTCCTCAAAGTCGATACCCTCAATTTGAGAGTACCCTTGTGCTACAAGTCTAGCCTTGTTCCGCACTATGTTGCCATCCTCATCGGATTTGTTCCTAAATATCCATTTAGTGCCTATGACATTAGTGGTCTTAGGCCTAGGAACTAGAGTCCAAACCTCATTCCTTTCGAATTGGTTTAGCTCTTCTTGCATGGCAAGAACCCAAAACTCATCATTTAAGGCTTCTTCAACCTTTTTGGGTTCAATTTGAGAGGTGTAGCAAGTGTAGCTAATAAGATTAGCAAGTTGACGTCTAGTCCTTACACCCTCATTAACCTCTCCAATGATATCTTCTTTATCATGGAGTTTCCTAACCCATGGAGCGGGTTCTTTAGAGTCCAAGGGAGGAACTCTATCAATAGGTTGTGTGTCATCATTGTTGACATTAGATGTCCCAACATTAGGAGACACCACAACCTTCTCCAAAGGAGAAACATCACTAAAAATAACCTCCTCCTCATGATCATTAGACTTGAGCCTAGTATCATCAAATACGACATTGGATGATTCCATAACACTTAGAGTTTTTAAATTGAAACTCTATAGGCTCTACTATTCAAGGCATAGCCAATAAAAATACCCTCATCACTCTTAGCATCGAATTTGCCAAGTTGATCACGGTCATTCAAAATGTAGCATTTGCTTCCAAAAGTGTGGAAGTAGCTAACATTTGGCCTCTTGCCTTTCCATAACTCATAGGAGGTGTTTCTAGTACCGGGCCTTAGGAAAACTCTATTTCCTATATAGCAAGCCGTATTGATGGCTTCGGCCCATAGGTTCCTAGGGACATTGTTGCTAAGCAACATCACACGGGCCATCTCTTGAAGGACCCTATTTTTCCTCTCAATAACTCCATTTTGTTGAGGTGTCCTAGGAGCCGAAAACTCATGGGAGATACCTAAACCATTACAAAAGGTTTCAAATGTAGCATTCTCAAATTCCCTCCCATGGTCACTTCTAATCCATTTTATGCTTTTAATATTAGAGTTCATCTCATTTTGTATTTTATTACAAAGCATTTTAAACTTATCAAAAGTTTCGGATTTTTCTCTAAGAAAATATGTCCATGTGAACCTAGAGAAATCATCAACACAAACAAAAATGTATCTCTTTCCACCCAAACTTTTAGTTTGCATGGGACCCATGAGGTCCATGTGGAGAAGCTCAAGAGGCTCCTTGGTGGTGAGATACTTACCCTTTTTGTGCATGCTTTTAGTTTGCTTTCCTTGTTGGCAAGGTCCACAAACACCATTGGCTTTCTTCCCAAGCTTAGGGAGGCCACGCACACACTCGAACTTTCCAAGGGTCCGTAGATCCCTAAAGTTCATGTGGCCAAGTCTTTCATGCCACAACTCAATTTGCTCATCCATGGACACATGATTAGATACAATACTAGCTTCAAGACAATAACAATTGTCGCTAGATCTCATGCCCTTCAACAAGGTTTGTCCATCGGGTTTTAGGATAGAGCAATAATCTTTAGAAAACAAGACGGAATAACCTTCATCACTAAGATGTGAAATACTTATTAAATTGGCTTTCAAACCATCAACCAATAAAGCATTGGATAAGGAGGGTAATCCGGGAACGGAAATGGTTCCTTTCCCTACAACATTTCTTTTGGATCCATCACCAAAAGTGACATTTCCACCTTCCTCCATAACAAGAGTCTCGAAGAAACTCTTGTTTCCCGTCATGTGCCTAGAGCACCCACTATCCAAATACCAAAAATTAGAAGAATTTGCCTTCAAGGCTATTTGTGCAACATGGCAAACATTTTCATTCTTTCTAATCCACTTAGCAACAATTTTAGCTTTCTTAGTGGTCTTTGGTACATGTGCTCTACTATTCCTAGAATCATGCAAATCAATATTATCATTCCTAGGAACATGCATCTTGGCTCTATTCTTTCTCTTTTCAATCATGCTTCGTGTTCTACATATTTTTATATATCGAAAGCAATGTGGTCTAATATGATCATCAAATCCACAAAAGTGACATATAGGAGTAAAATAAGGAATCATACCTTGTCCTTGTCTTTATGGATGAATGGGTTCAATCCATCTTCGTTGTTGAACCGGTCTAGGTTGCTTTCTAGCTTGAGGTTGCATGATTGGTCTCTTTCCTTTGTGAGCCAAGTGTAGATGAGTGTTGGCTGGAGGGACCCTAGGGGGTTGAGCTTGAGGTTGCCTTCTTGGCCCCATCTTCACTTGTGCATTAGAGCATTGTCCTACTTCTAATTTCTTCCTAGGAATTTGCACAAATGAGGTTTCTTCGTTCCTCAAACTCTTGACAAACACGGTCTTGTTAGAGGTAGAGATCTTCTTGTCATCTTCATACCCAAGACCCCTCTTGTCACATGGACTCTTTCTAACACCAAGCATATGGTCAAGCTTCTTGGTGCTAGAATCTATCCTAGCCAAGGACCCTTTAACTTCTACAAGTTCCCTCTTCAAGCCTTCTTCACTTCTCTTGGATAAGTCTAACTCCTCAATTAACTTATCCTCTCTCCTCCTCAATCTTTCCAATTGTTCACTTAAGTGGTCATTGTGAGCCGAAAGTTCAAGGTTCTCTTCTCTCAACCTCTCAATCTTTCTTGTGATTTTAATTGCTAAATCATTGAACTCGGCATGGTATTTAGCAAGCACCTTTTGCTCCACAAATTTCTTTATGGAAATAGAAGAGGAGTCACTTTCTACTTCACTTGAGTCATTTTCCTCTTGACTCATTTCCTCTCTCTCACTACCACTTTTGCTCTTATGTGAGGAGGCAAAAGCTAGGAGGTTAGCCATGAGTTCTTCTTCACTTGAAGACTCATCTTCCTCATTGAGTCATCACTACTCCCACTCCAAGTGGGCCATCACTTTGCCCTTCTTCTTTTCATTGTGATTAGCACATTCGGGGGCAAAGTGACCAATCCCACCACATTCAAAGCATCGGACCCCTTTCCTTTCGGTCCTCTCTTGTCTAGGCTCAAACTTCTTGAAGGAACCTTTTTTCTTCAAGTCTTGTCCTCTTGACCCAAATCCCTTCTTCTTCTTGAACCCCATAACCTTATTAAACCTTTTCACGAATAAGGCAAGGTCTTCATCCGATTCATGCTTTGGCTCCTTTGCATCCTTAGATGCTTTCAAAGCTATTCCTTTAGACTTTTAGGAGGAGTAGGGTGCTAGGAGCCTTCCTAGACTCATATGCAAGGAGACGTCCAATCACCTCACTTGGCTTCATATCAATGTAGCCACTATTTTCTTCTATGGCCGTCACCTTTGATTCAAACCTATCGGGGAGAGATCTCATAATTTTTTGCTTGACTCTCCTATCCGAATACGGGTCTCCGAGTTGATGGCTTTGATTTACTATGTCCATCAATTTGATTTCGAAGTAATTGAAGCATTCATCCTCTCCCATCCTAAGTAGCTCAAATTGACTTTGGAGGACTTGAAGCTTGGACTCCTTCACCACCTCGGTTCCCTCATGTGCAACTTGAAGGATGTCCCATGCCACTTTTGCAATCTGAGTGTTCTGAATAAGCTTGTACTGATTCTCATCCATTGCACACTTGATGGCATGCATAGCCTTCCTATTCCACTTTGAAGCCTCAAACTCTTGCGCGTTCCATTGTGCCTTAGGCTTCAAAACATCTTGTCCTCCACCCGCGGGAGTCATCATAGGGAGATCATATCCATCTTCAACCGACATCCATGCCCGGTCATGAATTTGGCATATGTAGGATTCCATCTTCCCTTTCCATTAGGAATAGTTCAAACCGGTAAGAAGTGGAGGCCTTGTGCTAGAAGCACCTTCGTTGCCACCACCATTTCCACCGTTTCCACTCATAGTGTTTATGAATGAATGAAAAGAATGCAAATGTATGAATCATCAAAAATCACACAAAATGCAAAACACACCAAAATAAGCGAGGATCACCTAAGTATATCTAGGAACCCGCTCTGATACCAATTGAAACTAATTATAGCACGGTGTGTATAAAACTATCTAGAGGGGGGGGGGGGGGGGGGGGGGGGGTGAATAGATTTTACGCTTTTTACCCAATTTTTCGTGTTAGTCAAAATTACGAAATTACCCCTAAATAGATAAAGCAATAAATCAAGTAAAATATGCGAAAATTAAATAACACTTGATTTTTACGTGGAAACCCTCACGGGAAAAACCACGGGCTAGTAAGTAAGCCACACTCGAACCTCGAATCCACTAAATGTGTAAACGATTACAACCTAATCCCGGAAGTAATCACACACCTACCTAATCCCGGTATGAGTGAACCTAGTCCAATTTGCTTGCGATCTAAGCAACCTAATCCCGGAAGCTACACACAAGACTTACTTTCTCTATGAAGAGAATACAACCCTAAGTGAATATATGTGAATATCCAAAATGCAACATAGAGCAAGGGAAACCCTATATGCTTATCTAAGATGATTAATATGCAATTAGAACAATCCTAGGTATTAAAAACTAAATGACATGTTCAATCAAATAGTTTAGCTAATCAAGATTAAGCACAAAACCTAATTAGCTATCACAATACAATACTCAATCATGTCAACACAACAATCTCTATTTTGAATATTAGATTTTAATCTAAGAACAAGCAAATAATAAAAGAGATGCCTTGATAAATAAAACACTAATTATAAATGATAATAGTGAAGAACATACCAAGTAAAGTGTGTTGACCAAGACCCATGCAAGTAAACATCCTAACTATGCTAGAAAATGCTTAGATGATATTTTGATGCATATGAAAATGGGTTTTGAGAGTTAAAGACAAGTTCTTGGGAGTTTCTCTCTTGAAGATATTTTTTGCTCTCTCAAAAGTGTGTTGCTTGCCTTGTTAAAAAAAATGAAGAAGAAAGTATATATATATATACAAAAGTGAATCAGGTCAAGAAAGACACGAAAAAGAAACGCCATCGTTTCTTATAAATATATATATATATAGTATACGCAAAAGACAAACAAGAATATACAAAAGAAGGCGTGAAGCACTATAAAATATAATATATAATATATGCATAAGTCAAAAAGTGATGCACGTGAAGAATATATATAATATATAATGTATACAAAAGTTAGGTGCAGCATCGTTATTATATATAAAACGTTAATATATATATATATATATATATATATAATATGCAAAAGACAAAAAGTTGGTGCAGCACGTGAACAAATATATATAAAATATAATGAACAATAAAAGCAAACAACAAAGCAAATAGAGATATGTGAACGCGTGAGTGAGACGTGGGTGCAACGGGGGCAGAGAGACAAAATGGGCGTGGGTGTGGCGTGGCCCACGGGGCAAAAAAAAATACCACACACAAGCCATCACATGCCACCTCTCTTTGTGTTACAATCATGACACACAAAGCCTTCAGTCCAGTTCTGAACTCGGAATTCGGAATTCAATTCCATCTTCGGAAAATTAACCCGAACTCAATTATAAATATGGAAAATTATATAACTTTTCAATTTAAGCTCAGAATTGAATTTCGGTTTTCGATAAATACACGGAATGTCCCAAATGTCTCGGAAATCATCCGAAACATATAGACAAGTCTCTGAATCGCTCGGAACTCATCTATGGACAAATCCACACATAAAAATATAACAAAGAAGTGCAAGTGTGATAAGTGACATGTGAAGAGAATGCACACAAATGCAAGTATGCTAAGTGAGTGTGTGCACTAAATCTCTTCATAGAAAATTAAGCACTAAACATATACCTTTGGAGTGCTTAACACTTGCAAGGGCCTTGAGCTTGAACACATTCCTAAGCTACCCTTACATGATCCCCACATATGGTTTGATCATGAAATAAGCCAATAAAAAACTACGGGAATCCTTACAATACCCATAATGTGTATGAATCGACGAACAACAAAATGGTTAGTTGAACAGCTTGGGGAAGTAGTGGAAATCCCTGCAGAATCAAGAGAGTGTTGGGGCAAGTTCATGAGAGTAAAAGTCCACATTGATATATCAAAAGCTCTGAAAAGATGGCTTAGATTGAAGTTGGGTAAATCAAAGGAGGTCACTGTGTTTAATCTCAAATATGAAAGATTGCCTGAGTTTTGCTTTGCTTGTGGTAAAATCGGCCATTGCATCAAGGAATGTCAAGATATGGAGGCCAGAAAAGCAGCTCTAGAGGGGTCTCAGAACAAATTTGGGTCTTAGCTCAAGGTTTGGTTCGAATACTAATGGTAGTTCGTCAGATAGGACTAGGTCTCTAGAGGCATCTCGGGAATCTGAAGGCGATGGGTCTGTCGGCTTGAAACAAGGGTCTAGGGTGTCACAGAAAGAAAAGCTGGTGATCATTGTGGTGGCGGTACAGAGCTCTCTAAAAGAGAAGATGAAGGAAACCCTACCTACTGTAGAAGGTTTCAGGGCTCTAGTTCAGAATGAGATGGTTATAAATGGGTCGGGTTTTGAAGTAGATAGTGACTCTAACAATTTGGGCCTCCCTATTAGTGAATCCACAATTAGCCCACTTACTAATACAATTGCCCTTGTTAATCAAACTCAAGATCCATCAAAGGAAGTATCCCAACCTAGTATAATAACCCAATCCTTTTTAGAGACTTCTACTGTGCTCTCAATGGCAGAAGAGTCTTCCAAATTCAAATTATCCCCAAAAAAGAAAATTACAAAGAAATGGAAACATTCAGCTCGAGAGGCGGAACAGAAGCAAACACCAGTGCTAATTTCCTGCCCCCTATACAGAATCCTTGAGTTCAGTGGGTCACCAAGAAGATCCCCTAAAAGAAAATTTTCTTCCCCGTTTGCAGATAAGTTCAGTACGGCTTCTAGGATAGGGAAAAGTCCCCAGAAAATCTCGAGTGTCTCCTTCAATTCCCCCAATAATCAAAGTGATGGTTCAAATCGTAAGTCTTCAGAGAGTGGTAAAGTGTGTAAGAGGAAAGTCGGTTTTGATCTACTAGATGAAAATGACAGAAATCCTAAGAAAGGGAAGTGTTTGATCATTATCTTCGAAACCCTTATATCGGTAGAGCCTGAATTATAGGCCCACCGGGAACAATGATAGGCCTCAGTTGGAACATTCAGGGGTTGGGGAATCCCCAGGCCTTAGTGGCCTTGTCAAGGCTGCTAAAAAATATTCCCCGGATATCGACTTCCTATCAGAGTCAAAACTTTACGGTTCAAAAATTGGTAAGTGTAGCGTGTTAGCCGGTTATAGTAACTGCCTTTGTGTAGACAGTGTGGGAAATAGTGGTGGCCTTCTATTTCTTTGGAAGGATTCTTGTGGTGTTACGGTTCTCTATTCTTCCTTGGGCCACATCAATGTCCGTGTGTGTTTTGAGAATGGTTTTTGCTAGCGGTTTACGGGATTTTACTGAGATCTGAGTGCTAGTAAAAGGGTGTTTTCCTGGAATCTCCTTTGCCGGCTTATGAATGTTGATAACCTCCCATAGGTCTGCGGAGGAGATTTCAACGAGCTTCTGAGTGTCCATGATAAGGTGGGTGGATCGACCAAGTCTTTCTCAAACATGAATCAGTTTAGGTAGGCAGTTGACGAGTGTAATCTCACTGATCTCAGTTTTTCTGGCCTGAGATATACCAAGAACAATAAAAGGGATGGACGAGTAACATCCAGGAGAGACTTGGTAAATTCTTTGTGAACGATCTATAGAGGGATAATTACAAGAATGCGAAAGTGGACAATTTGGGGTTCTTTACCTCTGATCATAGGCCTATTCTCCTCAATAGTACCCCTGATGTCCCTTTTCTGTGATCTAGAGGAGGGCTGTTTTGTTTTGAGCCCTTTTGGCTTAAAGAGGTTGACTACAGCAGTATTGTGAAACTTTCTTGGAATAAGGTGGGCTCTGTTGACCCGGTTAGGAATTTATGTGTGAAACTAAACTGGTGTGCATCTAAATTAAATGATTAAAGTAAAGAAAGTGTTAACCGCTAAAAATGGCTCAAGAAAATCAAAGGAGTACTTTCCTTGGTGCGCCGAATAAGAGCTGGAATTGAGACACAGATCCCCCTGCAAGGTACCTCGACCCCAGAGAAAGTGGGCCTTCAACCCCCACATCCTCGAAGGCCCTCGAAGGCTTGCGGTCTGTAAGGATTCCCTTTATTTGATTGGCTTATTTCGTGGGCAAACCACATGTTGGGGTTTGGTTGTAAGGGTAGTCTAGGTGATTTGTTGAAGATCAAAGACCCTTTCCAAGACCTCAAGAGGACAAGCACCAAAGGTATATCTTGTGCTTACATTGGCTTGAAGAGATATAGTTGCACACACACAACATGCATAACTCTTATTCTTGAATGTTGTGTTTGTATTTTGTGTTCATTGTGTTTTATTGATTTATTCAATATCTCTTCTTGCATTTAATTGATTGCATCTTGTTCTATGAAATGCCATGTCATGATAGGCATTAGGATGCATTCAATACCCACACTTGCACTTCATGATTAGTCTTAAGTGTGGTGTAATTCGTTTCCGTTTGTGTGATCGGAAACGTCCGCGCTTGCACGATGGTGTGCATGTCTTAGCGCGATGGTTGACCACTTGAGAAGGTCTCATTCTTCTCTTGGATAAGTGGTAGTTTTGGTTTGGTTGATTGGAGTAAGGTGTCTAGTTTTAAAAGATTGGATTTCAATGTTTTAAGTGTTTTCAAAACTGACCTTTGCATGGTCTTGTGACCATAACTTTTTACACAAAGCTTCAAAATGAGTTTTGAACATTTCTGTACAAACTAGACACCCATACCTTTCCAACGGTATATTATTCGTAATATTTCATGACCGTTTGGATTGGTTTTAAATTCTCCAAAGTGACCACCAAAACAGGGCAACTATGTTGTTGTCCGTTTCTGACCTTTGGTCACTCAATTGACCATAACCTTTTCTACAGATATCAAAATGTCATTCTGTAAAAACTAGTAGAAAGTAGACATCCATACCTTTCCAACGATATATCATATGAAAGGTTTCGATGTCGTTTGGTCATGTTTCGAAGCGCTCGAATATTGAGTCGCTGCACTGACGCGAGTACCGCGAAAATGCCCATCATTTTTCCACTTCTTCCAAAACGACATAGTTTCACTTGGGCATTATAAATACATATCTTTCTCATCTTTTTGAGATGAGAGAGCCACAAAATCAAACCCTAGAGAGAGAGGCTCCTTATTCTTGAGAGAGAAAGAGAGACTTGAGAGAAAAAGCTTAAAGATTACATCTTTATCTCTCTAAACCCACTCCCACATGCACAAATCATCATCTAGGCATCATCTAGGTTCATCTAGCATGTGCTAATGCATGGGTCTTCTTCAACACACATGGTATGATTTGTTGAACACTTTTATCTTACATAATTAGTGTTTCTACTTATCAATTTTATCTCATTTATTACTTGTATGTGTTTAGATTAATTTCTACATACATGATTGAGATTATGTGTTGATTGGGTTATTTATGTTAGCTAGGTTTTCATGCCTATTTTATATCTAGCTAATTAATCTCATTATATGATTGAGATTATTTTTGATAGCTTAATTGATTAGGTCATTATTGCCTAAAAGCTATGCCATAAACATTCTTGTGTGATTTATTTATAACTAGGTTGATAGATTGTTTTTTAATCAACTAGTTAATCTTTTGAATGTTTGTGGGTTTTTTGTGATAGCTTTGTATCTAGGATTGGTTATCCTTTACTTAGCTAAAGTTGTATGCCATGACATATAGCTATTTTCATATCTAGGATTGATTTAAATTGAATATATCATCATCCTAGATAAGCATCTAAGGTTCCCTAGCCTTGTTTGTTAATTGAATATTCATACATATTCACATAGGGTTGTGCATCTCTTTTGAGAGATTGAAGTCTTGTGTGATTGACCGGGATTAGGTCGGACACCGGGAATAGGTGGTCACATAAGCAATTGGACTAGAGCCACTTTTAAAGGCCCGCGTGGTAGAAGTGGGGGGTTATTGACCGGAGTGTTAGACGAGGTCTACATAGGTTGTAAACTCCATTTCAATTAGTGGATTTCGAGGTCCGAGTGTGGCGCACTAAACAGCCCGTGGTTTTTTCCCAGTGGTTGGGTTTCCACGTAAACATCAAGTGTCATTTATTATTTCCGCATCTTATTACACTTGTACGTTTATTTGACTTGCTAGGGGTATTTTCGTAAAATTGACATGCACGCGAAAATTGGGTAATAATTAGCTAAAATCTATTCACCCCCCCTCTAGCTTTATATTAAACACGCCTCCAGGACTTTTCAATTGGTATCAGAGCGGGTTCCTAGATATACTTAGGTGATCCTTTGCTCATTGTTGGTGTGTTTTGCATTTTGTATGTTTGTTTGATTTCTTCATACATTTTGCATTCTTCTCTTTTGCATTCATTCAACGCAAACACTATGAGTGATTTTGTGAGAGAAGAAATTGACTCCGATGAGGAGATGTCCCTCTAAGGTGAGAGAGGAGACGAAGATGAAAGGGCGTTGCTCACGTCACCAAAGAGCTTCAAGCCCAAGCCTTCCTCAATCTTGGTCTAACCAACCAAGAAGGCTAACTTCCCTCAACCTACAATCCTAAAAGGGAAGTGCTCAATCATGCAAGCTCAACCGAGCAAGCAACATTGTCTTGGTCATCAACAAAGGAGGAGAGATCCTATCCAACTACCAAGACAACCACAACGACAAGGGAAAGCACCTTTGCATGCTCAAGGGAATGGTATAATTCCTAACCTTATCTCCTCTTGTCATTTGTGTGGTATTGATGGTCATGTTAGACCAAGTTGCTTGCATTACATTAAAATATGTAGATTTTAATGCATGATTGAAAAGAAAAAGGCTAGAGCTAAGATGCATGATCCTTTGACATCTATAACTCTAGAACCTATGACCACTAGAAATGTAATTGAGACATCTATGTGGATTAAAAATGATGAACCCGCTTGCTACGAGACTAACAAGTCTCAAATAGGTTCAACTAAGTCCAAAGGACTTGGTAGGTCCATAAGACCTCATACCCTTCTTTGAAGAGGTATGGAAAATTGACCCCATATGGGGAACTTGAGCAAAGAGAGCTATTTTGCATTCTTGTCACTTGCAAAAAATTTGAAATATCTTATGCTTCTCTTTTTGTTGCTTGAGTAAGCTTGGTTACACTATGTATATATATTTTCTATTCAATAAGTGTGATCAATGCTTGTATTGCAATCCATGTCATATTTATGTTCAAACATGCATTTTTGGACTAGGAGATATATACATAGGAAAAAATTTGAATGACCTAAAATGATCTCCATGACATGATGATTGTTAAATGACATGCTAAATGCTAATCTTAAAAAGCATGTTTTGATGATTGCATTTCTTAACTGCAAAAAATGTATGAAAAAGCTTATGAGACTCAAATGAAAAAGGATCTTGTATCCATTCAAGGATTTTACATTCCAAATGTCTCTCTTTCTTTATTGGTTGAACATGTCTACTATCATACGGATATCTTATCCGGAAAAATCAAGTAGGGTGCAAAGTCGCTCATGACATGTTTGGCTTATAAAGTTGGATATAGTTGTTCCTAAATTAAAATCAATGAAAACCTATATCCTTGCTTCTCTCATGACATTGGTGAAATTGGTTTGAATTCATATTAAAAACCTTTGTCATTTGCTTTGCCAAATACCATGGTATTTTGGACTTAAATGCTACATGTCTTGTATGCAAAGCAATTATTTGATTCACACATTTTTCCTTAAATAAATCTCCTTGTTTCTCTCCAATTAATTGAGATTGCATAAAGTGACTTATATTGATTATGCAAATATTTAGAATGCTACTATCTCTCTTTGCCTTGAGTGACCCGATTGGGGACTACTCCTTTGTCTATATCATGACAAAAGGGGGAGTAGATTGTGGTAAAGGGAGTTGCAAATTGTAGTAGCAATTGTGCATGTTGGGGAGAATACTTATTGAAGGGGAGTAACCCTTTGAGGGGGAGCATTTGCACATTACATACATTGCATGATGTTGTGCTTAAATTCTTAAATGCAAATGCTTGTTTTATCTCACTTGATTCATCTCACCTTGTCTTGTATTGGATAGTATAGAAACTTTGTTTTTCAGGGATTGATTGTTCTACTTGAGATTGAAGACTTCAAGATTATTTATCTTATCTCTTTGTAATGTAGAAAATCATAGTAGACCCGTAGTTTCTATTATGTTGTGAGGAATCATTGTGAGTGGTGGTTTTGTCACGAAATAGCCAAAGGGGGAGATTGTAAGGATTCCCTTTATTTGATTGGCTTATTTCGTGGGCAAACCACATGTTGGGGTTTGGTTGTAAGGGTAGTCTAGGTGATTTGTTGAAGATCAAAGACCCTTTCCAAGACCTCAAGAGGACAAGCACCAAAGGTATATCTTGTGCTTACATTGGCTTGAAGAGATATAGTTGCACACACACAACATGCATAACTCTTATTCTTGAATGTTGTGTTTGTATTTTGTGTTCATTGTGTTTTATTGATTTATTCAATATCTCTTCTTGCATTTAATTGATTGCATCTTGTTCTATGAAATGCCATGTCATGATAGGCATTAGGATGCATTCAATACCCACACTTGCACTTCATGATTAGTCTTAAGTGTGGTGTAATTCGTTTCCGTTTGTGTGATCGGAAACGTCCGCGCTTGCACGATGGTGTGCATGTCTTAGCGCGATGGTTGACCACTTGAGAAGGTCTCATTCTTCTCTTGGATAAGTGGTAGTTTTGGTTTGGTTGATTGGAGTAAGGTGTCTAGTTTTAAAAGATTGGATTTCAATGTTTTAAGTGTTTTCAAAACTGACCTTTGCATGGTCTTGTGACCATAACTTTTTACACAAAGCTTCAAAATGAGTTTTGAACATTTCTGTACAAACTAGACACCCATACCTTTCCAACGGTATATTATTCGTAATATTTCATGACCGTTTGGATTGGTTTTAAATTCTCCAAAGTGACCACCAAAACAGGGCAACTATGTTGTTGTCCGTTTCTGACCTTTGGTCACTCAATTGACCATAACCTTTTCTACAGATATCAAAATGTCATTCTGTAAAAACTAGTAGAAAGTAGACATCCATACCTTTCCAACGATATATCATATGAAAGGTTTCGATGTCGTTTGGTCATGTTTCGAAGCGCTCGAATATTGAGTCGCTGCACTGACGCGAGTACCGCGAAAATGCCCATCATTTTTCCACTTCTTCCAAAACGACATAGTTTCACTTGGGCATTATAAATACATATCTTTCTCATCTTTTTGAGATGAGAGAGCCACAAAATCAAACCCTAGAGAGAGAGGCTCCTTATTCTTGAGAGAGAAAGAGAGACTTGAGAGAAAAAGCTTAAAGATTACATCTTTATCTCTCTAAACCCACTCCCACATGCACAAATCATCATCTAGGCATCATCTAGGTTCATCTAGCATGTGCTAATGCATGGGTCTTCTTCAACACACATGGTATGATTTGTTGAACACTTTTATCTTACATAATTAGTGTTTCTACTTATCAATTTTATCTCATTTATTACTTGTATGTGTTTAGATTAATTTCTACATACATGATTGAGATTATGTGTTGATTGGGTTATTTATGTTAGCTAGGTTTTCATGCCTATTTTATATCTAGCTAATTAATCTCATTATATGATTGAGATTATTTTTGATAGCTTAATTGATTAGGTCATTATTGCCTAAAAGCTATGCCATAAACATTCTTGTGTGATTTATTTATAACTAGGTTGATAGATTGTTTTTTAATCAACTAGTTAATCTTTTGAATGTTTGTGGGTTTTTTGTGATAGCTTTGTATCTAGGATTGGTTATCCTTTACTTAGCTAAAGTTGTATGCCATGACATATAGCTATTTTCATATCTAGGATTGATTTAAATTGAATATATCATCATCCTAGATAAGCATCTAAGGTTCCCTAGCCTTGTTTGTTAATTGAATATTCATACATATTCACATAGGGTTGTGCATCTCTTTTGAGAGATTGAAGTCTTGTGTGATTGACCGGGATTAGGTCGGACACCGGGAATAGGTGGTCACATAAGCAATTGGACTAGAGCCACTTTTAAAGGCCCGCGTGGTAGAAGTGGGGGGTTATTGACCGGAGTGTTAGACGAGGTCTACATAGGTTGTAAACTCCATTTCAATTAGTGGATTTCGAGGTCCGAGTGTGGCGCACTAAACAGCCCGTGGTTTTTCCCAGTGGTTGGGTTTCCACGTAAACATCAAGTGTCATTTATTATTTCCGCATCTTATTACACTTGTACGTTTATTTGACTTGCTAGGGGTATTTTCGTAAAATTGACATGCACGCGAAAATTGGGTAATAATTAGCTAAAATCTATTCACCCCCCCTCTAGCTTTATATTAAACACGCCTCCAGGACTTTTCACGGTCTTTGATACAGCAGGAACCGGAACCAGAGACACCCGAGCCTCAGATCTGATTGTCAATTGGGTTGCCTATCCCCTTCTCCCACGATGAGGCTGCCCTAATCCCGCTAAAATGATTTAGAACTACCTTTGAAGTACAAGCAAACCCGTGAGAGGGGTGACGCAAGCCCCCACAAGAGAACCAACCCATACAGGGGAAAGTCCAAGCACAAGTTAGCGGGGTAGGGGGGCATTAATTCCGCCCAGTTGACAATCAAAAGGAAAGCGGGAAGATCAAGGGCCCCGATCAACCCTGGAAGACGGTCCGATCACGGTCCACCTCAGCCTTATAAAGGGTCAACTCCAATCATTATCAAAGAGGGAACCTGAGTTCCAACAGGCATGGAGGATATGAAAAGCTCCTAAGCAGAAAAAGAAAATCATTAGGAGAAAGCGCCTGACAGTGGCAACGTGATAGGCTCTACCACTGTCCCCTAACAGCCCAAGCACGTGAAAGCGACCCGCAAACTCCCGTCAAACGTTCCTAGCTAACCAAAATCTGGGAAACCACCACTTAATCGCCTATGAAGCACCTACGTGGATGCTAGGGCACATGTGGCGCCACCCTAGCCATCCGTGGCTTGTGTGGCACCCACGCCCAATGAGATGGAGGATAGAGATCCTCCAGCAATTAGCCCGCCTAAAAGGAAGACCTCCCACCTACCAGCCGGTCCCCCACATCGGCCCTAGGGCCTAACTGGAGCAATCCTAGTCCTCCAAGGCACGTGGCATGATGGGACCAGGGAAGAGAAGTGGTGAAGATCGTGCCAACTACTCCCCCAAGGGAGAGCCTCTTCACTTACTAAAATTCTAGGCCTTCTTTAAATACCCCCTGAAAATATAGGAGAAGGGGTTGGACCTAGAAAGCAATAGAGAGAACTCACTATTACAACACGACTAGCCTCACAATAGAGACCTGTGTGCGATCCTTGCTATTATAGGACAACTAGTCTCCTTGAGGGAGACCAAAAATGTATGAGATGCTACTATAGAATGACTAGGGTCCCAAAAAGGAGGAAGAAGAGCTCATTGTATTTTTCTTTCCTTGTTGTACCATGTAAGAATTGTAACCAAAGCCATGCATAATGAGAATCATGCTTTCCGTTTTTTCTCCCTCTTTACATGAAATCTTGTTCCCATTTAAGTAGTTCTTTATTACGTTAGTCCAACCACGATAGAATCGGTTCTAACACCCTTGGGAACCGGTCTTGGCTAAACCCCGAAACGGCCTGGTCTAGTGGATGCAGTCACGACCCTCCAATTGTCCACACTAGACCTCCTCCACCTCGTTACTCATTGCATCGTGGTAAGGAAATGACCAAGCCACTCCGGACCACGCCAGGGCCCCTCCGACTACAGAGTACCGCTCCGTCGATCCCAATGTAGTACGAAAAGTCTCCGCAATGATTTTTTGGATAATAGAAAAGTTCGGCAATTTTGGGAAGCAGATTGAGGAAAAGAATAGAGAAATTGACCTTCTCTACTATTCTAGTGGTAAACCAGGTGTAATGAGTATAATTAGAAAGCTTGAGATTTCGTTGGAGGGGCTGCTAGAGCGGGAAGAAATCTTCTGGAGACAACGGTCCAGAATTGAATGGCTTCAGGTAGGTGATAGAAACTCGAAGTTCTTTCACGCTAAAGCAACCACTAGGATGAGGAAAAATTTCATCTCTAGCCTCTTAGATGCTGATGGGATCTCTCAGGAGTTGGAGGAAGGCCTCTCAAACGTTGTAAGTGATTTTTTCTCCTTCCTTTTCAGTTTTTCAAACCCTTTTACTTCTGATACTCAGAGAGCCTCTAGAGACATTAAAACTAGATTGTCTAAAGTGATGATTGAAGCTTTAAGTTCTGGCTTTTAGGCTGAAGAATTCAAAACTGCGTTCTTCAATCTGGGTCCTACAAAAGCTCCCGGACCAGATGGTTTCTAGGCTATCTTTTTCCAGAAAGCATGGGGTTTGATTTGCTCAAATGTGACTAAAGTTTGCCTGAGAATTCTGACTGGTGAATGCTCAATGAAGGAGTTTAATGACACCAATGTGGTCCTTATTCCCAAAGTGAAACACCCGGTCAAGATCTAGGATTTCCGTCCCATATCTCTGTGTAGTGTGATTTACAAGGTAGTGACGAAAGTGATGGCTACTAGAATGAAGGTTTCCTTGCCTTTCGTCATCTCTTAGTATCAGTCAGCGTTGATCCCCGGTAGACAAATCTTCGACAATGTTCTGGTAGCATTCGAAATCTTTCATTCAATGGGCCGTCAGAAATCGAAAAAAAAAAGGGGTCATATGGCCCTTAAATTAGACATGAATAAAGCCTACAACAGAGTCGAATGGTCCTACCTTTCGGTAATTTGGAAGAAGATGGATTTCCTAGAAAAGTGGATAAGTCTAGTTATGGACTGTATATCGTCTTCCATTCTCTCTTTTCAGCTCAATGGCAAGGTTGTCTGCTCTATTAACCCCTCGAGAGGTCTGCGACAAGGGTGCCCCCTCTCCCCCTATCTCTTACTTTTTTGCTCTGAGGCCTTGTCTAGTTTATTAATGAAAGCTGAAAGAAACGATCGGATCCTAGGTGTTAGAAGTTGTAGAGGGAGTCCTTTAATTAGCCACCTCTTCTTCACCGACGATAGTATGATTTTTTGTAAGGCTACCAAAGCTAGTAGCGAATGTATTAGACAGATTTTGGCTACCTATGAAAAGGGTTTGGGGCAGTGTATTAATTTGAACAAATCAATTATCTCTTTCAGTCCGAAAGTAGCGGCTTCGCTGAAAAGAGAGATTCAAAGCCTTCTCGATATTGAGGTGTGTAATTCCCATGATAAATACCTTGGTCTCCCTACTATGGTGGGTAGAAACAAAAAAAAAAAATGCTCTTCATTGAGATTAAAGAGAGGGTGAGAAATAAACTGAGGGGTTGGCAGTGAAATATGTTCTCTTATGGAGGAAATGAGGTGCTTATTAAGGCGATTACCCAAGCCATCCCAACTTATTCAATGAGCTTGTTTAAAATTCCTATTGGCTTGTGTAATGATCTTAGTGGACTGACTTCAAAGTTCTGGTGGGGTTCCAGGGATGTGAAGCGGAAAACCAACTAGATTAGTTGGAAAAGGATGTGTTTGCCGAAAAATCTGGGTGGGCTTGGTTTTAAGGATCTTTCCCTTTTTAACTAGGCCTTCCTAGCCAAACAAGCTTGGCGTATCCTCTTCGTCTCGGATTCTTTGGCGGCCGGGTACTCAAAGCAAAATATTACAGCCAGGATGTCTTTCTGAATGTACCTGTTAAGGCTGAGTGTTCACATATTTGGAGGAGTTTGGCGTGGGGTAGAGAGCTCTTGTCTAAAAGCCTCAAATGGAACGTTGGGCATGGCAATAGCATCCACGTGTTCAGGGATAAATGGATTCCTCGTCCAAATTCATTCAAGATTATCACCTTTGACCTTGGTTCAGATTTACTCGTCTCAGACTTGATGGACAGTTCTCGTAGATGCTGGAAGCAAGACAACTTAAATCGTTCTCAGCTTCCTATTGATAAGGATGTGATCCTCTCTATCCCTATTAGCTGGAAAGGTGGAAAGGATTTCCTTAGGTGGCATTTTGACAAAAAGGGTGAGTATACTGTAAGTAGTGGTTACAAGTGTGCGCTCCAGGACAGTATTCAGGCTAATGCTTCGTCCTCCTTTTGGTGGAGTAAGTGGTTGCCCTATTTGTGAAGCTCAATATTCCGTAAAAGGTTAAAAAAAATTTTTGGCGTGTTTGTTTGAATGCCTTGCCATCGCTGGTGAACCTCTGGAAAAGGAAGGTTGTTGCTAATCCTTGTTGTTATAGATGTAAGGCAAAGCTGGAATCTGCTGTCCATGCACTCTTTGAGTGTAAAAAGGCAAAGAAGATCTGGCTTGGCACTCGTTTTGGCAGCCTAATCTCTTATAGAAAATTCTGCTCTGTGTAGGATGTGTTTCTCTTTTTGATGCCCTTTGTGGCAAGACCTGTGATACTTCTGGTGTGGCTAGTAGGGCTCTTACGATGCTGGAAGAGTTCAGTAATTCAAAGTTGTCTCTCTTAGACCCCCCTCCCACCCCCCCCCCCCCCCCCCCCTCCCCCCCTCCCCCCTGATCAGATCTGGTGTTGATTGGGTTGTTCCTCCCTCGGACCAATTGAAACTCAACTCTACAGTTGTTATCTGCAGACGACCCGACAGAATTGGTTTAGGGTCTGCAATCTAGGACTACCAAGGGAAAGTGATTGCCACTTCTTCTACCAGCCTCAAAGGTAACTTCTTATCTGAAATGGGGCATTTATTGGTGCTGCGCGAGGGTCTAAAGCTCGCCAAACATTTCAACATTCCTGTTTCGATTGTTGAAGTTTCTTCCCCTACTACTGTATCCACCTTATGTAGTTCGAGTTCTAATCTTAGGGACTCTCATTTTATTGTCAATGACATTAGCGCTTTGTTTTCATTTGTTGGAATTTGTAAGTGCCAAGCCTTCTCTCAAAGGGGAACTCCTTGGTACATAATCTAGCATCGTTAGCCTTCTCCTCTGGAAAGGAATGTTTGTGGCTAGATCCTAGCCTTTGCTTTAGTTTCTCTACTGTGTAATGGTTCTTTATTATATATATATATATATATATATATATATATATATATATAATTATTGTATAAATTTGAAATATTATTAATAACTATTTTATTTTGTTTTAGAATTATTAAATTATTTGTTATAGTTGTTATTAATATATTAAAATGTAAATATATAACAAATAATAGTTAGAAAGACATAGATGTAAAAAAAAATTATTTTCGGGTACCTATAACTTAAAAAAAAAAAAAAAAAAAAAACACTTATCACTTATATTTAGTTTTCAGTGAAAAAAAAACAAATATTTTTTTCACTTTTCAATTTTCAATCACTATTCAGTCTTTAGTAGCATTCAGCACTGTTCGGTCTTCAAACAAAAAATCAAATTGGGCCTTAGGGGTGTGTAAAAAACCGCCAAACCGACAAACTCAACCCATAAAGTTTGGTTGGTTCGATTACAAATATAAAAAATGGATGGTTCGAATTGTCTTTTGGACAAATCGATTAAAGGTAGTTCGGTTTGGGGTTAAGTGAAATAATTCTCCAACCCAAACCAAACCAAACCAAACCACATATTTTAGAAAGTAAAACTAAAATATAAAATTCACTTACGTTTTCTATTCAGTCCAGATTTTATAACTTTTACCGATTACTTTAAGCTTTTATAATTTATTTATTTGTTTTGATAAAGTTCTTTTGATTGATTGATGTATTAGGGTTTTAAAAGTATAAATGCCATCAAACATGTCTTTATATAGTGTGTATATATATATATATATATAGTAATTACTCGTTTGACTTTTCAATACTTCCTATATACATACAATAATTACTCGTTTGGCTTTTCTGTACTTCCTTTATATATATATATATATATAATTAATAACTTATATATATAATTAATATTTTAAGTTATGATTTTTTTATTTAAATATTTTTTATAATATAATACCAAAAAATAAATAAATAGATTTTTTAGTGCAAATATAAATCGATAAACCTATCCAAACCAACCTAGTAGGGGCCTAACTGTTTATTTAGTGTTTCTGAGTCAGGTCTGAACTCTAAACCCTTTCATTTTTTATGGGTATTTTATGGATCCGATTCTGGGATGGATATGGATCCTTATTTTGCCAACCATATTAAATAAAGATTGAGACCGGGTTCCTTTCTAAATTCTCTTATGATCTAAAAAATATATAAAACTCAATTTATAATTTACTGATAATTAAAAAGCTTTTTGTATTTCGAACCCAACCAAATTAACATCACTTATCTGAGTGAGTTTGACTGCACAATTTTCTTCAAATCCTTTCCTTAATTGCTTTTCTCCCTCTCAGCCAATCTGCTTCTCTATCTCCTCTCTCTCCTCTATCTCTCTCTCTCTCTCACCCGAAATCTACTTTCTTTCTTCTTTTCTTCTACTTTCTTTCTCTGTTTTCTGTTATTGCTTTTGTACGAATTACCCCTTCTCTCTCATTTCTTTTCCTTTTCTTTTTGTTATCTTTTTTCTATTATTCAATCTTATCTCTTTCTTTTTTTATTATTATTTTCTAACACCTTTTGCCACCAACTAACCCAAATCTTGCCACCTCTCCCATCTTCTAGCCACCTGTCTTGTTTTGCTGGCAATTAATTATATATATATTATACTTTTTTAATCTCAATTGTGTTGGTCACTTAGGTTGGATTCCTAAAAAGGAAAAAAAATATGTGTTGGATCAACTTTTGGGTCTTGGTCATGCGTTCGAGTTTGGATTTTAAGTGACGATATTTGATCTCCTCAAAATTTGTACGTACACCCCAAATCAACGTATTTTTAAAATGTTAATATTACCCTTAAATAAAATTATTAAAATAATTAATATATCTTTTTAAATTAAATTACTGTTTTGTTACTAATTAAAATTTAAATAGTAATTATTTAAAATTATAAATATTAACTAACTGTTATAATAAAAAAAATTTAAGATGAGAAAATAATTGAAGTTAATTAAAAAAACTAAACTAATATAAGAAAATGACAATAATTTTACTCATACAAACAGATTCAATGAATGTCATTGATAGACTAATTCTTTTGTACTAAATGAAATTGTATAGTTAAAAAAGGAAAAAATAAATAAATTTTAGAACAATGTTTGCAGCATACGGGCTATAGCACTGTGCTTTTAAAGAGAGAATAAAAGAAAAGAAATATAAGGAAAAATAAAATAAAATAAAAAAGCTCCATCTCCAAGTTTTTGATTCTAGGAAGAAGCATGCGTATGTATATATATATATATATTCAATTTTCATTTAACTATTTTATAACTCATTAATTTATAATATTTTAAAGGCTAATTGTCATTGATGCACTCTAAACTCTTCAAAAATTTACACTATGCCTCTGTTTTTTTTTTTTTTTGGCATTAAACCCCCCTGAACTCTCACAAATTGGCTAAAGTTAACTGTAGATGCCCCTTCATAAGGGGGTAATAAACCCAAGTGTGTGCCAATAAACGAGAGTTTGAGGGGTTTAGTGCCGGAAAAAAGAAAAAAAAGAACAGGGGGCATAATGTAAATTTTTGAAGAGTTTAGAGGGCATCAGTGCCAATTAGCCTATTTTTAAAAAAATGAAAAGAAAGGACATATTTGATAATATCATAATATGTGAGGTGTACTTACAAGTTAAAACATTTTAAAATCTTCAATGGGTTGTGTATATAAAAAGGGTTTACATACAATTTTTAGAGGTACAAATATAGACACTCTTGGATTTTAGCTTGAGTTTAGGCTTGGGTAAATTTTGTGAGATTTGGGTAGTACAACATCAATATCAACTATGATAAATTTGGATTAACCACCTATTTTTGACAAGGAAGAGTTTGAAGAACAACATGAAAATGATTCGATTTTACTGATTTTTTTATATGAATCTTATGCCCATTGTAACACCAAGATATCTACATCATTTTTGTGGCTACATAAACCGATGAATGATGCATATGTATAATTGTATCAGTGTGATTGGATGGATATCAATAGGAGGGTTGGAAAATTTATGGTTCGTCATCTTTTTTACTCCTTGATCAAACGACAAGGGAAATTATGTGGCTATCTTCTGTTGGGGATAATCCTCTAGTATCGATGAATGTGGAAACGTCGTGCCTAATATACGCCCATAACTCATAGCAAATAATAACGTCAATAAGCAGAAAAATAGATGAGAGAGAATAAAACAATCACAACACAAGATATACGTGGAAAACCCAAAATGGGTAAAAAACCACGGACCGTCAGGACGACAAAGAAAGTTCCACTATATGATAAATTGTTACAACCATATACTCCAGGATTCTCTCTCACACCTAACCCCAAACCACACTCACAAGATCCTTACCAAGAACCCCACAATATCCCCTAGGTCTCCTCTAAATATCACCCACGGATCTCATACTTGTTCCACCGATATTCCCTTGGACCCCTCCTTGGATATTCCCATTGGGTCTCCCTAGATCTCATTCATACTCTCTGATGTTACATGGTGTTCAACTCACACATTCAACCTAATTACAAGGTTTTATTTATACTAGTTACAGGGAGTATAATATAAAAGGAAATCCTAATCCTAAATGTACAAGACTTACTTGTTCCACATAAATACTATTTCCTTTTATGACAAGTCTTCTTGTAAGGAGTAAATCCTTTTCCTTCAAGCACAAGAACTTCTAGAAACAAACTACTTCCTTTTCCGCTGAAGATTTCCCATTTCACGTATGTTTATTATTGACTACGATTCGGGTCACGGTTGTACACCCGCTTCCTAAACCGTTACAAGTCACCTTAAATTACATCGCTCAGAAAATCGCAATCCATACGCTGAAACAAATCTGGCCGCTGTCACCATGATCATTGCCGCTGCCGCTACCGCTGTGGCTTTTGCAGCGCCACTTACAGCGCTCTCCACTGGACAAGGACCACTGCTATTACCGTTGCCGAAACCCATAGCGTTCTTTATAGCCCTATACCGTTGCCATGACCGCTGCCAAAGCCAGAGCGGCTGTGACAGCGATCGTGACGGTTCTTTGTTCCTTCTGTTCTTCATCTTCCCTCAAACACTGCTTTCAGCTCTCAAATGTTATCCCACGTCTTCTAGGAAGTACCACATCAGTTGAATCTTGTTTAGTTCACATTTGTTTGCTTAGGAATACAAGTCAAAACCTAACATCTTCTTCAAGGGAAAATGATGCAGTCACGAGTCAATTATGTGTTGATTTTGAGACTTATTAAATTATAGAAGATGAATTACGAAAGACTTGATAGGGTGCTATGGAAAGACATTACAAGGCCATTAAACTTGAAGATGAATTCTTTTCCGGAAGAGGAGAATGATGTAGTTATTAAGGACACTTATTTCTAGATTTCCTCTCTTAATTGTTTGTTTATTTTGAGTTTTCGGGAAGGGTTCTTTGACTAGAATATGGCTAGTTGTTTAGTTTTAATTATCTTGAAAGTGATGATGTAATTTGTTGTATGTATAATTCCGCCAAGCAGACACGTCATTAAGGGAGTCAATGAATGCTGAAAAAAAAGGTTGCCACGTCACTCGTTGACCAGGTCAAAGGAAAAAACGTGGACCAGTCAGTATGTCAGTCTTAAATCAACAAGTCAAGGGTGTAGTCGCCAGAACCAAGATATGTACTCGCCAAAGTCAGAAAACATGGTCGCCGAAGGGTAATACCCAGAAGCGAGGGTGTTCGCTGAATCAGCGTACTAGGCACGAACCGACTCAGCGAAAATACAGGAAATTCTAACTCGAAGCAACGTGGGATTCCCAATACAAGTCCAAGAGGGAATCCTACTACCAAAACGGTGAAGACCAAAGGGAAAACCCTAATTATTATGTATAAATAGAACCACCTATCCCATGAGGAAGGGGTTCAAAAACCTAGAGAGAAAAGAGCAATTGTATTAGAGATCTAAGTGTATAACAAAGCAATAAGCCTAGTATTATTTTTCTGCCCTCTGGGGTGCCGTGGTTTTTTTCCCATTCAAGGGTTTTCCACGTAAAATCTGTCTCTTGCATGCATTGATTATTCTTTCGTTTTACGTTGAATTGATATAATTGTTGAGTGTGTGGCAATACAAATTTCACCGTCAACAATTGGCACTAGAAGGAGGGGGATTCTTTGAACAATAACTTCGAGGAACCCTTGCGAATTGAAAAATATGAACAACGACAGTGACAAAGATGGTAACTCCAGCGGAGATCTAATTGTTAAACCAACCGCGTCGACATGAGATAGGGCGGTGACAATCGGGGAACAATCGGCAGCAACGCTAGGAACTAGGGCAGCCGACCCCGAGGTTCTGCAGCACTTCCAAACGGCGTTAGCAAACTTAATCAGCGAGGCTAGCAAAATAGGGCTTTCGCTTCCCATAGGATTGAGAGTTTCTTCTCCCTATGAGTTAACCACTCCTGGAATCCAGTCACCCAAAAGACTACGGTCGGAAGTTCACATTGCAACCCCTGATGCTCAAGCAAGACAATCCACTAAAGAGACTCCCCAGGACCACCTTGAGGATTTCGAAGGGAGAAAACAAAGGAAGGGAAAAGGTGTGATAAATGAAGAATCTAGGGAGGAGCAAGACCAGATATGAACACATGGGGTCAATTCCAGTGACACATACCAAAGGAACCGGTGGAGACACCGTTCTATCTTGTCTGAAGATAAGAGTCCTCGTCCACGAAGGGAATTACGATCCAAAAGAGCACGGTGGAGAAGATCCGAGAGCACAGAAGATCGAAGGAGCCCGGATGATAGAGGCAATTATGGGAGAATGACAATCAAGAGCAGACTTGATCCAGCAGGAGAGCCAACTGGTCAGCGAGATGTCACCCTACAAAAGCTATCAAGAAAGGTTTCAGCGATGGCACGAAGGTATGGTCGCAACGTATCTTTGGATGATGAGTCAGATAGCCCATTCGTTGAAAATATTGCTCGCACCCAATTTCTAAACAGATTCAGAATGCCAACCATTGAGCAGTATAAGGAGAACAGGAATTCGAAGGAGCATGTTCACCGTTTCCGCAATATTATGGCCCAGTATTCATCTAATGACGGGCTGTTATGCCTTACCTTCCCGTAAACATTCAGCAACCTCACCTCCAAGTGGTTTGGAAGACTTCCACCCGGAAGCATAAGCAGTTTCTCAAACCTCAGCAAAGCATTCATAAGGCAATTCATGGGGAGTGTGCAGAGAAGAAAGTCACTCGCTCATCTATCAAACTTGAAGCAAGAGCGTAATGAGTCGATCAAGAAGTACCTAGCAAGATTCGGGAAGGAGGTTGCTCAAATTGAGGACGCCAGTGATGTAGCTGTTATCGTCGCTTTCACCAATGGGTTACAAAGTGGGCGATTATCCTTTGACCTGCGAAGAGATAGACCGAAAACTTATGAGGAGATGATGGAAATAGCTGGCGACTATGCACTGGCAGAAGAAGAAGAAGTAGCGCAAGGGGTTAGCTACGTACATGGATACAAGCCTGACTCAAAATCAAAACATAAGGATGACAATAAGACGCAGTCACGCGACTGCCAGAGAGACAAGAAGGGCCAAAAGGGACATCCAAGGGAAAGCAGGAGAAACGCTCGAGCCAATAGGTTTCGAGGAAGGTACGACCATTACACCCCTTTAACTGGCGATCATGAGGAAATACTTTCTGTGGTAGAAGACAAAGGACTCGCCAAATACCCTCAGCAGCAATCAGCAAATGCCAGGGGAGATACAACTAAATACTGCCGATTTCACAAAGATTATGGGCATGAAACTTCAAAATATTTCCAGCTGCGTGATCATATTGAGAGCTTGATCAGAGATGGGCACCTGAAGGATTTTGCTTTGAAAGGGGACAAGCATGGTGGTCGCCAAGATAGCCGCCAAGGAAACGGGCAGGAAAGGAAGAGTCCAAGGAGAAACAGCCCTAACGCCACTATAAACACCATTTTTGGTGGGCCCCATACTGGGAGAAGCAATCGAGAAAGGATGTCAGAAGTCCGAGAAGTAATGTATGAAAGCAGAAGCATGGAGATTAATTCTGTGCAAAAAAACCCCAAGAAAGGAAGAGAAGGACATGAATCCATATCGTTTACAGCAGAAGACTCAGACGGAATTGATGCAAAGCCTAATGATGCAATCGTAGTGGGGGTTCGAATAGCACACAGGGATGTCCTTCGGGTAATGATTGACAACCGGAGTTCAGTTGATATTTTAAGTGCTAGGGTATACGATGAGTTACGGCTGGATAGAAAAGATCTAGAACCCTTCCATGTGCCGTTGAAAGGTTTCGGGGGCACATAAGTGAGATCATTGGGAACTGTGAAGCTACCGGTGAGGTTTGGTACAGCACCATGCTGGCGAACAATCCTGCTGGACTTTGTTGTAGTCGACATCCATAATTGGCCATATAATGCTTCGCTTGGCCGACCGTTTCTTAATAAAGCTCGAGCCGTCACTTCAACCCACGCGTTTAAAATAAAGTTCCCTATAGAATTTGGAGTCGGAGAATTGAAAGGGTCACAGGAGATGGCTCGCCGCACCAACTTATCAATCTTCAAAGATAAGGCAGGGATGGAGACCTTAAGCATATTCGAGGTAAACAAGGAAGTGTATGAAGAAAATTCGGAAACCTTTGAATTGGACCCAAGGGACAAAACAAGCAGAGAAAAGTGTTAGGATTCCCGTTGTGTTTAATTGGCTTATTTCGTGATCAAACCACATGTGGGGATGCTTTGTAAGGGTAGCTTAGATGTAGTGTTATTGCTTAGGCCCTTTTTTGAAGACCTCACTATTGACAAGCACCAAAGGTAATATTCTAAGTGCTTACTTGTCTTGAAGAGATAGATGCACACACTCACAACTCATGCATATGTTTAATCCTTATATGTTGTGTGTCTTTTATGTGTGCCTTAATGCTCATGAACATCTCTTCTTGCATGTTAGTTTGATTGCATCTTGCATATCCAATTGCCTTGTCTTGCTTAGACTTAGGATTGCATTTTTGCACTGGGCGCCCCCAAAAGCGCTGTACAGAAGCGCTGTACGAACAGCGCCCATTGAGCGCTGTTCAGACCTGATCGATTTAATCGGTCGCTGTTGAGTCGCTGTTGGGGCGCTGTACGTGGCGCGGTACAGAGCGCTGTACGTACAGCGCCACTCTGTTTCCTCGTGAAAACAGAGCAAGGGCGCTGTACAGGCGCTGTACAAGGGCGCCCTACGTACAGCGCCCATGGCAAATAGTGGGCAAACTTATCAAAACGACCACACTTTGTTTTGGCCCCCTATATATATGCCACTTTGACTTTAGGTCAATCACAAGAGTTCATATTCAGATTTCATACTTAGGATATTTTTCAAAGAGAAGAAAAATTCCAAGAACTCATTTTTAATTACTCAAACACCTTTTCCATGATCATCAATCATCATCTAGCATCATCTTAGATCATCTAGATGACATCTTGCATGGATTCTTCATCATACTTTGCTTGGTAAGCTTTTCACTAATATCTTACATATTTTGTGTTTCTCTTATCTAGCAATCTCAATTTAATTACTTGTATGTGATTTTATATTTGTTGAATACAAGATTGAGATTAGTATGATGTATGTTTGAGAAGTTGTATTGTGCTAGCATATTAGGTTTTTGTGCTTGATATTGATTAGCTAAACTAATTGACATGTCATTTAGTTTTGATATCTAGGATTGCTCTTAATTGCATATTAATCATCTTAGATAAGCATATAGGGTTTCCCTTGCTCTATGTTGCATTTTGGATATTTTCATATATTCACTTAGGGTTGTATTCTCTTCAAGAGAAGCTAAGTCTTGTGTGTAGCAATCGGGATTAGGTTGCTTAGATCGCAAGCAAATTGGACTAGGTTCACTCATACCGGGATTAGGTAGGTGTGTGATTACTTCCGGGATTAGGTTGTAATCGTTTGCACATTTAGTGGATTCGAGGTTCGAGTGTGGCTTACTTACATAGCCCGTGGTTTTTCCCGTGAGGGTTTCCACGTAAAAATTCAAGTGTTATTTTAATTTCCGCACCATATTACACTTGCTTGTTTATATTATCTTGAGGGTAATTTCGTAATTTTGACTAACACGAAAAATTGGGTAAAAAGCGTAAAATCTATTCACCCCCCCTCTAGATAGCTTTATACACACCGTGGTATATTTAGTTTCAATTGGTATCAGAGCGGGTTCCTAGACATACATAGGTGATCCTTGCTTATTTTGGTGTGTTTTGCATTTTGTGTGATTTTTGATCATTCATACATTTGCATTCATTTCATTCATTCATAAACACTATGAGTGGAAACGGTGGAAATGGTGGTGGCCACGAAGGAGCTTCTAGCACAAGGCCTCCACTTCTTACCGGTTTGAACTATTCCCAATGGAAAGGGAAGATGGAATCCTACATATGCCAAATTCATGACCGTGCATGGATGGCGGTGGAAGACGGATATGATCTCCCTATGATGACTCCCGCGGGTGGAGGACAAGATGTTTTGAAGCCTAAGGCGCAATGGAATGCGCAAGAGTTTGAGGCTTCAAAGTGGAATAGGAAGGCGATGCATGCCATTATGTGTGCAATGGATGAGAATCAGTACAAGCTTATTCAGAATACTCAAATTGCCAAAGTGGCATGGGACATCCTTCAAGTTGCACATGAGGGAACCGAGGTGGTGAAGGAGTCCAAGCTTCAAGTCCTCCAAACTCAATTTGAGTTACTTAGGATGGGAGAGGATGAATGCTTCAACGACTTCGAAATCAAATTGATGGACATAGTAAATCAAAGCCATCAACTCGGAGACCCGTATTCGGATAGGAGAGTCAAGCAAAAAATTATGAGATCTCTCCCCGATAGGTTTGAATCAAAGGTGACGGCCATAGAAGAAAATAGTGGCTACATGGATATGAAGCCAAGTGAGGTAATTGGGCGTCTCCTTGCATATGAGTCTAGGAAGGCTCCTAGCAACACTACTCCTCCTAAGAAGTCTAAAGGAATAGCTTTGAAAGCATCTAAGGATGAAAAGGAGGCAAAGCATGAATCGGATGAAGACCTTGCCTTATTTGTGAAACGGTTCAACAAGGTTATGGGGTTCAAGAAGAAGAAGGGATTTGGGTCAAGAGGACAAGATTTGAAGAAAAAGAGTTCCTTCAAGAAGTTTGAGCCTAGACAAGAGAGGACCGAAAGGAAAGGGGTTCGATGCTTTGAATGTGGTGGGATTGGTCACTTTGCCCCCGAATGTGCGAATCACAATGAGAGGAAGAAGGGTAAAGTGATGGCCGCCACATGGAGTGGGAGTAGTGATGACTCAAATGAGGAAAATGAGTCTTCAAGTGAGGAAGAGCTCATGGCTAACTTCCTAGCGTTTGCATCTTCTCACAAGAGCAAAAGTGCTAGTGAAAAGGAAGATTTGAGTCAAGAGGAAATTGACTCTAGTGAAGAAGAAAGTGACTCCTCTTCTAGTTCCAAGAAGAAGTTTGTGGAGCAAAAGGTGCTTGCTAAATACCATGCCGAATTCAATGATTTAGCGCTCAAAAGCACAAGAAAGATTGAGAGGTTGAGAGAAGAAAACCTTGAACTTTCGGCTCACAATGACCACTTAAGTGAACAAGTGGAAAGATTGAAGAGGAGAGAGGATAAGTTAATTGAGGAGTTAGACTTGTCCAAGAGAAATGAAGAAGGCTTGAAGAGGGAACTTGTAGAAGCTAAAGGGTCCTTGGCTAGGATAGATTCTAGCACCAAGAAGCTTGATCATTTACTTGGTGTTGGAAAGAGTCCAAGTGACAAGAGAGGTCTTGGGTATGAAGATGGCAAGAAAATCTCAACCTCTAACAAGACCATATTTGTCAAGAGCTTGAAGAATGAAGAAACTTCATTTGTGCAACCTCCTAAGAAAAAGTTAGAAATAGGACAAAGTTCTAATGCACAAGTGAAAATGGGGCCAAGAAGGAAAACTCAAGCTCAACCTCCTAAGGTTCCTCAAGCCAACACTCCTCCCAAATTGGCTCACAAAGGAAAGAGACCAATCATGCAACCTCAAGCTTGGAAGCAACCAAGACCGGTTCAACAACGAAGATGGATTGAACCCTCATATCCACAAAGACATGGACGTACTCAAAGGCGAGGTATGATTCCCTTTTTTCATTCCTATTTGTCACTTTTGTGGTTGTGATGGTCATATTAGACCAAATTGCTTTCAATATATTAAAATGTGTAGAAAACAAAGCATGATTGAAAAGAGAAAGAATAGAGCCAAGATGCATGTTTCTAGGAATGAAAATGTTGATTTGCATGATCCTAGAAATAGTAGAGCACATGTACCAAAGGCCACTAAGAAAGCTAAAATTGTTGCTAAGTGGATTAGAAAGAATGAAAATGTTTGCCATGTTGCACAAATAGCCTTGAAGGCAAATTCTTCTAATTTTTGGTACTTGGATAGTGGGTGCTCTAGGCACATGACGGGAAACAAGAGTTTCTTCGAGACTCTTGTTATGGAGGAAGGTGGAAATGTCACTTTTGGTGATGGATCCAAAGAAATGTTGTAGGGAAAGGAACCATCTCCGTTCCCGGATTACCCTCCTTATCCAATGCTTTATTTGTTGATGGCTTGAAAGCCAATTTAATTAGCATTTCACATCTTAGTGATGAAGGATATTCCGTCTTGTTCTCTAAAGATTATTGCTCTATCCTTAAACCCGATGGACAAACCTTATTGAAGGGCATGAGATCTAGCGACAATTGCTATTGTCTTGAAGCTAGAATTGTATCTAATCATGTGTCCATGGATGAGCAAATTGAGTTGTGGCATGAAAGACTTGGCCACATGAACTTTAGGGATCTACGGACCCTTGGAAAGTTCAATTGTGTGCGTGGCCTCCCTAAGCTTGGGAAGAAAGCCAATGGCATTTGTGGACCTTGCCAACAAGGAAAGCAAACCAAAAGCATGCACAAAAAGGGTAAGTATCTCACCACCAAGGAGCCACTTGAGCTTCTCCACATGGACCTCATGGGTCCCATGCAAACCGAAAGTTTGGGTGGAAAGAGATACATTTTTGTTTGTGTTGATGATTTCTCTAGATTTACATGGACATATTTTCTTAGAGAAAAATCCGAAACTTTTGATAAGTTTAAAATGCTTTGTACTAAATTGCAAAATGAAATGAATTCTAACATTAGAAGCATTAAACGGATTAGAAGTGACCATGGGAGAGAATTTGAGAATGCCACCTTTGAAACCTTTTGTAATGGTTTAGGCATCTCCCATGAATTTTCTGCTCCTAGGACACCTCAACAAAATGGAGTTGTTGAGAGGAAGAATAGGGTCCTCCAAGAGATGGCCCGTGTGATGTTGCTTAGCAACAATGTCCCTAGGAACCTATGGGCCGAAGCCATTAACACGGCTTGCTATATAGGAAATAGAGTGTTCCTAAGGCCCGGTACTAGAAACACCTCCTATGAGTTATGGAAAGGCAAGAGGCCAAATGTTAGCTACTTCCACACTTTTGGAAGCAAATGCTACATTTTGAATGACCGTGATCAACTTGGCAAGTTTGATGCTAAGAGTGATGAGGGTATTTTTATTGGCTATGCCTTAAATAGTAGAGCCTATAGAGTTTTCAATTTAAAGACTCTAAGTGTTATGGAATCATCCAATGTCGTATTTGATGATACTAGGCTCAAGTCTAATGATCATGATGAGGAGGTTATTTTTAGTGATGATTCTCCTTTGGAGAAGGTTGTGGTGTCGCCTAATGTTGGGACATCTAATGTCAACAATGATGGCACACAACCTATTGATAGAGTTCCTCTCTTGGACTCTAAAGAACCCGCTCCATGGGTTAGGAAACTCCATGATAAAGAAGATATCATTGGAGAGGTAAATGAGGGTGTTAGGACTAGACGCCAACTTGCTAATCTTATTAGCTATACATGTTACACCTCTCAAATTGAACCCAAAAAGGTTGAAGAAGCCTTAAATGATGAATTTTGGGTTCTTGCCATGCAAGAAGAGCTAAACCAATTCGAAAGGAATGAGGTTTGGACTCTAGTTCCTAGGCCTAAGACCACTAATGTCATAGGCACCAAATGGATATTTAGGAACAAATCCGATGAGGATGGCAACATAGTGCGGAACAAGGCTAGACTTGTAGCACAAGGGTACTCTCAAATTGAGGGTATCGACTTTGAGGAGACTTTTGCTCCCGTTGCCCGCTTAGAGTCCATTAGGCTTCTCTTGTCCATCTCTTGTGTGCACAAGTTCAAATTGCACCAAATGGACGTCAAGAGTGCCTTCCTCAATGGCTTCTTGCAAGAGGAAGTGTTTGTTGAACAACCTAAGGGGTTTGTGGATGCACACCACCCCAATCATGTCTATCGCCTCAAGAAGGCACTTTATGGGTTGAAACAAGCACCGAGGGCTTGGTATGAGCGCCTCACTCAATTTCTTGTTGACAACAACTACACAAGAGGTAGTGTTGACAAGACACTATTCATCAAGAGAGACAATGATGAGCTTTTCATAGCTCAAATATATGTTGATGATATAGTTTTTGGCTCCACCAACAACACCAAAGTCCAACAATTTGTTGATGTCATGTCTCTTGAATTTGAGATGAGTCTTGTTGGTGAGCTTAGTTACTTCCTAGGTTTGCAAATTAGGCAAATGCATGATGGGATTTTCATAACCCAAGCCAAATATGCTAAGAACCTAGTGAAGAAGTTTGGTTTAGAGAAAGCCAAACATTGTGATACACCCATGAGTACAACTTTGAAGCTAACAAGGATGCTAGTGGTAAAAGTGTGGACCAAACTCTATATCGTGGCATGATAGGTAGCTTGCTTTACTTGACCGCAAGTAGGCCCGATATATCTTTTAGTGTGGGTGTGTGTGCTAGGTACCAAGCGGATCCTAAGGAGTCCCACCTCTCTTGTGTGAAGAGGATCATTCGCTATGTGAATGGGACATCCAACTATGGGATTTGGTACTCTTTTGACACTAATGCTAGTCTAGTTGGCTTTAGTGATGCGGATTGGGCAGGAAATTGTGATGATAGGAAGAGCACATCGGGCGGTTGCTTCTTTCTAGGCAACAACTTGGTGTCTTGGTTTTGCAAGAAGCAAAACTCAATTTCCTTGTCCACGGCCGAGGCCGAGTACATAGCCGCGGGGAGTGGATGCACACAACTCCTATGGATGAAACAAATGCTTGTAGACTACGGATTCAACCAAGGTACTCTCACTCTCTTTTGTGATAACATGAGTGCTATTAATATTTCCAAGAATCCGGTTCAACATTCTAGAACTAAGCATATTGACATCCGCCATCACTTCATTAGAGAGCTTGTTGAAAATAAATGCATAGTACTTGAACATGTAGGTACTAATGATCAACTTGCGGACTTATTTACTAAACCCTTAGATGCTACTCGATTTAAAACTCTTAGTAGATCTATTGGGATATGTCTTGTGGAGTGATGTTCTATGATTGACCCCATATGGGGAACTCAAGCAAAGAGAGCTATTTTGCATTCATGTAACTTGCAAAAAATTTGAAATAACTTATGCCTCTTCTTTTGATTGCTTGAGTAAGCTTGGTTGTACATATGTATATATGCTTTCAAATTCTATAAGTGTGAACCTTGCTTGTCTACAATCCATGTCATATTTATGTTCAAACATGCATTTTTGGACTAGGAGATTTACATAGGAAGTATGATGTGAATGACCTATAGTTATCTCCATGACATGATGATTCTTTAATAACATGCTAATGCTAAATGAAAAAGCATGAAATTCATACAACATGCTCACATGAAAAGCATGAATTGATGATTGCATATTCTTAAAAATGCAAAACTTGTGTGAAAGCTTATGAGACTCAAAATGAATAAAGGATCTTGTATCCGTTCAAAGGAATTTACATTCCATATGTCTCTCTTTCTTTATTAGTTGAACATGGTTACTATCATACGGATATCTTATCCGGAAAAATCAAATAGGGTGCAAAGTCGCTCATGCCATGTTTCGCTTATAAAGTTGGATATAGTTGCTCTTAAAATTGAAATCAATAATCTCTATATCCTTGCTTTTCCCATGACATTGGTGAAATTGGTTTGAATTCAAATTAGAAACCTTTGTCATTTGCTTTGCCAAATACCATTGTATTTTGGACTTGAATGCTATATGTCTTGTATGCAAAGCATGTTGGGTTCACACATTTTCTCAAATAAATCTCCTTGTTTCTCTCAAATTAATTGAAGTGCATAAAGTGACTTATATGTATATGCATATCTTGCATGCTTCTATCTCTCATTGCTTTGAGTGACCCGGTTGGGGACTACTCCTTTGCCTATATCATGACAAAAAGGGGGAGTAGGAAATGGTAAGGGGAGTTGCAAAATATAGAAGCAATTGTGCATTTTGGGGAGAACATACATTGAGGGGGAGTAACCCGTTGAGGGGGAGCATTGCATACACATACATTTTCATAATGTTGAGCCTAATCTTTAAATGCAAATGCTTGTTATTGTTCTCACATGATTAATCTCACACTTTACTTGTATTGGAAATGCTAGAAACTTTATTTTCAGGGCTTGATTGTTCTACAAGAGATTGAAGACTTGAAGTTTTTACTTTCTTATCTCTTTGTAATGTAAATAATCATTGTAGTCCCGTAGTTTCTAATTCTTTGTGAGGAATCAGTGTGAGTGGTGGTTTTGTCACGAAATAGCCAAAGGGGGAGATTGTTAGGATTCCCGTTGTGTTTAATTGGCTTATTTCGTGATCAAACCACATGTGGGGATGCTTTGTAAGGGTAGCTTAGATGTAGTGTTATTGCTTAGGCCCTTTTTTGAAGACCTCACTATTGACAAGCACCAAAGGTAATATTCTAAGTGCTTACTTGTCTTGAAGAGATAGATGCACACACTCACAACTCATGCATATGTTTAATCCTTATATGTTGTGTGTCTTTATGTGTGCCTTAATGCTCATGAACATCTCTTCTTGCATGTTAGTTTGATTGCATCTTGCATATCCAATTGCCTTGTCTTGCTTAGACTTAGGATTGCATTTTTGCACTGGGCGCCCCCAAAAGCGCTGTACAGAAGCGCTGTACGAACAGCGCCCATTGAGCGCTGTTCAGACTGATCGATTTAATCGGTCGCTGTTGAGTCGCTGTTGGGGCGCTGTACGTGGCGCGGTACAGAGCGCTGTACGTACAGCGCCACTCTGTTTCCTCGTGAAAACAGAGCAAGGGCGCTGTACAGGCGCTGTACAAGGGCGCCCTACGTACAGCGCCCATGGCAAATAGTGGGCAAACTTATCAAAACGACCACACTTTGTTTTGGCCCCCTATATATATGCCACTTTGACTTTAGGTCAATCACAAGAGTTCATATTCAGATTTCATACTTAGGATATTTTTCAAAGAGAAGAAAAATTCCAAGAACTCATTTTTAATTACTCAAACACCTTTTCCATGATCATCAATCATCATCTAGCATCATCTTAGATCATCTAGATGACATCTTGCATGGATTCTTCATCATACTTTGCTTGGTAAGCTTTTCACTAATATCTTACATATTTTGTGTTTCTCTTATCTAGCAATCTCAATTTAATTACTTGTATGTGATTTTATATTTGTTGAATACAAGATTGAGATTAGTATGATGTATGTTTGAGAAGTTGTATTGTGCTAGCATATTAGGTTTTGTGCTTGATATTGATTAGCTAAACTAATTGACATGTCATTTAGTTTTGATATCTAGGATTGCTCTTAATTGCATATTAATCATCTTAGATAAGCATATAGGGTTTCCCTTGCTCTATGTTGCATTTTGGATATTTTCATATATTCACTTAGGGTTGTATTCTCTTCAAGAGAAGCTAAGTCTTGTGTGTAGCAATCGGGATTAGGTTGCTTAGATCGCAAGCAAATTGGACTAGGTTCACTCATACCGGGATTAGGTAGGTGTGTGATTACTTCCGGGATTAGGTTGTAATCGTTTGCACATTTAGTGGATTCGAGGTTCGAGTGTGGCTTACTTACATAGCCCGTGGTTTTTCCCGTGAGGGTTTCCACGTAAAAATTCAAGTGTTATTTTAATTTCCGCACCATATTACACTTGCTTGTTTATATTATCTTGAGGGTAATTTCGTAATTTTGACTAACACGAAAAATTGGGTAAAAAGCGTAAAATCTATTCACCCCCCCTCTAGATAGCTTTATACACACCGTGGTATATTTAGTTTCAAAAAGGAAGAGCCAACTGAGTCGATTGTTTTAAACAAACAGAACCGGACTAAACAGTTAAGATCGGAGCAAGGCTGACTGAACGAGTTAAGAGAGATGTGACAAACTTGTTGAAGAGTACAAGGAGATTTTCGCTTGGAGCCATGAAGACATGCCGGGGATTGAAAGAAGCATAATTTCACACAACTTGGCTGTAAACGAAAAATGCAAACCAATAGTGCAAAAAAGGAGAAGCTTTAACCCAGAGAGAAGTGCAGCAATAAAAAGGAGGTGTCCAAGTTGCTCGCCGTAGGATCAATCAGAGAGGTTAAGTACTCGGAATGGGTGGCAAATGTAGTTCTAGTGAAAAGAAGAACAGCCAATGGAGGATGTACGTCGACTTCACCGATCTGAACAAAGCCTGCCCCAAGAATGACCAGTTGGTCGATGCAACAGCCGGACATGAAGTGTTGAGCTTCATGGATGCATACTCAGGATATAACCAGATAAAAATGCACAAGCCAGATGAGGAGAAGACAGCGTTCACCACAGATCAAGGGTTATACTGTTACATAGTCATGCCATTCAGCCTAAAGAACGCTGGAGCAACTTACCAGCGCTTAGTCAACAAAATGTTCGCCAGATAGATAGGAAGAAATATGGAGGTTTATGTTGACGATATGCTGACCAAAAGCATCACAGCAGATAAGCATATAGATGACTTGAGGGAGACATTCGATGTGTTGGTAAGGTATGGAATGAAGTTGAATCCAGCAAAATGCGTGTTCGGCATACCATCTGGAAGGTTTCTCGGATATCAAGTGCATCAAAGAGGAATATAGGTGAACCTTGAAAAATCCAAGCATTGGCAAAAATGGTTTCGCCAAGAACTTTGAAGGACGTCCAAAGACTCACGGGGTGCCTGGCATCGCTGAGCAGGTTCATAGCTAAATCAATAGATCGATGCCTACCATTTTTCAAAGCTTTAAAGAAAGGAAAGGGAGTCGAGTGGAACGAGGATTGTGAAAGGGCTTTCTAGGCTTTGAAAGATTACCTCGGGCAAGCACCGCTGCTATCAAAACCAGAAACAAGAGAAACACTGTACATATACTTGTCCGTCTCTGAAGCAGCCACAAGTTCTATGCTGGTAAGACAGGAGGAGGGGGTCCAGAAACCAATATACTACACCAGCAAAACACTGTTACCAGCGGAGACCAGGTACTCGCCAGCCGAAAAAATGGCACTCACTCTAATAACAGCAGCAAGGAAGTTAAGACCATATTTCCAGGTTCATAAAATCGGAGTATACACCAACTGCCCACTGAAATTAATTCTGTAAAAACCAAAAGTATCTGGTCGATTAACGAAGTGGGCGATCGAGTTAAGTGAATTCGATGTAGAGTATCTTCCAAGGACAACAATTAAAGCCCAAGCGATGGCAGACTTTGTAGTAGAATTCATCGAGCCAAGCATAGAGGTGGCGAGAATGATGGTGGAGCAAAAGAAGAAAGTATTCAAATGGCAACTCCGCGTTGACGGGTCTTCAAACATGCACGACAGCGGGGCAGGGGTAGTGGTGTCAACCCTAGAAGGAGATTCAGTCGAATGTGCCTTGCGTTTTGACTTCAAAGCTACTAACAACCAAGCTGAATACGAGGCACTCATAGCAGGATTAAAGGTTTGCACAATCCTAGGGGCAGATGAGGTGGAAATCTTCAGCGACTCTCAAGTTGTTGTTAATCATGTGCTAGATGAATACCAGGCGAGAGATGAAAGTATGATCGCTTACCTGGAATTAGCAAAGGAGCTACTGGAAAGATTCAAAGAATACAGAATTGTTCAGGTCCCCAGAGAAGAAAACGAGCAGGTGGACGCTTTGGCCAAGTTGGCATCCGCCACAATCAACATCTGGCCCAAAACTATTTCTATGATCCGCCTGCTGCAGCCAAGTATAGTCAAATTGAAGAAAGTTGGGGCAGTCTTTGGTGAGAGAGACAGCTGGATTACACCAATCAAAGAGTACCTCGTCAATGATGTACTCCCAAGTGATCCATTAGAGGCAAAAAGATTGAAGTACAGAGCTACGAGATATTCAGTACTCAATGGAGAACTGTACAAAAGGGGGTACTCAAGGGCGCTACAGAGATGTGTTGGGCCCGAAGAAGCAGAAGGTATCCTGAGAAGTATACATAGTGGAAATTGTGGGAATCACGCTGGGGGTGTCAGCTTAGCCCACAAAACATTAAGACAGGGTTTTTACTGGCCAACACTATTCACCGACACTAAAGGGTGGTAGCGAGATGTGAGGCGTGTCAAAAAATTGCCAATAACATCCGCCAACCACCTGAACTCTTGCAGAGTATTACCTCGCCTTGGCCATTCACCATGTGGGGAATTGATTTGATTGGCCCAATGCCAACAGCAGCTGGAGGAGCGAAGCACGCTATAGTAGCCGTGGATTACTTTACGAAGTAGGTAGAAGCCGAACCATTGGTACATATAACAGAAGCAAACACTATAAGCTTTGTGAAGAAAAATATCCTATACAGATTCGGGATACCAAACACCATCATCACGGACAATGGGACCCAATTCGATGGCAAAAATTTAGGGAGCTGTGTGACAAGTATGGCATCAACAACTACTACGCCTCCCTAGCACATTCGCATACGAATGACCAAACTGAAGCAATGAACAAGATCATAAAACACAACCTGAAAGCCAAATTGGCGGTGAAAAAGGGTAGCTGGGCAGATAAATTACCACAGATACTCTGGGCATATCGAACCACAGAAAGGGTTTCAACAGGTGAGACCCCATATTCCATGGCTTACAGAGCTAAAGCCGTCATTCCCGTGGAAACATCTTTCTCTTCACCAAGGGTACAACTCTTTCAACCGGAACTCAACATTGATATGTTAAAATGCGGTCTGGATGAATTAAAAGAAAGAAGAGAGTGCGCACAAATAAGAAACACTGCGTACCAACAGAGGGTAGCCAGATATTACAACTCACATGTGCGCGAAAGGAGGTTCGCGCTTGGCGACTTGGTGCTGAAAAGGGTGAACCGAGGAACAAGAGACAAAGCTGCAGGATCACTCGCAGACAAATGGGAAGGGCCCTATCAAATTACAGGCATAGCTGGTCACGGGACATATCGCATTACTTGAGAGGGTTTAGGCGAACTACCTCGGCCATGCAATGCGCAGTACTTGAAGATATATTACCCTTGACCTTTTTCGTTGCTTTTAGGATTTATTTCAACCTTTTTATTTTTAGGCAGTTTTCGTTTTAGCATTTTTTCTCTGTGACTTTGTTAACAAAAGTTGCAGGAAGTATTCAATAAAGAGTAATTTATTACTGAGAATTCGTGATTTGACTCGCCAGTTACAAAGGGCATTCGCCGTCGTACGCCACTACCATCGCGTAAAAACAAATTTCATACTCGCAGCAATGAGAACTGGCGAGAAAAATAAATCCCAAGTTATAAAAATCGGCGATCGCCACTACGGGAAAATAAAGTCCCTAGAGAGGCGAGAAAACACCCAATCAAAAACATACATGAATCTCAAACGAAGGGAGTCGAGAAAGCCAGCTGAAAACAAAAAAGACAAGCAAAAATCAAAAGAGGGAGACGTCCCAATAATATGCTGAAACTCAGCAATAGCAGCTGAATAATAAATAACATGTTAAAAACTTGGTGTATGGTCGGATACGTCCTGATAAACACTGAGTACACCAAAACTCAGCAATGGCAGCTGAATAAAGCTATAAAATATGTTAAAAACTTGGTGTATGGTCGGATACGTCCTGACAAACGCTGAGTATGCCAAAACTCAGCAATGGTAGCTGAATAAAGCTATAAAGTATGTTAAAAACTCGGTGAAACACTGAGTAAGTTGAAAACTCAGCAAAGGCAGCTGAACAAAAATAAAGCTAAAAGAGTTATTAACTTATAAAATAAAATCTTTTACAATTACAGGTGCAAAAAGATATAGATATTTACAATCAAAGACCTAATCTCAACTAGCTACAGGAGGACCCTCGCTGTCTTCTTCATCTTTGATCTCCTCTTCAGAAGGCCAGGTAATTTCTTCATCCCCATCCGGCATGAAAGGCCCATAATCCCTACCGGTAACAGGACCCAAATCGGGTTTGGCACCAGAACCTGAAAAGCTGCCCTTCTGACCGGAGTAGTAAGTGTTGAAGGCACGCTTACTGAGAATTTCTAAATGCATGGGATGAGGCTCAGTCCTGTTATAACGGCAGTGGGCTTTCCATCGTTTTATCTGTTCTTTAATCGAACCCACTCCGCTGGCCATATGCTGTTGAAGAGACCTATCAAAATGCCTTAAAGCCTTTTCATTCGAATGGTCCTTCATGGCGAAGAACTTCTTCGACTGCCTCATGCCTTGTTCAAACTCGCGCAGCAAAAGCGCATCGTAGGCAGGGGATCTCTTGAAACGATCAACTGCCTCAACCTCCAGTACAGCCTTTAAATTGTCAAAGATGAGTTCACGCGAAGACAACTGATTGCGCAAATCCAGCGCCTCACGTTCAGCTTTTTCCTTAGCCTCCTCAGCTTCCAAACGTGCTGCAAGGGATTCTTGGCTAGCAGACAACTGCTCCTTCAGTGAGCGAACCTCCTCCTCAGCAGTAGACAATTTCTCTTCAGCAGCTATTTGAGCGGACAGATGACCATTTGCAGACTCTCTTAGATGAGCGAGATGTTGAGTATAAGATTCTTCAGCAGAGAGCTTCTCGGCAGCCAAAACAGAAGCCTGCTCTCGCAAACGTTTGATTTCCCTAGAAACTTTGTTCCCATATTTATAGTTCTTAGCCAACTCAGACATCATCTGAAAGAGAAACATCCGAATTAGAAAGTAAATATAAAATACAGATATAACAGGATTGCGGTGAGAAGCATACCAGAGAGTGGCAGTTAAAGAAAAATTCCATCTTCTTGTTGCAGGGTTTGCCTTTAACATGCTCCCAGCCCTCGCCAATGTATACGTCATTGTTGATCAAATGCGAGCAAATCTCGGTAGCCGAAAAATCAAAGAGAGATACGGTTCCTTCATCGGCTTCATTTGATCCCACGGGAGCGGCTTCATGAGCAACACTTGAGCCAGAGGCAGAACCCCCAGGTTGCTTCGATGGTCTTGGTCGATCAGCCGACTCTGACCGACCAGACGGTTGAGGATGACCTAAAGAAACATTTGGCTAGCCCATGGCCACCGGAGAAGAGGCCACTCGGGACGGATAGGCTGTTTGGGGCGAAGTAGAAGTAGGGACATGTAAATCATTAACTTCCTCGGAGGAAGGCACCGCTGTATTTGCCCCTTCAGCAGGACCCTCGTGGGTAGCCGTTTGAGCAGAGGGAGTTTCGGTGAGTATCGGTTCATTAGCACCCTCCTCATCCAAAGAGACAACGTACTGCACAACCCTTGACGCCCGTTTTGGGAGTCGAGTAGCATGGTCAGGAGTACCCTCAGCTGGGCGTTTACCTCTACTGGCTTTGGGGGCCAGGTCACTAGCAAGATCAAGAGGAGTCTCAGGGACAACCGCATCAAAAATAGGGATCTCGTTGAATTTCTGAAGGTGTAGGTTCGGATCATCGTTCACTAAGCCATTGAATATGCAAGTAGTGCCAATCATCTGAATAATGGACGGCCTGATCTCAAAGGAATTTGCTGCAATTGTTGGCTGGCGAATGGATGACTGGTGCAGCTCAACTCTAGGCATTGTATAATCCCGTAGAGTACGTTCATCTCCAACATGAGGCAACCCTCCTTGCATGGATCGGCTTGAGGAGGCAATTCTCCTTGATTTTGATTTGCCACATTTGGCACTCCCATGTGCCCTAGCTGTGCATTCTGATCACCCATCTCTGCTCTTCTCCGAGCTTCAGTCTATTTCTTCGAGCTATCCTTTCAATCTTCGGATCAAAGTTCAAGAAGAGAAGATTTTGGCTCCTTGTTCGTAGGTGCATGCAAGAGAAATGGTACCTATCATGAAAAACACAAACTAAATTAAAAGGTTCAAATTAACAAAAGACTAACTAGTATCGATATCAATCATCGCTCAATCCCCGGCAGCGGCGCCAAAAATTGACTAGCCTCTTTTAGGGCGACACTCGCAATAGGACGAGGTCGAAGAGTTAGCACAATAGTGAATAGAGTTCGTTCCCACAGGGACCGAGTGATCGATTACCAAAATCGATTAGCCTAATTGCTATTCAAACAATCGAAAAAAGGTTTTCAATAATCAATTTAAACTAAATTAAACTAAATGATTAATTCTAATGCAATAATGAAATAACAAGAAATTAAACCCGAATGTGATAATATAAAGAGATATGCTAGAATTTGAATCCACCCCACCCAACAATTAAAGCCCGTTTAGACTCAATTACTCATCCAAAACATACAAATGCAATTTGTAGATTCATGCACCTATTATTAACCTACAATCTTGGTCAAGCAATGTAAGTTACACTCGAAATGTACCCAAGCCTATCTCTCGATTACCCGGAGTATACAAATTGAGTTCATTAAGTTTATTGGTGCACTAAACGAATCCTATACGCTAGCCTAAGTGGGTATACTTTTCTAGACATGCATAGAGGGTATTTTTCGAACACGTGGTGTGTGTCTCCGGTCGGTACGTGACACAACACAATAAATCATTCAAATGGAGATCAATCACTTGAAAGCTTTAAGCATACCAAAATAACCATACAAATCACACATGCATAAAATAGATAAACAAGAGTCAATACATAATACAAGTCATGGGTGGGGTTTCATCAAATCCTAACAAAATATATTTAGCTCATAATATTATCAAGAGTAGCCATACAACACATAATCTCCAATGAGTACATAGCTATCATAAAAGAATTAAAAGAGAGAAAGTTTAGAGAAAACAAATTGGAGAGCTTTCTCTTCTTCCTTCAATCTTCAACTCTTTTTGACCAAAAGGTGGAATGGTGAATGGAAGTGGTGGATGTGGTAGTGTATGGAAGATATGGAGGAAAAAGAGAGGTTTTTGGGTTGATTTTCGGATTTTGTTGTGGTGTGGCTCTCCTTTCTTGAAAGAACATAAGTTGCATTTATAGGGCTCAAAATAGGGCAAGAATCTCGTCCAAAACGAGTCCAAGACGGACTGCCGCGGTCTGGGGTTGCGGCGGTTGAAGACCGCGGCGGTTGAAGACTGCGGCAATGCATGGAAAATCTCTGTCGCTCGACTACCGCGGTTTGGGGACCGCGGCACTTCAACCGCGGCGATGAATGTGAGTTTCTGTCGCTCAGGGTGTCGCTAGCAAGCCGCGGTTGGGAAAAACGAAGCTTGGAAGCCATGGAAACCATGGAAGCTTGGGAAGCTTGGAGGTGAGAGAAAAAGTGTGCATGGGGGTCCCAAAGTGGTGCCAAACAGATGGGGAAGAGGCCGGCCGACCGTCGTTCTAGATGAAAAAACCGTCGGAAACGGCATCGAAAACCGGTCGGAACAGGCGGGTCACGAACCGGGTCGGGTCGACCCGATGCAGACCCGACCGGGTCGCTGCAGCTTGAAAACGACGTGACGTCATCATGACGTCACGCTGATGTGGTGGGGTGTACTTAGAATTGGGCCGGGGTGCCCTCAGCAGATGGGTCAGCTGACTTCATTTGACGGACCGAGTCAGGCCGGGTCGGGTAAGGCCCACGAGTGAAACGCACCGTTTCACTTATCCACGTGGCGCGCTGCGCGTGCTGGCTGGAAAATTACAAAATGATCCCCTGACTTCTCCTTTTATCACAGAATCTTCAATAATTCCTCAAAACTTTCACTTTCACCCCTGAATCTCCAAAATTACTCCAATGCCCCTAAACTCCAAAAATACCTGAAACACTTATTTTAACATATTAAATACCCGGTTTTACCCGAGAAATAAACACAAAATGATATGGAATTGGGGCTACACTATGTGTAGAAATAGAGCAATCAACACCCCCAAACCTATCTTTTGGTCGTCCTCGAGCAAAACCAAAGCAAACAAATAAAAAGAAAACTTAAAACAAAAGAAAGCAAATAAATAAATAAATAAATAAATAAAACATCCGGATAAGTCTTTTAAACCCCTAGGCGATCCCTAGTAGGACGAGTGAATTCTCGTGAGGGTTTACAGTACGACACCCACAAACGTCTTTCCTGCTGAGCCAATTATGTACAAAGATGCAATAATGGTGAACCGAATTGAGACACATGCATGCTAAGACCCCTAAGAAAAAGCTTGGGAAGTGCAAGCTAAAGTGCTACAACAAGAGAGATTGCAATTCCATACTTAGTGAACAAAGCTTCAAAAAGCATCGAACACAAGAGTCTTATGATAGCATTTCGCCTTGACTGTATACCTTTCTGGATCTCTCTCATTTTACCACTCAGAACCTAGGCTCACTCAACAAACATATGCGGCTAGAAATTAAGCACAAGAATTTTCAAATTACATGCATATGACTTGTTTTGAAAAAACCGCTAATGTTTAAATGCAATTGGACCACAAGAACGAATTTGAACATTAAGAACAAGAGCAAACACCATTTGATGCCTTCATCAACAAGCTAAACTCCTCCTAAAGATCAATTAGGACTTCTTTAAAGATCATGTGGTGCTATGGTGAGATGGTGGTGGAGAGGCTAGGTGGGTATGGGATTATGGGCTAGCTACCAATTATGCATAAGCTTTATTAGGCACACTCTTCACAATTAAAGCGTCTAGGCAAGAATTATTCACTTAATCATCTTGTGCTCATTTTTAGTTGCTTTATATTTTAGCAACTTTTACATTTTAGAGCTTAGAAGGCTTTTGAAATTTATTTTTTATTTTTTTATTTTTTTATTTTTTTATTTACAATAATAATAAGAACAAGCCTTGATCTTTGCACAACTTTCACATAGCCTAAGTACACGCTATTTTACACTTTTGATTTTCATTATGATATGGTAACAAGCTATAATCGTAGCAAGTTGGATGGTCTAGTGTTTATGTAAGATGTGATGATATGTATGATATGAAAGGATATAGTGATGGGGTTTAGTGTGTAGGTCAACATAGATAGGCCAATTAAGCACACACACAAGGCATGGGACGTGTTTAGGATATTTGTAGTGACTTAACACACATTGCCTACATCATCTCTATAGGCACAAGTTAAGCAAGCTAACAAAGGCAAAACCATGGCGATGCTCAGAAAATGGCGCTCTTTAATGACCAAAGCATGGAGTGAGGTCCTTTTATTTTAATGCTTATTTATCTACAAGAAGAGTGTTTAAGATGAAATAATGAAATAAATCACACTCATAAAGACACTATTTAGGCTCTGGCCTCGCACGGGTAGTCTCCACTAATGATTTAAACATCTTAAGCGCGATACCCAATTACTTAGACACTTTCGAGTCTGGTAGGGTGCGTGCAAGCAATGTGGTGTAGCTTTAACTAGCACAATCTTTGCCTAGACTTAGGGAATCAACACATGCAAAAATTGCCTCAAAAGGCACAACCCAAAAGCATCTCATTAAAGCAAGCTAATGCTCCAAAATTTGGCTCAAAACAGGAGAACGGGTAGAACAAGACTCTACAAACACACAATCATGCAAAAATTTTAAAAACAATTTCACAAAAATAAACACACACAAAAATCAATCATGCAAAAAATGGTCTTAGAATGGCCGCACCCCCAAACCTAAATGAAACATTGTCCCCAATGTTTGCACAAAAGCGGATTGGACAATGTAAGCTTAGAATTGGGAGGGAAGCCAAACGCAACCCTATACAAGCACGCTGCAAACCTAAAAACTAGGCACAATACAACGCCACACACTTAATCTAAGCTAGAAAAATAAGACTCAACAAAGACAAAATTAAATAAAACAAAAATAGCTTAAAATTAAAAAAAGTTACCTAGGTGGGTTGCCTCCTACCAAGCGCTTGATTTAACGTCTTGGCTAGACGCATTATGCTCCTCTCATCATCCGGATCAATGGTTGGTGCAACATCCTCGCCACCTTTCTTTCTCAACTTATGTGAGGCATAGAACATCCTCACACAAAATCCGTTCACTATTCTTGTTTGGTCCACCATGCATGATTTCTTCTTGTTGTCCCTTTTGTCCAATTTCTTCTCAATTTTATCCGGTGGAGTCACTTGGGTTTTTTTCATAACTCCATAAGAGCCCAGTTTGTGGACACCTTTCATCTTCATTCTTGGGACATCTTGAACCACACAAGAATTCGGCGGCTCTTTTGGAATGGCTTTTCTTGAAAATTCCCCAATTGGAGGATCAACTACCTCAACCAACAAACAACTATCTACCTCCATTGACTTCTTGGTCACCTTTTTCAAGTCAAACACCACGTGCTCTTCTCCTACCCTCAAAGTCAGCTTGTCCTTTTTGTGATCAACCAATGCTCCACTAGTTTTCAAGAATGGTCTCCCAAGAATCAATGGGACCTCAAAATCTTCCTCTATATCTAAGATCACAAAGTCAACCGGGAAGTAGAATTTACCCACTTTCATCAAGACATCTTCTAAAACTCTGTATGGGTGCTTGATAGATCGATCCGCTAATTGAAGAGTCACTCTTGTAGGCTTCACTTCACCCATTCCAAGCTTTTTGAAAACCGAGTAAGGCATCAAGTTTATGCTTGCCCCGGAATCTATTAAAGCACTCTCAAACTTCACATGACCAATGGTGCATGGGATTGTGAATTTCCCGGGGTCTTTTAGCTTAGGTGTGAGCTTGTTTTGTAGGATTGCACTACACTCTTCCGTCAATGCCACCGTCTCGAATTCTTCTAGCTTCCTTTTGTTGGAGAGCAATTCCTTGAGAAATCTCACATAAGTAGGCATTTGGGAAAGTGCTTCGGCAAAGGGGATGTTGATTTGAAGTTTCTTAAATATCTCTAAAAACTTGCCGAAATTGTGAGCATCCTTGTGCTTCTTCAACCTTTGCGGGTATGGTATGGGAGGGACATAGGCTTTGACTTCGGGTGGTGGAGGGGGATCTTGTGATGTGGTAGGCACGTTATCATGACTAGAACTCTTCTTTTCTTCTACAACCTCTTCTCTTTCTATACCCTCTTCTTCAACAACAACTTTTTTTCTCATCCCAAATTTTTTTGCAACTTAACCTCTTTTCCACTTCTTAATGAAATGGCATTACATTGCTCCTTGGGGTTGACCACCGTGTTGCTTGGTAGTGCCCCTTGTTGCCTCCCTTGGATTGCCCTTGCCAATTGCCCAACTTGCGTTTCCAAGTTTTGGATTGAGGCTTGTGAATGTTGAGCAACTTGGTCAATCTTCGTTCAAGCTTCCTCAAAGCTAAGTCTTGGGTCTCCATTATATTGTCCAACTTACCCATATACTTAGAGAACATTTCCTCTAGGTTAGACTTTTTCTCCACTTGGTCATTTGGGACTTGGTTAGGGTAGTTTTGTTGATGAGGTTGTGGGAATCCGAGGGGTTGTCTTTGGTTGAGGTTTTGTTGATGTTGGGGTTGATTGTCCTTCCATGACAAGTTTTGGTTGTTTCTCCATAGCGGGTTATATGTGTTTTGGTAGGGATTGTTTTGGGGATTTTGGTTGGCATGGTGTTGTTGGGGTTGGTTTTGGAAGTTTCGGTTGTAGTTTACAAAGGAAACTTGTTCTTGTGAGCTTGAAGCAAATGGGTTTCCAACTTGACAATCCATGCTTGAATGCGGCCCCAAACACCACTCACATTGGGCTACTTGCACATTACTCGGCCCCGCACTCATCTTGGCTAATTGATTTTGAAGGGTCACTATTTGATGATTTTGACTTGCTAATTGAGCTTGAACACTTGTCCTCTCATCCACCTCTAGCACACCCGGAATCTTCTTCGGTACTTGCCTTTGGCTTCCCCATTGGCTATTGTTGAGTGCCATCTCCTCTAGGAGTTCATTGGCTGCATCCATTGATTTGCTCATTAACGAACCTCCAGCAGCCGCATCTACTAGATTCCTTGTAGACACCGTGAGCCCTTTGTAGAAAGCTTGCAAAGTTTGCCATTTTGCAAGGCCATTGTGTGAACATCTCCTTTGAAGCTCCTTGAACCTCTCCCAAGCTTCATATATGCTCTCATTCTCAAATTGTTGAAATGAGAGGATCTCATTCCCAAGTCGAGAGGCCTTCCCTGGTGGGAAATATCTATTCAAAAAGGCTTGGGCCAACTGATCAAAGGTAGTGATCGAGTTTGGTGGTTGGGAGTTCAACCATATCCTTGCGTCGTTTCCCAAAGAGAATGGGAACAATTTCAACTTGATAAAGTCATCGGGAATCCCGTTGTACTTGAAGGTTTCGCAAATCTCGTTGAATTTCTGAAGGTGTAGGTTCGGATCATCGTTCACTAAGCCATTGAATATGCAAGTAGTGCCAATCATCTGAATAATGGACGGCCTGATCTTAAAGGAATTTGCTGCAATTGTTGGCTGGCGAATGGATGACTGGTGCAGCTCAACTCTAGGCATTGTATAATCCCGTAGAGTATGTTCATCTCCAACATGAGGCAACCCTCCTTGCACTGGATCGGCTTGAGGAGGCAATTCTCCTTGATTTTGATTTGCCACATTTGGCACTCCCATGTGCCCTAGCTGTGCATTCTGATCACCCATCTCTGCTCTTCTCCGAGCTTCGCGTCTATTTCTTCGAGCTATCCTTTCAATCTCCGGATCAAAGTTCAAGAAGAGAAGATTTTGGCTCCTTGTTCGTAGGTGCATGCAAGAGAAATGGTACCTATCAAGAAAAACACACAAACTAAATTAAAAGGTTCAAATTAACAAAAGACTAACTAGTATCGATATCAATCATCCGCTCAATCCCCGGCAGCGGCGCCAAAAATTGACTAGCCTCTTTTAGGGCGACACTTGCAATAGGACGAGGTCGAAGAGTTAGCACAATAGTGAATAGAGTTCGTTCCCACAGGGACCGAGTGATCGATTACCAAAATCGATTAGCCTAATTGCTATTCAAACAATCGAAAAAAGGTTTTCAACTAATCAATTTAAACTAAATTAAACTAAATGATTAATTCTAATGCAATAATGAAATAACAAGAAATTAAACCCGAATGTGATAATATAAAGAGATATGCTAGAATTTGAATCCACCCCACCCAACAATTAAAGCTCGTTTTAGACTCAATTACTCATCCAAAATATACAAATGCAATTTGTAGATTCATGCACCCTATTATTAACCTACAATCTTGGTCAAGCAATGTAAGTTACACTCGAAATGTACCCAAGCCTATCTCTCGATTACCCGGAGTATACAAATTGAGTTCATTAAGTTTATTGGTGCACTAAATGAATCCTATACGCTAGCCTAAGTGGGTATACTTTTCTAGATATGCATAGAGGGTATTTTTTCGAACACGTGGTGTGCGTCTCCGGTCGGTACGTGACACAACACAATAAATCATTCAATGAACCGCGGCAATGCGCGGAAAAATCTCTGTCGCTCGACTGCCGCGGTTTGGGGACCGCGGGCACTTCAACCGCGGCGATGAATGTGAGTTTCTGTCGCTCGGGGTGTCGCTAGCAAGCCGCGGTTGGGAAAAACGAAGCTTGGAAGCCATGGAAACCATGGAAGCTTGGGAAGCTTGGAGGTGAGAGAAAAAGTGTGCATGGGTGTCCCAAAGTGGTGCCAAACGGTCGGGGAGGAGGCCCTACCGTCGTTTTGGATGAAAAACCGTCGGAAACGGTGTTAGAAACCGGTCGGAACAGACGGGTCGAGGTTTGGGTCACGAACCGGGTCGGGTCGGGTCGGGTCGACCCGGTGCATCCTCGACCGGGTCGCTGCATCTTGAAGACGGCGTGACGTCATCATGACGTCACGTTGATGTGGTGGGGTGTACTTAGAACTAGGCCGGGGTGCCCTTAACAGATGGGTCAGCTGACTTCATTTGGCGGACCGGGTCTGGCAGGGTCGGGTCAGGCCCACGAGTGAAACGCACCATTTCACTTATCCACTTGGCACGCTGCGCGTGCTGGCTGGAAAATTACAAAATGATCCCCTGACTTCTCCTTTTATCACAGAATCTTCAATAATTCCTCACAACTTTCACTTTCACCCCTGAATCTCCAAAATTACTCCAATGCCCCTAAACTCCAAAAATACCTGAAACACTTATTTTAACATATTAAATACCCGGTTTTACCCGAGAAATAAAATGATATGGAATTGGGGCTACACTATGTGTAGAAATAGAGCAATCAAAGGTGAGCTGTCCGACAATGAAATAAAATAGAAGAAATTTGTGGCAGAAATTTCTAAGGAGAACTGAGAAGAATGAAAGACAATGAAGGAACTCTATTTTGAGAGAAAGAAGAGATTAATGGAGATTTAAGAGGATAAAGGAGAAGGAGAAGCGTTTGAGCATTAAAAAGGGGGAGTTTTCAAAATTTAAAAAGTCAGAATAAGATGTTGTTAAGGTGAACAACGGTCACGGTGAACAGCAGCAACGACACCCATCAAACGATGGACATGTGGCACCTCGGGGATAACCAAGCAGTCAAAACATATCTTCACCTTTCAAGTAAATGGAAGTGTCAGAGTTTGTGTGGCTCAGAATAAAAGCTTGCACCGAAAGGATCAACTAATAAATTCCACACGTGGTGAAAATGAAAGAGGGGGAATTATTTACAAAGCGCGCTAGAATCTTAAAAGCATGGATATAAATACTGCTCGCGGAGGCAAACGAATTGGAAGGTCAAGTCATTTGCTCGGCTCGAAGTATTTATGGGGGTATTGTTGTATGTATAATTCCGCCAAGCAGACATGTCATTAAGGGAGTCAATAAATGCTGAAAAAAAAGGTTGCCATGTCACTCGTTGACTAGGTCAAAGGAAAAAACGTGGACCAGTCACTATGTCAGTCTTAAATCAACAAGTCAAGGGTGTAGTCGCCAGAACCAAGATATGTACTCCCCAAAGTCAGAAAACATGGTCGCCGAAGGGTAATACCCAGAAGCGGGGGTGTTCGCTGAATCAGCGTACTAGGCACGAACCGACTCAGCGAAAATACATGAAATCCTAACCCGAAGCAATGTGGGATTCCCAATACAAGTCCAAGAGGGAATCCTACTACCAAAACGGTGAAGACCAAAGGGAAAACCCTAATTATTATGTATAAATAGAACCACCTATCCCACGAGGAAGGGGTTCGAAAACCTAGAGAGAAAAGAGCAATTGTATAAGAGATCTAAGTGTGTAACAAAGCAATAAACCTAGTATTATTTTTCTGCCCCCTGGGGCGCCGTGGTTTTTTCCCATTCAAGGGTTTTCCACGTAAAATCTGTCTCTTGCATGCATTGATTATTCTTTCGTTTTACGTTGAATTGATATAATTGTTGAGTGTGTGGCAATCCAAATTTCACCGTCAACATAATTCATATTTATAAGTAATGGAAAATATGTAGGCATAGTAGAGTTGAGTTTAATTTGATTGAAAGTTCTCAAATAAACTAGGTGTGTTCTAAATATTAATCTAGAGGGGGGGTGAATAGATTTTAGCTATTATTACCCCAATTTTCGCATACAAGTCAATATTACGAAAATGCCCCTACTAGTCAAAAATACAAGCAAGTGTAATATAGTGCGGAATTAAAAATGACACTTGATGTATACGTGGAAACCCAACCACTGGGAAAAACCACGGGCTGTATAGTGCGCCACACTCGAAATCACTAATTGAAATGAAGTTTACAACCTATGTAGACCTCGTCTAACACTCCGGTCTGTAACCCCTCACTTCTACCCAGCGGGCCTTTATTAGCAACCCTATTCCGATTTGCTTGAGGCCTAAGCAATCTTAGCCTCAAGTCTTAATTCTCTAAGAAGAGATTATGCAACCTATGTGAATATGTATGAATATTCAAATAACAAACAAGGCTAGGGAACCTTAGATGCTTATCTAGGATGATGATATAATCAATTAAAATCAATCCTAGATATCAAGTGCTAAATGACATGTCATAATAGCTTAGATAAACATAGATTATAAAAACCTAGATATCTATCACAATACAACACTCAATCAATTCATCACAATCAATTCTCTATTCTTGTATTTAGCATATGATCTAAAAACATACAAGTAATTAAAAGAGATGGCTTGATAGTAAAAATATTCAACTAAGATGAAATTAATCAAAATCTTACCAAGCAAGTTGTGATGATGCAAACCTATGCATGGATGATTGCAAAATGATCTTTGATGCACAAAGTAATGTATTTGAGTGTTTAAAGGAGAGTTCTTTGATGATTTTTCACTTGAAAAATGTTCTAAGGAAAATATATGATATTTGGACTCTCTTTAACGACCTAAAAACATAGAAGACTATATATAGGCAACTCTAGTAGAGTGAGGTCGTTTTGAAAAATCGCATCAGTTTGTGCGTTGTGCGCTGGTCAGCTTGCGCTGGACGTCCAGCGCACCACCAGCGCATATACCAAATTTGCATGGTGCGCTGGTCGACCAGCGTAGGTCAGTGGCGCAGCACCAGCGGCAAACCACTGGGCGATTTGCGTTGGTGGGCTTACGCTGGTGGACCAGCGCACGACCAGCGACAGACCACTAGGCGATCTGCGCTGGTCCGACGCATGACGACCAGCGCACAGCATAGCCCACTCCTTTGAACCCACAAACACATGCAAGGGTAAAAAGGTAAAACAAGATGCATCCTAAAAGCCTATCATGGTATGACATTAAAGACACAAGATGCAATCAATACTTATGCAAGAAGAGATGTTATATGATCATGAATGCACATAATAACAACACATACACAACATACAAGAAAATGAATTAAGCATGAGATGTGAGTGTGTGTGTGTGCAACTAATCTCTTCAAAGCAAATTAAGCACATAGAAATTTACCTTTGGTGCTTATCAACCTTGAGGACATGAGAGGGTCTTGAGCTTGAATATCAATCACTTAAGCTACCCTTACATACAATCCCTAACACGTGGTTTGTCCACGAAATAAGCCAATCAAGATATGGGAATCCTTACAATCTCCCCCTTTGGCTATTTCGTGACAAAACCACCACTCACATTGATTCCTCACAACATAATAGAAACTATAGGTCAACAAAGATTATCTACATTACAAAGAGATATATTTTTAAAAAAAATCTTGAAGTCTTCAATCTCTTGTAGAACAATCAGTCCCTGTAAGCAAAGTTTCTATACTTTCCAATTCAAGTAAAAAGTGAGATGAATCAAGTGAGAATAAAAAAACAAGCATTTGCATTCTAAGAATTTAAGTACAACTACATCATCATGCAATAATTGTGAATGCAATGCTCCCCCTCAATGGGTTACTCCCCCTTAATGTATTGTCTCCCCAACATGCATAATTGCTACCACAATTTGCAACTCCCCTAACCACCATTCTACTCCCCCTTTTTGTCATGATATAGGCAAAGGAGTAGTCCCCAACCGGGTCACTTAGCAAAAAGAGATGATAGTATTCAAGTCATTTGTGAAAATAAATATTAACGTGTCCTAAAGTAATCTGGAGGGGGGGTGAATAGATTTTAAACATTTTTTCCCAATTTTTCGAGATTAGTCCAAATTACGAAAAAGCCCCAAACTAGTCAATATACAAAAAGCATACAAGTGCGGAAATTTAAGGACACACAATATTTACGTGGAAACCCACACGGGGAAAAACCACAGGCTGTTATGTGCGCCACACGAGAACCTCGAATCCACTATTTGCAAATACGATTACAAATTAGGTTGACCACATCACACCTAAATTTACTAATCCGTCTTTGCTACCCACGGGCCTTTAATAGTGACTCTAGTCCCTTGCTTGCAAACTACCTAAGAGGTAAATACAAGACTTGTCTCTAAAGTGAAGAGATAACACAACCTAAGGTGAATATGTGAAATACTCAAGATGCTAAAAATGCAAGGTTAGACATTTAAGCTTATCTAGGCATGGATGAACATGTTAGACATTCCTAGATATCATATTACTAGATGACATGCATAACACAACACCAAATAAGCAACCAAAGACCTATATGCATCATCTATCACAAAACAACTCACAAACCACAATAAAACTATCTTGAAGCTAAGTCAAGTCATAAAGATGCAATCTTGAATCAATTCAAGTGATAAAAAAGCTATCTTGTAAAGCAAGAACATATAGATATGAGAATGATGTTCTAGATACAAGTCATGTGAGCAAAACTAAAAACCCTAAATGAAATCAACCTAGAATCATGCTAGATGATGAATGAAAGATGCAAGATGAAGGGTTTTGTGTTTTGAAACCTTAAAGATGAAGTCTTGATGCCTTGAAGTGGAAGATGCTCAAGAAGCTCTCAATGTGTAATTTTTTGCTCTAAAAAACGAGCCAAGGCAAACAAGACATATATATATTAGATCAAAATGAAGTGAGCTCGTTTTATCTAAAACGTTTCAGCTTCTCGCTAACGTACTGCCGCGGTCTCGACTACCGCGGTTAAGGCACCGCGGCAGATGCACCGCGGCAGAGACAAAAAGATCTCTGTGGCCAGACCGCCGCGGTTGCACAACCGCGGCACTATAACAGCGGCACAAGGGATTATTGCTATCGCTCAACTGCCATGGTTGGGCCACCGCGGCAGGTGCACAGCGGCAGAGACAGGGAAAATCTCTGTCGCTTGCATGCCGCGGTTGGGCCATCGCGGCACCATAACCGCGGCATAGAAGGTCTTGGCCTTCTCAGCAGCTCCTCACATAGAACCAACATGCAATTGTGCAAGTGTGTGAGGTGACAACATTGCATTCTTATGCTAAACAAGTTATGACAATTAATAGGCTAGATGCAATCAATAAGCATGCAAGAAGAGAAATTAAATAATCAAAGATGCACACAAAAATACAAACACAATCATACAAGTAAGAATTATGCAAGTGTTGTGTGTGTGTGCAACTACATCTCTTCAAATTAGAGTTAAGTCAAGAAATCTACCTTCCTTGAAGCTCTTGATTCCATAATGAGGTTTTCTTCTATTCTAAGCTACCCTTACATATAGAACCCCATTGTGATTTTGCCAACGAAATACGCCAATCAAAGTGAGGCACTTACAATTTGCATAGACATTAAATGCACTTTATGCAACTCTATCAAATGGAGAGAAACAAGGAGATTTATTTTGATAAAATGTGTGAATCAAAAATGCTTTGCATACAAGACATGTAGCATTCAAGTCCAAAATACAATGGTATTTGGCAAAGCAAATGACAAAGGTTTCTAATAAGAATTCAAACCAATTTCACCAATGTCATAAGAGAAGCAAGGATATAGAGTTTTCATTGATTTTAATTTATGAGCAACTATATCCATCTTTATAAGTCAAACATGTCATGAGCAACTTTGCACCCTATTTGATTTTTTCGGGAATGAAACCCGTATGATAGTAGACATGTTCAACCAATAAAGAAAGAGAGACAATTTGGAATATAAATTCCTTTGAACGGATGCAAGATCCTTTATTCATTTTGAGTCTCATAAGCTTTTTCACACAAGTTTTGCATTTAAAAAAAAAAAAATTGCAATCATCAATTCATGCTTTTTCATTTGAGCATGTCATTCGAATTTCATGCTTTTCATATGTCATTAGCATGTCATTAAGAATCATCATGTCATGGAGATAACTATAGGTCATTCAAATTATACTTCCTATGTAAATCTCCTAGTCCAAAAATGCATGTTTGAATATAAATATGACATGGATTGTAAACAAGCAAGGTTCACACTTATTTAATTGAAAACATATATACATATGTGCAACCAAGCTTACTCAAGCAATCAACAAAGAAGCATAAGATTTTTCAATGTTTGCATGCAACAAGTATGCAATTAGCTCTCTTTGCTTGAGTTCCTCATATGGGGTCATCATCATCCTTCATCAATGAAGGTCATGAGGTCCTATGGACCTACCAAGTCCATTGGACTTAGTTGAACCTATTTGAGACTTGTTAGTCTCGTAGCAAGCGGTTTCATTTTTTCTTATCCATATAGATATGATTTTTTTCTTCCTAGTGGACAATGGTTCAAGAGTTCTAGAAGTAATAGGATCATGAATATGAATATTTTCCTTCCTATTAGGATGCATTCTAGCTCTTGTCATTCTCTTTTCAATCATGCTTTTGATTCTACATAATTTAATGAAATGAAAGCAATTTGGTCTTATGTGACCATTAATACCACAAAAGTGACATGTAGGGATAAATTTAGAATTCATACCATGTCCTTGTGTATGCATAGGAGCCTTCCCATGACTTTGTGGTTGAGCGGTTCTTGCTTGCTTCCTTGATCCATTTTGCATGATTGGCCTCTTCCCTTGATGAATATGAGCTTGAGGGAAGTTTGGTTGAGGAATTTTTTGAGCTTGAGGTTGTCTCCTTGGAGCTTCCTTCACTTGTGCACTTTTTGAACATTGTCCTAGATCAATTTTCTTCCTAGGAGTGTGCACCGGCGAGGCTTCTATCTTGCCCAAACTCTTGACAAAGATGGTCTTGGTTGGAGTAGTGATCTCCTTGCTTTCTTCATACCCAATACCTCTCTTGTCACAAGGGTTCTTTCCACCACCAAGAATGTGGTCAAGTTTCTTGGTGCTTGTAGTCATCCTAGTCAATGACTTTATTGCTTCATCAAGCTCTCTTTTCAACCCTTCTTCATTCCTCTTAGACATAGCTAGCTCATCCCTTAGCTTGTCTTCAATCTTCTTGGATGCTTCCACTTGATTACTTAAGTGGTCATCGTGTGTTGAAAGTTCTAGATTTTCATCCTCTAAAATCTTCAATTTTCTATTTTTCTTCTTCAATGAACTTTCACACTTGACTATAAAGTCATTTACATCCATTTTCTCTACACTTCCATTTGTAGAGTTAGATAAGGAGTCATCTTCACTAGAGTTATCTCCTCCACTCTCTTTCTCACTAATGGAGTCATTTCCCCCATTAAGACCTTCACCATGGTCTCTTGAGTCAATGAGAGCCATATCCCAATGAGTAGCTACACTTATCTTCTCTAGAGCTACTTCTTCATCTTTTTCTTCCATGGGATCACTAGTCAAGTCATTCTTACCAACAACTTTGTCATCTACACAAGTGGCCCCAAAAGCCGTGTAGTTGATGGTAAGTTCATCATCACTTGATGACTTGTCTCCCTTTCCGGAGTCATCACTTTCACTCCAAGTGGTGGCTATCACTTTTGCCATCTTGTTCTTCAAGTTCCCATAATCGGGTGAGATGTGACCTATACCACCACATTCATAACATTGGACCCCTTTCTTTTCACTCTTCTCTTGCCTAGGCTCAAAACTCTTGAAGGGAGCCTTTTTCTTCAAGTCTTGGCCTTTGGATCCAAAGCCCTTATTCTCGAACTTGACAAACTTCTTGAATCTTCTAAGTAGCAAAGCCATGTCTTGGTCCGAGTCACCTTTTTCCTCCTTCTCAACCTCGGAAGCTTTCAAAGCAATTCCTTTATGCTTTTTAGGAGGTGAAATACTAGGAGCCTTCCTAGATTCATAGGCGAGGAGTCTTCCAATTACCTCGCTCGGCTTCATATCCTTGTATGTGCTATTTTCCTCTAAAGCCGTCACCTTAGATTCAAACCTAACGGGGAGAGACCTCATAATTTTCTGCTTAACTCTCCTATTCGAATAAGGATCACCGAGTTGATGGCTTTGATTCACAATATCCATCAACTTGACTTCAAAGTCATTGAAGCACTCATCCTCCTCCATCTTAAGCAACTCAAATTGCGTTTGAAGGACTTGTAGCTTCGAATCCTTGACGATGTCGGTTCCTTCGTGTGCAACCTCTAGGATATCCCATGCCTCATTGGCTATCCTAGTGTTCTGAATCAGTTTGTACTGATTTTCATCCACTGCACATAGAAGAGCATGCCATGCCTTCCTATTCCATTTTGAAGTCTCAAACTCTTCAGGTGACCACTAGGCCTTTGGCTTGAGTACTTATTCTCCACCACTCGTGGGAGTCATCATAGGAGGTGCATACCCATCTTCAATTGCCATCCATGCCCTATCATGGATTTGGCACACATATGCCTCCATCTTGCCTTTCCATGAGGCATAATTCACACCGGTGAGGAGAGGAGGCCGTGTGCTTGAAGCACCCTCATGGTTGCCACCGTATCCACTCATTGTATCAAATGAATGAATGAAATGTATGCAAAATGTATGAATGAGCAAAAATCACACAAATACATAACACACCTAAAATGAGCTAGGATCACCTATGTATGTCTAGGAACCCGCTCTGATACCAATTGAAAGTTCTCAAATAAACTAGGTGTGTTCTAAATATTAATCTAGAGAGGGGGGGGGTGAATAGATTTTAGCTATTATTACCCAATTTTCGCATACAAGTCAATATTACGAAAATGCCCCTACTAGTCAAAAATACAAGCAAGTGTAATATAGTGCGGAATTAAAAATGACACTTGATGTATACGTGGAAACCCAACCACTGGGAAAAACCACGGGCTGTATAGTGCACCACACTCGGAACTCGAAATCACTAATTCAAATGAAGTTTACAACCTATGTAGACCTCGTCTAACACTCCGGTCTGTAACCCCTCACTTCTACCCAGCGGGCCTTTATTAGCAACCTTATTCCAATTTGCTTGAGGCCTAAGCAATCTTAGCCTCAAGTCTTAATTCTCTAAGAAGAGATTATGCAACCTATGTGAATATGTATGAATATTCAAATAACAAATAAGGCTAGGGAACCTTAGATGCTTATCCAGGATGATGATATAATCGATTAAAATCAATCATAGATATCAAGTGCTAAATGACATGTCATAATAGCTTAGATAAACATAGATTATAAAAACCTAGATATCTATCACAATACAACACTCAATCAATTCATCACAATCAATTATCTATTCTTGTATTTAGCATATGATCTAAAAACATACAAGTAATTAAAAGAGATGGCTTGATAGTAAAAATATTCAACTAAGATGAAATTAATCAAATCTTACCAAGCAAGTTGTGATGATGCAAACCTATGCATGGATGATTGCAAAATGATCTTTGATGCACAAAGTAATGTATTTGAGTGTTTAAAGGAGAGTTCTTTGATGATTTTTCACTTGAAAAATGTTCTAAGGAAAATATATGATATTTGGACTCTCTTTAACGACCTAAAAACATAAAAGACTATATATAGGCAACTCTAGTAGAGTGAGGTCGTTTTGAAAAATCGCACCAGTTTATGCGTTGTGCGCTGGTCAGCTTGCGCTAACGTCCAGCGCACCACCAGCGCATATACCAAATTTGCATGGTGTGCTAGTCGACCAGCGCAGGTCAGTGGCGTAGCACCAGCAGCAAACCACTGGGAGATTTGCGCTGGTGGACCAGCGCACGATCAGCGACAGACCACTAGGCGATCTGCGCTAGTCTGGCGCATGACGACCAGCGCACAGCATAGCCCACTCCTTTGAACCCACAAACACATGCAAGGGTAAAAAGGTTAAAACAAGATGCATCCTAAAAGCCTATCATGGTATGACATTAAAGACACAAGATGCAATCAATACTTATGCAAGAAGAGATGTTATATGATCATGAATGCACATAATAACAACACATACACAACATACAAGAAAATGAATTAAGCATGAGATGTGAGTGTGTGTGTGTACAACTAATCTCTTCAAAGCAAATTAAGCACATAGAAATTTACCTTTGGTGCTTATCAACCTTGAGGACATGAGAGGGTCTTGAGCTTGAATATCAATCACTTAAGCTACCCTTACATACAATCCCCAACACGTGGTTTGTCCACGAAATAAGCCAATCAAGATATGGGAATAATTACATTGATTATATTTTCTTAGAATCTGGAGTTAAGTGAGTCCTCTTGCAAATCAAGCACTCGACTTGGTCGCGTTGAGTGATTCCGTGATTACAATATAAGTGATTCCGTTGCCCTTTCTAAGCAAATTTCCTAGCCTTTCATTTTTTTTTTTTCACCTTCCCCTGCATCATTAGATTAGTAAAATCAATTGAAAATCGTGCTTGTTGTGCACTGTTTACAATAGACTGTAGACCATGTCATCCCTTTTAATTACATCTATGTAAATCAAAACCTTTGTAGTAAAAGGAAGCAGAAGAGCACCAGCCATAGTGAGCGATTGACCGCCAAACCCATTCTATTTGATCTATCCGTAACAAAAGGAAGGAAGCAGGAATCCTTAGGTTCAGGAGTGAGGCAAGGAGATCCACTTATTACTTAAAAAACAATAGATAAATGTGTATTACCAGTTAAAATAAACAATATGTTTATTTATATTTAGTTTTATAATAAGGGAAATTACCTTAGTGGCCACCCATTTAATTCAGTGCTATTAAAATAGTCATTTGATGGAAAATTCGGTTCAAAATGACCATTTTAAGTGAACATTGTTACGGAGATAGCCATTTCGTCACACTATGTTTAATGTTTCACTCAAATCGTTAAGTGTAAGAGTATTTTGAAGGAAAGAGAATAATATTTCGCTTTTAAGAAAGGGAATTGGGTACTCAAGATTCTAAATTTTTTAAGTTTACCGGAATTTGAAGGAGGAAAACTCCTAACCACCTAATCGAATACAAACCTAAAAACTCCTCTTTAGACTTCGACATATTAGGTTTTTTTTTTTTCATACTTTACATTTTTTTTTTTTTTTTTTGTGTTTTTACCAAATTGGCCTTTGATCTTTAATCAAAATACCCTTACAATTAGTAGTTGTTGACAAAAATTGAATAGGGTGTGACCGAATGACTATTTCCATCACAACATTCACTTAAAATTGTCATTTTAAACCGCATTTCTCGTATAATAGTTATTTTGATAACACCCGACCAAATGAGTAGCCACTAGGGTGATTTCCCCATTTATAATATATATTTAATATTTACTCAATTTATAAGGTTCGGTTCAGTTTTTGGCATTTCATTTAAAAAAAATAAAATTGGATTGACTCATCTTTATAAGATGACTAGACTTGAACACGTATTTTAGGTTTGGTTCGGCTCGATTTATATGGAATCATAAAATCATTTCAACCCCTAACTTACACCGTAAACGAAAATTCGTCACGTTGCATTACGGTAACGTTTAATGTGAAACCTAGGCTTTCTAGTAAGATTTTAGTTTTTTCTTACAAAATCCAAGCATTTCTCTGTTTCTGTCGTCGAGAACAGCGAAACGAATCAGAAAATCTAAAATCGATGGAACATTTACAGGTAATTCTCTAAATCTCCATTATATGAGGCCATTGTCTTCTTTCTGTTTCATTTTCTTAAAAGAAAAAGAAAAAAGACTTAACTGAATCTCATGTCCAAACAACAGAGCTTCTTCGATGCAAAACTTTCCTTTTCTATTCCTCGGCAACCTAATAGATCATTGATATTAATTAAGTGTAGAATTAATGAATGCAATGTACGTATTAGTTTAGTTAGTATTAGTAAAGTTATTTATGATTGGGCATGATATCCTTTGCAGATCGTGTGAGTTTCATGATTTTCATTCTTATAATTCTGAAATCTTCGATATATTTGCACCCATTTTTAAGATTATTACCACTGATTTTAGAACTGTGACTTGTGCAGTAGTTAGAACACTCAATGAGTTGTGTGGGCGATTCTTGGAGTGCAATAATGTTATCTAAACAATGAGAACTGAAGTCTGAAATTGAATTTTATTGATAGGTATTCTTGATGTTTTATGATGGACATTGTAAGAGCTAGCACAACAAGCCATAGGTATTCTTGAATTTATTGATAGGTATTCTTTGAATTCTTTCTGTTGGTCCTCTACCTAATCACATTGCTTTTATTATGGATGGGAATAGGATAGGAGATGTGCTAAGAAGCATGATTTGATACAAGTGGCCGCCTATAAGGCTGGCTTCTTGTCTCTCATGTCCATGCTCAAGTTTTGCTATGAATTGGGTGTGAGTTATGTAACAATTTATGCCTTTAGCATCGATCAGAAATCCAATCCTTGATGGAGCTGATGCAAGAAAAGATAGAAGGATTGATTAAGGAAGAGAGCATTGTCAATCTCTATGGGGTAAGAGTTCTCTTTATAGGGAATCTAAAACTCTTGAGCGAACCCGTGAGGTTGGCGGCTGAGAGGGCTATGCTGGCCACTGTGAAAAATTCCGAAGTTATTCTGTCAATCTGTGTTGCCTACACTTCCGCCAATGAGATTGTGAATGTGGTTAAAGAATCATGTGATGAAATTAATATACTTGATGAAAGTGGAGCAGATTATGGTTTAATTAAACTTGGAGGACAGGTTGATTCGGAGCAACTTATAAAGTGTCTAGACATTGAAAAGTATATGTATGCACCTGATCCTGATATCATAATTCGTTCCTATGGTGAGACTCGATTGAGCAATTTTCTTCTATGGCAGACTGCGTTTTGTTATCTGTATTTGCCTTCTATGCTTTGGCCAGAGATTGATTTTTGTCATTTTCTTTGGGCAATCTTGAACTTTCAGCGAAACCACTTATATTTGTGCAGAAAACAGAAACAATCATAACATTTAGTGGAGGACCCTTACTGACCTTGTGGACTTTGATGTGATAGTGTTAGTTATCTTGCCTTCTTGTTGAATTAATTCATAGTACTGTTTCCAACATGGACCAGGATTTGTTTTTGGTGTCCTGGCAGTTGGTATAAACCTCAAATGTATACGCTCATTGATTAGAATGGAACTATTCTCTAAGAATGTAGGATGTTTTTTGTCAGCAAAAACTTATTGGGCAATACATTGATAACAATTGTACATGATGTATCGATGAATGGGGACAGAGGATCTACTTTCTGTTATATTATAACACAGTCTCGTTATTTAGTTAGAACTGTCATTAGGCATTAATATATCTTACTGCCTGTCTTTGAGGTATCTTTTTGTTAGAACTGTCATTAGGCATTAATATATCTCTTACGACTGTCTTTGAGGTATCTTCAAAAAGCAGAAAAGATCAGGATGTTTCAGTTGAAAGATCGGAAAAGGTTATTTTAGCCGAACTTGTTAGTTGTTACCTACCTTCAGGTTAGTTGTTTTCTGACCCGGCACTTGAAGTCACTTATAGTTGATTTATTTTAGCAATAGCATATTTATGTTTCCTGTAATTGTAGTTGATGTAAAATGTGATGACTTCAAGATGTATCCTAAACTGAATGCGGTTTTTTTTTTTTTTTTTTTTTTTTTTTTTTTTTCAATTTTAATTACAGTAATAATATTATGCAGAACTATAAATCATGCCTTTTTCATTTTGTAGATGTCATGTTTGATGTTTCAATTTATCTTCTAAGTTTAGTTACCTCCCTTAATTAGGCCGGTTATTGCTTGGTGTAATTATATATTCTTTTCAAGCAATGAATGCAAAGAAAAGAAATAGGGAATTAATAAAGAATATTGGACATTAACCCAGTTGCCATCTTTGTGAGACATTAACCCTGCATAATTTTCATAGCTCAGTGCTATTAGAGCCCGAGAACCATGTTGATCAAAACATCAGTTAAACCATTATAATTCAAGCAAGAACACTTAAGAGCATTATCTTTGTGGAACTTGAATGTTTTGAAGGTTGTGCTCTTTTCTGCTCATGTTTGCTCAGCAGATGTTTTGTTAGTGGTGTCTAATTCTTGTTTTGTGGCTTCCGATTTGGGAGTGGTTTAAAGCACCCTATTAGGATCGCAAAACCATATTAAACTTTTCTTACCTCTCTTGTTAAAGAAATGAATTTCTTAGTAGGTAATATTTAGCTTCCTATTCTCTGTTGGATTTCTAGTATAATAAATCTTGTCGTTTGCTCTAGATTTCAACATTTGTTTTCCCCTTAAGTGCCTGCCCTTGCAAAATTACACTCAAGTTAAATGACTAGACAAAATATTGAATGTTAACCATTGTCTACTGAATATTGGTTATAGCTTTTGGTTGAGTTCTCCATGTTTGACGCTTTCATTTGATAACTGCAAGAGGAAAACAATTTCACAAATTAGCGATTTGAGACGTTCTTAACTTTTACGCTATGTTTGGTAGGAGGAAGAGAGGGTATGAGGAATAGATGAATTAAGAGGGAGAGAGAAGGAGGGATGGAGAAGATAACATCTATTATTCATGTTGTTTGACATTGAAAAAGAGTTGAAATTGATGGATTGGTATATAATTTATAAATTTATTAAATTACCCTTTTATAAATTAGAGGGTAATAAAAATTGAAGGGTATTATTGTCGTTTCCCTCCCATTATACCCCTCCTTCCTCATCCCACCAATGATGGGAGGATTGCTTTTGGTGGGCTCGGAAGGAGGAGAGATACCTCCTTTTCTCTTACCCTCTCTCTTGTCTCTCCAACGAAATAAGGGATTGGAGCTCTCCTCCCATCCCTCTCCCTCTTACCGAACAAAGCTGGAGATGCAAATTACATTTGTTTATTTCTTGGACAAATACAGTGTAGGTGGTTAAGTATTGTACTAGTTTTGAGAACCCTTAATGGGGCACTCGAATATTTGTTTTTACGAGGTTATAGGCTATAGGCATCCTGTGAGGACCACACAAAGACCCTGATAGCAACAAACACAAACGCAATTGCTTTGGCAGGACCACCGTTAGTAGAAATCACTGTAGTTATTATTATAAAAAACTGAGGCGGCAAGCAATTGGCAACCGATTTGGATCTTTGATTTTGGCCACTCCCCACTTTCTCCAAACCCAAGAAATACAAGTTGATGCTTGTGTGGGGACCAAGTAGACATGTAAAACTTCAATTGACCTAATTCTAAAAGTAATTAGGGCTTGGTTTTTTGAAGAGCTGAACTAAATATCGGAAATCAATAACACACCCCATGAACCCAGCATGATCCGGGGCCTAAAAGCATCATAAACATGAGTGTGACACTTGAGGAACTGAATATCCATGGATTCCAATTTCCAATTTCCAATTTCATCGCAATACCATCGTCATCTCTCATATGCAATTTGATTGCATAATCAGGATGATTCAATATGAGCTCATTGTAAGCCCTTAAAAAACTATGATTTAGTTAGAATAATTGAAGTGCAAATTCAAGTCCTATGACCTCAAAACATCGTCAATTGATTGCATAATTAGGATGATTCAATAGGTAATCGTAAGCCTAATGAGCTCATAACCCCAACTTAAAAAACTCTGATTCAGTTAAAATCAGACAACGTGTCAAGTCCTTACGATTAAATAAGTATACCCACAGACTGAGACTTATTCATAATCAATTCTTCCTCAACCTCGTGGTATAATAAATTAACATAATATTATCCAATAGGATCCCCTTTTGATATACGATGACACAATCAGCCAACGTAGTCACATTACCTCATCCCCTAAATCAGGATTTGATCATTGTTATTAATTTACAACGATATTTAACGGATCTAATACGCAACTATGCTGATGAACCGAGGCATCGTCATCCCCTTGACATCACCACCAACCTATTTGATATTTGCCTAAACATTAATAAATCGAAAAAGAAGAAGAAAGAATCCCAACAAATTATGCATCTCCATCAAAAGACTTCTTTAAGATATTGAAAATGTTCCCATCTCTTGATTGGTCCATTCATGTCGACCTCCATTTTTATTTTTCTATACTATATAAGTAGAGATAGAGTGTGAATTATGTTTGTACTCTCATCATGGCGGATAATCATAGAAAAAAGGTTAGACAAGAGGAAGGAACAAGCATTCGATACAGAGGTGTGAGGAAGCGACCATGGGGAAAATATGCAGCAGAAATCCGAGACTCGACTAGGCATGGAGCTCGGGTGTGGCTAGGAACTTTCAACACGGCTGAAGAGGCGGCACGGGCTTATGACACAGCTGCCTTTTCAATGAGGGGTCCCTTAGCCATTCTTAACTTTCCTCAAGAACATATTTCATCATCTAATGTTACTTCTTCTTCTTCTTCTTCTTCTTCGTCCACAATTTCGTCTTCGTGTTTATCATCCTCTTCTTCTTCGTCCACAATTTCGTCATATTCATCTTCGTGTTTATCATCCTCTTCTTCTTCGTCCACAATTTCATCTTCGTGTTTATCATCCTCTTCTTCTTCGTCCACAATTTTGCAGAAGGTAGAAAAAACCAGTGCTGAAGGTGAGAAACAAGTGTTTGAGATTGAGTATTTGGATGACAAGTTGTTGGAGGAACTTCTCGATTTCGATCAGAACAAAACCAAGAATGATTGAAAACCATTTCTGGGCTCAAAATTCTGCTTATCTAAAGACGAATGAGTGTTCTTTACACCAAGCCAAGCCATACGGGTCGATGATAACATAGTTTGATCCTGCGGCATATGAATTGATGAGTCAAATTAGCTGGAATTTGTCCATTGTGGTGTCTATATTATATGTTTAATGTTTTTGCTGACATGTCAGAATTATTTGACTTTCAAGATTAGAATTGAATTATCATGAGAAGTCATACCTTGTTGAAACAGTTGCATCATATATTATCCACATTTTTTTATTATTTAATTTCTTGTTCTTCTCACACATCACCCGACCATCAGCTCCACCAACACCCCTGCCTCACACCGCCCGGCTAAAAAGAAGAAATTGAATTTTTTTTGCACAAAAGATAATTTAACAAATTTGTTGGTTTATTTAGCTGGAAAATTCAATCAATTACATCATAAATTATGAATTTGAATAAAGTACATAAACCCAGAAAAGAAAATATATTCAGTTGCCATAATTTCCCTTATACAGATTTAGTTGAATCTTCTTTCGAATCAAGAAGCTCCTCCAACAAGTCATTATCAAAATATTCAAACTCTATCACTTCATCTTCTTTCACTCTACTAGAAACTCCTCTGCCATGATCAGCACTAGAAATCGAAGATGAAGATGAAGAAGGCGCAGATGCAAACGACAATGAGCTTTGGCTGTGATGATATTGATACTCATTTGGGAAGTTAAGAATAGCCAAATGACCCCGGAAGGCAAAAGCAGCTCGGTCATACGCACGAGCAGCCTCTTCAGCTGTCTCAAAAGTCCCTAGCCACAGCCGTGCACCATTCCTCGTCGGGTCACGTATTTCTGCTGCAAACTTCCCCCATGGCCTCCGCCTAATCCCTCGGTATCGCGCTTCCGATCTACCCTTGTCATTTTTCTCCATGTTCTTGCCTCCACCTCCAGACGCCTCCATATGCTGTGTGTTCTTGGTGATATAAATAATCTGAATTCAAATTCGGTGGCAACATATGGCACGTCCCACTCATATATATTATTTGATATAAATATACAGGTCATACATGACGGTTAGAATTTGTTAGTGCTTGGAAACTTCATCGAAACAAAACGAAATTTCGATTCTTCCCTTGTTATTTTTATAACCCATTAAATATGTACTTTTGACGGCTATATGATATATTATAGTAACTATATATATATTACTAATGTAGGAAGTCTTAATTGTCATTATTACAATTTTGATTGTTCATAATGAGATCTTTACCGGTCTAGATCGTGTCACAAAACATGTCAACATGAACGAATCAAAATTCTAATAAGAACGATCAAGACTTCTGATACGTAAATTATTTGAGAAATCCCGTATCAGAGAATTTTCTTGTAATTTTTATCTTCATAAATTCTATGTGCTCATAAATTGATACAATATGAGTAATGCCACGTGGGCAAAAAGTAATTAGAGAGAGCCTAGAGGTGCATGAATGATAAAGAAAAGTTGAAATGCTGACTGTGATTTTGATGAGTTTAACGGCACTTATAGTTGATCCAGCACTTATAGTTGCATTCGACTATTAACTTTTAGCCGCCATTGTGGTGACCGGGGAGAAAAACAATAGTGATTGTACAGGTCCCCTGGCCTCTTTGTTGTACCCTGTTATATGTAAAATTGCATAAGGATGTCTATTAATAATGTAATAAAGCAAATGATGTGGCAATACTCTAATCTATTCATTTAAATCATGTAAATCTAATACAATTTAAATGAATGGATTAGAATATTACCACATCATTTGGGTACCAAATTTGGACAAAGTATCATTATTGTTTTATTAAAAATTTTAATTATGAAAATATCATAATAAAAATTTACCAATAAGGTTAAGTTACTTTAATTAAAATAAATCAAATACTATATATAATCATTAATTACACCATACTATTTCTCTTTGTTAAAATAAAATAAAATAAATAAATAATAAACTTATGATAAACCCTAATTAAACTATAATTTTATTTCAAGTATCAAACTCTAATGATTATCATATAACAAAGTAATGGAAAAAGAATTCTTAGAAGACTCTGATCATACAGAGGTAGTTATTATATATATATATATATATTGTTTTTCTTTTATGTAAAATCATGAACTCTATCAGCTCAATAAACAAAATAATTAATAATAAAAAAAAAAAAAAAAGCTTTTTTTTTAGATAGATGTATATACTATATAAGAGAATCCATATTGAAAATCTCTACCTTGACCCCATATACAATCAAATTCTACATCTTTTCTTTCATAAGCTCCTACATTCAAAACATTTCCAAAAGTAAATTGGACCATTATTACAAGAGGATTTGATTCCCAATAATAATAATAATAATATATATATATATATATATATATATTTAAATTGGGTGTGTTAATAATTTAAGAGAGTTTATAAATAAAATGTATTAAAATGAATATATTCAATTCAATAAGGGTACTAATGTACTATTGGTATTAGGATGAGTGATTATAGTGATATTTATTTTTTAAATTTTAGACATAAATGTATTTATTAAAAATGGGTATACTAATTAGTTTTATAGATGACAATATCCACACCCTGTGAGTAACATAGTGCATTGTGTTACGTATTTATGAAAAACTCAAAGAATTGAAATTGCTATTTGGTGAAGTTAATCGAGCTGTTGTACATATGTATTTGTTAATTGGGTGTGGGTGTGGGTATGCCCATGCCCAGGCCGGACCTGTATTTTAGAACTTGAGTATTTGCTCGGGAAATGCCTGGATGGATTGTATCCAGTTAGGGATGTCAAAATTACCAATTAGTTTGGGAACCTGTGGGGATCCGTCCCGTTAGGGGCGGGTTTAGTGTCTACCATTTATGTTGTGGTATGTGTTTAGTACTTTTTTTGATCCCGATTTAATTTCGAGATAGATTTGGGATTTTCAATTCCCACCCGACTCACCCTTGTAACTGTTATATATATATATATATTGTGTTATTAGATTGATAATGAGGTGTGTTATGCTATAATTGATTTAGAGTTTATTAATTGTTACCGGTTTTGTATTATAATTTTTGTATTATTCAATAATTTTGATATGATCTCTATTAAAAAAATATATATTATTGTGATGGGAATGGTATGGGGTAAAGAACCGATCCCTTAATGAAAAATCTCTGTATCCGCACCGAAAATTTTAAGACGGATATTCACCAGGGATGGTATTTCTTATATAAATTAGGATTGGAGATGGTAATGGAAAACCCATTATCAACCCGTACCATTGACATCCCTACACCCTGTTACACTTATTAGTAGTACGTGTATGACAATTGACTGGGTTTTAAATCTTTGTATATCGTGTGGGACTAGACTCCTCATAAAGCAAATTATATATGAAAGACTACTTTCTAATAGTTTTTTGGTGTCAACAATGGATTTTGGTCAGAATTTATTAATTATTATTTAAATTATTCATGCCTTTGAATTCAATGCATATCCTAAAAAGTTTAAAAGGAACGCCTTTTATCAAATGTTTTAATTGTTATCAAACAATAATATATATAACCACGAGTTTACTTATGTTTTTAGATAAAAATACCCCCTCCCTGGACACATATCAAGTGTTGGGGAGGATGGTAATGCTTACCCCCCTTCACCCCCCTTGAAGGGGGGTGAGCAAAATTAGACTCTATAACCACACCCAAATGCCCAAATCCCAATCTATAGTTAGATGGTAAATGGGGAATAGCCCAAAATAATTAATTCCTAAATGAATCGGGTATGTAATTTGTTCTTACTATGTAATTCATTATATCAACCATGATTTATATAGTAAGATAAATCATTTATCACATCTTGTTTTGATTTTTAAACTATATATTTTTTTTAATTGTGTATTATTATTAGTGGTGGCAAAACAGGTTGGCCCGGGCTCATTAGGCCCGTTTTACGAAACGGGCCGGGCCTGGCTCGGCCTGTTAGGGAAACAGGTCGAGCTGGGCTGGCCTAGGCCTAGGCCTGTGCTAGGTTAGGCCGGGCTGGCCCGTTACGGGCCTGAACGGGCCCTAACGGGCTTCGATTTTATTTTTTATTTTTTTTATACATTGTAAAAACTAATAATGTTGTGTAATTATTAATGTAATAATTTTAATATGAAATATAACATTTTTCATTTCATACAACACTTAATTAATTTTCGATGAATAATATTTTTGTAATTTCGTATTAAATTTTGTGGTGAAAAGTATAAATTACAAATCATGATTGCCTTGTTAAAAACCTTACCAAGAAAAACCCAATGGGATAAAAACTTGGTAAGGGAAAAAGAGTGCAATCGGAAAAAAAAAAATTAAGTATTTATAATTACATCAGCTCGTCAGCTGGTTGCTACCGGAACTCTCTTCGATGGTCATGGTGGAGAAATCATCCATGAGTTCTTTGTTTTCCAGTTGATGTTGTCATTTGAATCTTGCATTTTCCCAATCCTTAAGGCATGTCAAAGCTTCCACTGCATCAGGGACCAATGAACATCTTCTTTCTTCTAGTATTCGTCTGGCCGTGCTAAACACCTGCTCCGATGATACTGTTGAAACCGGGATAGCAAGGACGTCACATGCTAATCTCGATAGAATGGGGAAGCTATTTCTCTTGCCGCGCCACCATTTCAGAAGATCGTTGGTTGTGAAGTCATCGTTCTCCGTGATGGAGTACTCCGTAGTCAAACATCTGTTCAGCTCCACGTGTTGTCGTTGACCTTGACTTTGACTCGAACTTCCTAAAGCGCGAGAAGTTGTGGCCTTGTTAAAAAAAATTCTCATGAGCTTCGATTGTTGTTGGGCTTGTTGCTGAGGAGGCATCGGTTTCGCTGTTCCGTCGCTGTACCTGTTCTCATAAATGGAAAAAACCTCGAACATTTGGGATTTCAGTGTACTAAGATGTTCAGCAACATCCGTTTCACTTAATCCCAAAGCCTCACCCAATTCTTTGGAAAATACTTCTAAAGCATTAAATCCGAACCTAGGATCTACAACAATACCAAAGGCATACAAAAGAGGAATTTCCCCCCAATATTTTACAATTTTTTTTTGCATATTAGCAATAGCGGAATCTACCATCACATGTTCACTATATTGTCTAAGTAGATCAGCCATGTCATAAAGTTTATGAAGTGCAAGAGGAGATGTGGGGTAATAAACCCCGGAAAGTTCTACAGTAGCATCATAAAAAACTTTTAAAAATTCAACAAAAACAGTGGCCACATACCAATCACCATCCATGAGTTTTTCACGTCCGGGGTCGTTGGCGGTGTTCAGGTTATAAAAACTAGTAATTTCCTTAGCATATGGTAAACCGGATTTCAACATTATATAGGTTGAGTTCCACCTTATCGGCATATCTGTTTGGAACTTACGGGGCATTAGGTCCTTTGATTTACAAAATCTAGCAAACTCAGCAACTCTTTGGTTAGATGCCATAATCCAACCCAAAGCCCCCCCTAATATTGTCGATTTGACTTTCCACCTGCTTTAAACCTGATTTTACAATTAAGTTTATAATGTGATATGCACAACGGGCGTGGAAATTTTTTCCCGCAATATTAGGGATGTTAGAATTAATGAAATAATCTATAGCTCTGGAGTTAGCAGATGCATTATCCAAAGTAATTGACATGATGCGGTTATGAATGCCATAATCTTGTATAACGGACATAATAACCTGAAAAATATTTTGTGCAGTGTGTGAATAATCCACGACACGAAAACCAAGGAGCTTTTTTTGTAAAATCCATTAGGTGTCTACATAGTGTCTAGTGACACGTAAATAATCTTGTTTTGAACGTCCGCTCCAGATGTCGGACGTTAATGCAATTGAAAAAGAAATGTTTTGCAATTCAGAAATCAATTAAGTCCTATGTTTTTGAAAAGTTCGAATCAAATCGCTCCTAGCGGTGTTTCTAGAAACAGGGACATATTGGGGTTTAAAAGCATTATTAATAAAATATTGAAAATGGGGGTTATCTTGAAAACCTATGGGTTGGTCAGTTGCAGCGCAGTACAACACCGCCTACTCTCTGACCCGGTCGGGGTCATACTGCCATGTACTCACATAACCATCTGGGTTTCGCTGCAGTTGGGTTTGTTGAGTTGTATCGACTTGCCCATGGGAATCCATGCATTTGATTTTATGTCTCTTGAGATGACTAGTTCCCCTACTTGAACTAGTGAGTACAGATTGACAATACTTACATTGGGCATGCTCAACTTCAGTACTATCTGCTATCTTTACCATTATAGGGTTAAAGCAATCCCACACCTCAGATTTCTTCTTCTTCCTTTTCTTACTCTTATTCAATGTCGAGGAAGAAGGCCCCGCACCCGTAGTACTAGGGGGATCAAGATTGGTACGGAAGTCACCAAATAATCGATCGATGTCCTCGTTTGGCAAATAGTCGCCGGGGTTCAGGTTCAAGTCTTCAGGATTCATTTTCCTAAGATTATAATTAAATAAATGATTAAATGTCACAGATACAATTATACATTTATACAAATAACAAATTAAACATACAAAATTACAAATATACAATTATACATTTACACAATTAAACATAGTAATTTTTTTTTTAATTATTATTTTGTTGTTAAACTCTAAAAAATCGGAATTAATTTTTCTAAAAAAAAACATACTAAGTTTGCGCACATTGTGACATTGCGTTGCACATTGCGTTCTATTGCAAAGCATAAGATAAGAGTAAAATCTTGAATATCTTTGCATTGACAAATACTGAGTACTCTGTCCACTAAATTTTCAAAGTGACTCGTCCATACCAAGTTTATAATCTTAATCATTAAAATTAAGACTGTAATGAATGTCCAGAGATTTTTTCCATCTCAATGACAAAACATAGGTTTTAACAGCATCCTATGTTTTGTCATCTAGATGGAAGAATCTTTGGACGTTCATAGTTAGGACTCATTACTTGGTAGGACTCGTAACTTTGAGAATTTTGTGGATAGAGTACTCAGTAGCAACTATATATGCGCAAACTTAATATTTGAATTTTGATATTATAATGCCAATAATTTATATTATTAATTTCAAAAATTTTGCAAAAAAAATCGGAATTATTTTTATTTTTTTCTTCTTATTTCTTCAACTTTAATCATTCTAATATATTATTAATTTCAAAAAAAAAAATTAGGAATTAATTTTTCTAAAAAAGAAATATATTAAGTTTGTGCACATTGCGACATTGTGTTGCACATTGTGTTCTATTGCAAAGCATAAGAGAGAGTAAAATCTTGAATATCTTTACATTGACAAATACTGAGTACTCTGTCCACTAAATTATCAAAGTGACTCGTCCATACCAAGTTTATAATCTTAATCATTAAAATTAAGATTGTAATGAACATTCAAAGATTTTTTCCATCTCAATGACAAAACACTTGTTTTAACAGCATCTCAACACTGGTTTTAACAGCATCTGAGATGCTGTTAAAACCAGTGTTTTATCATCTAGATGGAAGAATCTTTGGACGTTCATAGGTAGGATTCGTTACTTGGTAGAACTCATAACTTTGAGAATTTTGTGGATAGAGTACTCAGTAGCAACTATATGTGCGTAAACTTAATATTTGAATTTTGATAATATGATGCCAATAATTTATATTATTAATTTCAAAAATTTTGCAAAAAAAAAAAAATCTGAATTATTTTTTTCTTCTTATTTCTTCAACTTTAATCATTCTAATATATTATTAATTTCAAAAAAAAATTAAAAAATTCGGAATTAATTTTTCAAAATTATTTTTTTCTTCTTATTTCTTAAACTCTACAAAAAAAAAAAAAAAAAAAAAAAAAAAAAAAAAAAAAAAAAAAAAACATAATCATTAATTTAAAAAAAATTTAAAAAATTCAGAATTACTTTTTCTAAATTATTATTTTCTTCTTAAACTCTAGTTACTCTACCAAAAAAAATAATAATTAAAAAAAACAAATCTTTCTCATATAATAATAATTTCAAAAATTTTGAAAAAGATTTTGAATTAATTTTTGTTATTATTATTTTGTTGTTAAACTCACAAAAAAAAAAAAAAAAAAAAACATATTCTTTCTAGTTTCTAAATTCTAATATAATAATAATTTTGAAAATTTTGAAAAAAATTATGAATTAATTTTTGTTATTATTATTTTGTTGTTAAACTCACAAAAAAAAAAAAAAAAAAAAAAAAAAAAAAACCATATTCTTTCTAGTTTCTAAATTCTAATATAATAATAATTTCGAAAATTTTGAAAAAAATTATGAATTAATTTTTTATTTTTTATTTTGTTGTTAAACTCACAAAAATAATAATAATAATAATAATAATAAAAACATAATCTTTCTAGTTTCTAATATAATAATAATTTCAAAAATTTTGAAAAAAATTATGAGTTTTATTTTATTTTATTATTATTTTGCTGTTAAACTCACAAAAAAAAAAAAAAAAAACCATAATCTTTCTAGTTTCTATTATAATAATAATTTCAAATTTTTTTTTTTTAAATTAGGATTTTTTTATTATTATTATTTTGTTGTTAAACTCACAAAAAAAAAAAAAAAAAAAACATAATCTTTCTAATATAATAATAATTTCAAAAATTTTGAAAAATATTATTAATTAATTTTTTATTTATTATTTTTTGTTAAACTCACAAAAAAAAAAAAAAAAAAAATCCTTTCTAGTTTCTATTATAATAATAATTTTGAAAATTTTGAAAAAAATTAGGAATTAATTTTTTTTTATTATTTTGTTATTAAACTAACAAAAAAAAAACATAATCTTTCTAATATAATAATAATTTCAAAAATTTTGAAAAAAATTAGGAATTAATTTTTTATTATTATTATTTTGTTGTTAAACTCACAAAAAAAAAAAAAAAAAAAAAAACATAAAATTAACATATTACTAACAACAATATTAACTACACACATACTATTATACTAATCACTAAATAATAATAATTACTATATAAAAAGTTATTAATAACACTTAACAAAGGTAGAGAAGTAGACATACTAACCTTAAATTGGAGGCTTGAGAGTGTTGAATTAATTAATCAATTGGATACCTAACAACATAACAAATAATAACATTAGTTATAAACATATTAATAATAGTTAATACTTAAATAACAAATGAAAGTTAATAATAAAAATAAAATAAAAACACAAGACAATACCTTAGAGTAAAAGCCTTAGAATATGTAGAGTAGAGACTAAAGAGTGGGAGGTATGTAAATATATAATATATAAATAATATATTAAATAAATTAAAAAATAGTTGAAACTTGAAAGAGTGAGTGAGAGATTGTAGAGAATAGAGAGAAGAATAAGAGAGTAGGGATTACGGAAGTAGAGAAAATGTAGAGAATGAGGTGAGGGTGATGGGGTATTTATAGGAAAATTTTAGGTAATGGTATAATTGGAAAAAATTGTAAAAGATTTAAAAAAAAATGTAATTTTGAAAAGTTTTGGATATTTTTTTCCTCCCCCAACGGTCACCAACGGTTAGTTGGTTAATTACAAAAGCCATCCCTCAATTCAAAATTTGAATAATAATAATTCAAATTTGAATTCTGGCAGGCCTACCAGGCCGCTCGTGGGTCGGTCTGTTTGGGCCCTTCAGACTCAAAATTTTCAATTTTTTTTTGGGCCGCCGGGCCCGGCCCGGCCCGCGACGATGCCAAATAGGCTCAGCCTGGACCGCCAGAATAACGGGCTTGGGCCTGGCCTGTTAATCTGGCGAACCGACCCGACCCGGACCCACGAACGAAGCGGGCCTAGACGGGCGGCCCACTGAAGCCCGGCCCATTTTGCCAACACTAATTATTATTCTTTTTGTAATGAGTGAACTTTCACGTGAATAGGAATTCAAATTTTTAGGAATAACACGCCTGTAAGGCTGTCCCATAATATCAGTAATGCCTACACACCAAAAGTTTAACCCTAAAAATCAACTCCAATGATATATTGTCTTCATTTTATAATTCATCACATTTCCCCAAAAAGTAATATGATAGGATAAAATAAACTTACCAAACTTTCAAACTCAAAATAAGGTCAACTTTGGTTTTGCACACATTTGCTGTGTGGTCGTGCATGATTCAACCAAGTTGTGCCACAGTCCACAGATTGAATTCTCTAGTGCCTAGCAATTATGGGCTTTGTCCCCAGTAAGGATGGTCAAGTATATATGGGGAGATTTTCATTTTGTTATATCTATAAGACTATTTCCACATCTGCATTACAAGACATTAATTATGAGGGTATATTACCCATGGATATTGTTGATTCAAGAAATAGCTCTAATTGTGTGTAATAGAGGAGAGACAGAGGTGTATGGTGTAACCGTGTAAGTGAAATTAAGGGGTTGTTCGGTATGTGTTTTTTTGGAGAGAGTTTTTTTTTTTTTTTTTCCTAAAATAATTTTGAATTCGTGTTCATAACTGTTTTTTATTTTGTTTTCAAAAAGAAAAAAAAATCATGGAAAATATAATGGGTTGTCCGGTATGAGGTTTTTTTTTTGGGTGTTTTTGTTTTTCGTGTTTGAAAACACTTTCGAATTTCTATTCATTAACTGTTTTCCATTTTGTTTTTAAAAAATAAAAACAAAATAAAAAATAAAATTAGTGTTAAAATTGAAAAATACGGAAGACAACTTAAACATGTTTTTCATTTTGTTTTTTATTTTTTTTAAATAAACTCACTTTTTTATTTCTCTTTTTCTTATTTGATCGACAATAGTTATTCTCCATTCATCGACAATAGTTCTTCTTCTGCTTCTCTTCTTCTTCATCTTCTTCATGATGATAGAAAATCGAGCAGCCGACGCCGGAGGAGGTGAGATCCTCCGGCGGCCTCTTAATTCATTGTTTTTCTTTTGAAAGATTTCAATTTTTTTTTCCATGTAATTTATATTTATTAAAAAATTAAAATTTATTTATAAATTATGAGTTAGATGATAATATACAAAATCTCAAATCAAGGAGCTTTGCAGTCCTGATTCATCTGCTCTTCTCAAGGTCTCTCCTTTTCTTCTCTTTGTTGTGTCTTCACTTCATCAATGTATGTTTGTTTGTTTGTTGCTGTGATTTGATTGGAGTTTCTTTTTATATTTTTTTAGATCCGATGTGATAATGCAGATATGTATACATATTGATTTCCCCAGTTTTGTATGATGGGCAATTGCTTTTTCCTGTAGATTTATTGGAGAAGATGATCCTTTTTTTTAATTTAATTTAATTTGTATTAAATTCGCTTTGTAATGGATCTTTTTAGAATTCAATCCGAAGATTTCAACATTCTTTATTGTATTCCCTTTCTCAAGATCCAATTTATGTAACTGTGTGTGACAATTGGAAAATTCTTCTTGCTATTTGAAATTTTTGTTGATTGTTACTTTAAGTTTAATCATAATGTACTTAGATATAGAAATATGCATTTAAACAAGTCTGAAACAATAAAATTAAATCGAAGCAAAAACCTTTCTCGATCGCGGTTTGAGTTAAGGATTCTTGTGTGACTATGAATCTATGAGAAAACCCCTTGCCTTCTCCTTGTGTTCGGCCGACCCCTACATAATATATAATTTTTTTTTTCCTTTTTGCTTTGGCTGCACCTCTCTTTTCTTGTGTTAGGTTTTTGGTTGACTTTTGTTTCCTGATAAGTATCTATTTATATCAGGATCCTAAGGTTCAGTTGTCCAAGTCAAAATATGATTCTAAATTCTATTTTAATTTGGTCACAACTAGACTTGAACCTATGACCTCTAGGATTTAAAATAATCTTTATTATGTTTAATTCTTTTGTATTAGTCATGGTTCGAACCTGTAACCTCTTATTAGTAATTCTTAATTATTAACATAATTCAATTATTAATATACTAATCAAATAATCATATTATTTAATTAGTTTCCTGAATTTATTCGTGTCACTTTCGTAACATAATAAATTGGAATATCCAATTAATTAACCGTGACCCTTGTTACCATTAACCATAAAGGGCTAGCAAGGGGACCTAATGGACCCATAGTTTTGAGCTTCAATAATACTTAGAAATATTACTTAAACTCTTTAATTAATATTACATGATTATTAACCTCGGAGTTACTCCATTAAGAACTCGAGGCTGTACTCTCGAAACTGCAGATGTATTACATAGACTGAAATCTCAGTGTCCATTGATATAGCTATTACATATGGTATGATTCTTCACGAGTAGTTTATAATTAGAGCTAGGTTATAAAGTCTGTTATACCTCCCCAATTATATCTTTTCCTTTAAGTACCATCGATTCTCTAATGAACAATTATACCCTATCTTTCATTACGGAGGTAGAAAAACACTCTTAATTGTTCAAGCCCCGAATCAACCATTAAAGGAACTACTCCTCTACCTCTCGCAAGAAGGAGTGGATTCCTTTATTGTGTGTAAACCTTCCTAGCCACAAGTTAAACCGTGACTCCAAGATACAGAGTTATTGATCGGGAATGTTACTCCGATCTCACATATGGTAGGTTAAAAGCCTTAATCCAACCTGAAGTAGTCAATAAGACAATCAGGATTAAGATCACCCATATATAGCCATCATTTTTCGATATGTATATATATATATATATGAATCTCTTCATTTAATGATTCTTGGTGAGAGAATCATATAGATCGTAGCCCTGTCCTATATGATTTCATCATTCAAGGTGCCTCCATTCCCATATCACTACATGAGTAGTCTAGGATAAGACCACCGTACATTACGGAATGGACCGCAACTGTAGATTAACAACAAACAAAGTACCCAGCTTTCTTTGCTCTCTACGGACTCTTTAAATTACACGTCTCAAACTGAATCCTTTTGTATATGACACTCATATACTCAGTTTAAGATTACATTCAACAATCTCGGATGTTTTGCACATATGATATAAGCGTACGAATGTCAATAAATCAATATTTATATAATAAAAAATCCCTTCTTTATTCATGTTTTTATAACATTACATATTACAAGCTTTAAGGAATAAATCCTAACAATTTCCCACTTGCACTAAAGTAGGTGGGACATCTCTCGTAATCCTAGACCTTCTAGGTAACCTTCAAACACTTTAGCCGTTAAGGTCTTTGTAAATGGATCAACCAGGTTGTCCTGTGATGCAATCTTGGTCATGGTCACATCTCCTCTCTGCACTATCTTGATGAGATGATATTTCTTCCCTATATACTTCCCTATTTTGTGGCTTCTTGGTTCTTTGGAATTAGCCATAACACTACTATAATCACAATAAAGTGTGATGGGCTTATCTAAGTCTGGAACAACTTCCAAATCACTTAAAAACTTATGGAGCCAAACAACCTCCTTACTTCACAAGTCTCTACATATTCGACCTCTATAGTGGAATTAACAATACAAGATTGATTGATACTCCTTCACACTATGGCTCCACCACCAAGGGTAAATACTAACCCAGACGTGGATTTCTTAGAATCACTATCTACCTGAAAGTCAGAATCTGTATATCCTAATGGGATCAAATCCTGTCCTGAATACACAAGCATATAGTTTCTCGTTCTCCGAAGATACTTGAGAATGATCTTCACTACAAACCAATGATCCAATCATGGGTTGGATCGGAATCTACTGTCTACTCCCACTGCAAAACAAATGTCAGGTCTCGTGCATAACATAGCATGCATGAGAGTGCCTACTGTTGACGCATAGAGAACTCATCTTATATCCTCAATTTCTTAAGGTGTCTTAGGACATTGTTTCTTAGACAAGTGAACTCCATGCCTTGAAGGTAAATTACCTTTCTTGGAGTTCTGCATCGAGAATCGCACAAGTATTTTGTTGATATACGATGCTTGAGATAGTGCTAACAATTTGTTCTTGCGATCCCTTATTAATTGGATCTCTAGAACATAACTTGCCTCTCCAAAATCTTTCATTTGGAATTGGTTAGCAAGCCAGCCCTTTACTTCCGATAATATTCTTACGTCATTCTCAATAAGTAGGATATCATCTACGTAAAGTACTAGGAAAACTACTTTCTTGTCAATGATTCGCTTGTAGACACAAGGCTCATCAACATTTTGTTCAAAACCATAGGTTTTGATAGCAGTATCAAACCTAATATTCCAAGATCTAGATACTTACTTCAGTCCATAAATAGACCTTTGCAGTTTGAAAACTTTTTGCTCTTGATCTTGGGACACGAATCCCTCTGGTTGCATCATGTAGATGCCCTCATCAAGACAAGATTGTCATTCAAGAATGCAGTCTTGACGTCCATTTGTCAAATTTCATAGTCGAATTAGGCTACAATGGATAAAATATCATAATAGACTTAATTATAGCCACTGGCAAAAAGGTCTCTTTATAATCGACCCCCTCATTTTGGGTATAACCCTTTGCCACTAGCCTTGCTTTGAAGGTCTTTACCTTCCCATCTACTCCTCTCTTTCTCTTGTAGATCCACTTACACCCTTTGAGGTTTATCCTATTAGGTAAGTCTACAAGTTCCCATACTGAATTGGAGTACACTAGAATCCTTCTCGAGATTCATGGCTTTAAGCCATTCCTCTTTGTTAGAATCTTCCATTGCATGTTTAAATGACAATGGATCATCCACAATATCATTAGAGACGACACCTTATGCCTCTCCAATACTTAATTAAGACCAGGTTGTCGTATAACTCTGCCATTACGTCTAAGTGGTAGTGTGTTCTGACTAGGAATCATTTGAGTTTCAAGCATTGATGGAACAACAACTTTGTCAACAACTTTTGTTGATTGAGCACTGGTCGTACCAGGTTCTAATTCATTTTGAAATTCCCCTAAGCAATAGTCTATTATATACCTAGAGGGGGGGGGGGGGGGGGGGGGGTGAATAGGTATATGCCTAAATCTCTTCCAACTTCAAAATAATAGCAGATAACAAGAATGAAATGTACACTTGATATGATATAGCAATTGTATAGTATGAGTTAATACATGTGAAAACCAATATACAAGAGATACATTCAATACATGATATGGAAGATAAAGAAAGTAAAGCGAAAATAGACACAAGGATTTTTACGTGGTAAAACCTCAAAGAGGAAATATCCATAGGTTGATACCACAACCACCGACAAAGCAATTCACAATGAAAGAAAGAGATACACACTCAATGCAATCAACTCCTAGTCTATTCACAAGACCTAGTGAATCACTATCCTACTTCCTATCCAAGGTGAGTCCTTCACCTCTAGGAAGCAACTTCCTATCCAAGGCTCTCAAGCCTCTAGGAAGATTTCCTTGCTTAGCTATCCAGATCCAAAGATCCTAGTCAAGCTTCCCTAACTCAACTATCCGGAGTATCACACTCCTAGCTAAGACTTACGCTTAGTTATCCGGATCCTCTTGATCCTAACTAAGACTCCTTACTTGGCTATCTGGAATCCTTTCCTAGCCAAGTCTTCTTGCTCAAGACAAAGTTTCACACACTTCAATCAAGAGACTTCAACCTTTCTACAAGGCAATGGTCTAAGTGATGCAAATGATGCAAATCACAATCAAATAAAGCAAGATGATCAATCAAGCTATATGAACATGCTTAGAGACATTCTAGGATATGCTTTCAACAAACAATCACAAATGTACCTAGAAATCAATGCATGTAATATCAATAAGAACAAGTCAAGAATATTCAATATATCACACAAAAAATTCTTTGTTCATAGATCATGAAATTAAACCTAGAAATTATCAAGAGATACATCATACAAGATATTTCAAGAATCAATTTCAAGTTTAATCAAGTTTAGCAAAATATGTTCAAGTAAGATCACAAGGCTAAAACTCAATCAATCAATCAATCATACAAACCTAGCATGTGAACTAACAACATTCTTAACACATTTCATCTAACAAATAAGAGGATTAAAAGAGATGATCAAAAATGAAAGTAAGAAGAAGATGTTACACATACAACTATGAACCTCGGACTGAAATCTGCTCACAGTGAAAAATTACAAAGTCACTTGACTCTGAAAATGCTTGGGGTTTGTAGCTCTCATCAAGACCAACATTTTTGGCTTTTGGATCAAGTGATTTGGAGTTCAAATGAGAAAGTTATGATTGAAACAAGACACTAAAAATCAAGAAGAAATTCTGCACATCAGATTTTTTCTGGTTTCTTCAAGTTATGTTTGGAGGGAAGGAAAATTACATTTAAAAGAGAAAGAGAGAGGAAAAATGAAGCACCCAATTGAAGAGTGCCACATCACTGCTACGTGTGGACCGTATGTGGCACACGTGGGCAGAGAGGCTGTCCAGCCGTGTGGCACACGTGGCCCACACGTGGACACCAAGCTTGGCCAATGGCCATGCTTGTTCCTCTTGCGTACCTCTCGCATTCTTCAGCCGTATTTGGGCCTCCGAACTCTGATTTCGAATCAGTTTTTAGATTATGAATCGTGTCTCCCTCATGCACAATGAAAACTATAAAACTTTGACAAAACGGTTGAGAAATCATCTCGAAAAATGACAACGAAGACAACTCAACGAATGAGAACGCAAAGTAGCGTAGCTACATTGTTTGGACTTGAAACCTAATAAATGAGTAACTGAAATGACTAGGACTCAATAAGGAATCATATGAGATCATGTTCAAGTTCAAAAAACAAGAAACACAAACAAATTTACGCAATGTCACACAAGCATGCTATATCCAAGCGATAGTCATAAACCATGCAAATCTACAATGTTTGTCAATATGAGAATAATGCATGTGCATACTTAAATGAGTGTGAATGTGTTATAACAAATGTTTGCACAACGATGCAGGGACACACATGAATGAATTGTGTGTGTGTGCGCTTATGCCTTATGTTGACGGTGAAATTTGGATTGCCACGCACTCAACAATTAAATCAATTTAATATAAAGCAAGAAAATTAAGAACACATGCAAAAGAGAAGTTTTACGTGGAAAACCCTTGAATGGGAAAAAACCACGGCGCCCCTGAGGGCAGAAGAATAATACTAGGTTTTCGTTGCTTCGTTACACTCTCTAATCTCTCACAATTGCTCTCTTTTCTCTCTCTCTATATCTCTGAACCCCTTCCTCGTGGGATAGGTGATTCTATTTATACATGTTTATTTAGGGTTTCCCCTTGTTGATTTGCATTAGGATCCTTTTCTGTCGCGGATTTGGTCTTCTTTCCTTTTTATGATTCCTTGTTGCTTCTGTGTTTATGCCGAGTCGGTTCGAGCCCAGTGTGCTGGTCCAGCGAGTATTTTTATTTTCTGGGTACTGTATATCTGGCGAGTACACTTCTATATTCGGCGAGTAGGTTTTTGGTTTTGGCGACCATGCCTTTGACTTCCCTCTGGTCTAAGCTATTTTTTCATCCTGACTAGTCAAACTTCTACCTTTTACCCGGTCAATGAATGATGTGGCAACCTTTTGTTAGCTCCTTTGATGACGTGTCAGTTGGGCGAGTTTATACATACAACAATACCCCCATAAATACTTCGAGCTGGGCGAATGACTTGTCCTTCCTACTTCGTTTGCCTCTGCGAGCAGTATTTATATTTACGTTTATGAGATTTCAACGCATTTTTGCAATAATTTCTCCTTTTAACCACGCGCTGTATTTATTAATTAATTCTTCCGGTGCACGCTTTCAATCTGAACCACATAACTTCTGGCGTCTCCACTTGCTTGACAGGTGAAGGGACGTTCTGACGGCTCGGTTTTCCCCAAGATGCCACATGTCACTTATTGGGTGGTGACCGTCGCGGTTTGGTAATAGTGGCCGTCATTCCCATTAAATACGCATCATTGTACTTGATTGCTCTTTTTGAATTTCGAAATTCCCTCTTTTTAAGGCCCGATCGTCTCTCTTCTTTTTCTTTACTTGCTTCATCGTATTTTTATCAGAGCAAAAGAAAGAACAGCTGATCTCCTGCTTTCATCTCTTTTATTTCTTCGAGAGCTAACTACAGTCCTTTTCTTGTGCCTTTTATTGTCGGTCGATTCACCGGATTTCGCCTCTTCTTGTTTCTCCGTGTCTCCTGATCTTTCCTGCACATCTTGCGAGTCTAGGGTTTTCTGGTGAGTTCTCATGGATCCCTCCTTGCGTTCTTTTCTTTTTAATAGGATGATGCAAGCTATGGAGCTTGGTGATAAGTGTACTGCGGACAAAATTGAATCTTTGATTCGCAACTTTCGTCCAGATTCTCCGGTCCCGATTTCTGTTGATATTCCATTTTTTGAGAATGCTTCTAATCCTGACATCTCTCCTCCACCTTTTGACAGTGATTCTCCAGAAATGACGAGATCTCCTAAAACTGCAAGTAGTAAACGACGCTCCACTAGGGCTCCTCGCGAATCTCTGCTGGATGTGCAGACGGTCGTTGACTCTGATGTTGAAGATCATCAGAGGGATAGGTTGCTTTTCTCGTCTGCTCGCCCTTGTTCTTTCGATACGGAAGTAAATGTGGTCGGCGAGGGTGAACTTCGTAAATACAAGAGTCGTTTCGATATTCCAGACTCGGTGACTCTTGTGTTACCTGGCGACCGGGCTGTGTGGAATCCTCCTGAAAATGCGGGTCGCCATTTATGGAGCTATGCTCAGTTGTGGGGTGACTCTCCCCCTTCAGCCTTTTATTGCCAGGTTTTTGGCGGAGGCTCAAATCGCACCGGCTCAGCTCGCCCCAAATAGTTACAGGATACTGATGTGCCTGTGTCTCATGTGGAAGCTGAAGGGTTACGGGCCTCCTACGCCTCGTGAGATCCGCCATTTTTATACTTTGAGACAGGCGGGCAATGGTGGCACATACTTTCTCCTTTCCTCACCGGTGGAGAACTGGATTCCCGAGGGTGTGGCGAACCCTGGTCAGGTCGAGGTCTCCAGTGACGAGAAGAAGAAGGGTTTCATCTGGGGCTTCCCTACCTCAAATAAGAGGTGGAAAAACAGTTGGTTTTTCGCCAGCGGCGAGTGGGGTCGAAATGTACCTGCCCACAATCGCCACAATCTTTTGGCGAGGAAAGTTCCCAGACATTTTACATCTCCTGAAGCCTGGTCGAAGGCGGCCCCTACTTTGACGGATAGGAAGGTTTCTCATCTGGCCGCGGCGGCTGTTCTTCCTTTGGACTCGAGGGGTAGGTCCTTCCTCTTGGATGAGGAGAAGATGATTTCTTCTGAAATCTTTACTCGGCTTCACGCAAGGCTCCCTCGCTGTAAGTTTCACTCTGTTCTTCCTTTACTTTCTCGCCTGATTTTATTCTCTTAGTTTGACACTTGGTTTTATTTTCCCTGTAGTGTGTGATTTTGACACCGTTTGCGATTTGCAAGCACGGGCGGTGAAGAATTCTGAGGCTGCCAGCAAGAGGCATGCTGCTGGTTTGGCTAAGGATGGAATTGCTAGTCCTGACGGTGATGATCACTCAGACGGCGGCGAAGAGGCTGGTGATGCTTCTAGGGGGGTGCTGTGAATACTCCCGCTGCAACTGCAGCTGTTACCCCCAGCCGTAAAGGCAAAGAGAAAGCAGGTGCTTCAAGGGGGGTCGGCAGTGTTGACAAGAGGCGTGTTGAATCAGGGCCATCGCCTGTTCGCCCGAAGGTTGTCGCGAGTACACCCGCTGCGGCTTCTACCCCTGCTGTGAGTACTGCTGCGACTGTTCCTGCTGCCACAGTCCTCAATCGTAAGGGAAAGGAGAAGGTGGGGGTTTCAGGCGTGGCTAGCGACATCCCTATTTTTGACGCGGATGTTCCTGAGACCCCCATCGATCCCGCGAGTGACTTGGCTCCTAGAGCTAGGAATAAACGCCCTGCTGAAAGCGCTCCTGATCACTCAGCTCGACCTCCTAAACGGGCTTCGCGGGTAGTGCAGTTTGTTGTCTCTTCTGATGAGGAGGATGTCCAGGAGCCGGATGTCGCCGAGGCTCCTCCTGCCTAACCGGAGAGGTCTGCTGAAGCGGAGAATGTGGCGGCGCCTCCCTCTGAGGGGGTTAATGAACAGACTCCCCCTGCTGCTCCTTCTCAACCAGCTTCTCCTCGGCCAGCTTCTCCTGCAGTGGTTGTGGGCGAGCCAGGTCACTCAGATCAACCTGGGCCATCTGGCCCATCTGAGTCGACTGATCGGCCAGGCCCATCACATCAGGCGGGGACCTCTGCTTCCGGTTCGGGCTCGGCCCGTGAAGTTCCTCCTACCGGACCGGTTGAAGCTGAAGAAGGGAGCGTGTCCCTTTTTGATTTTTCTGCCACTGAAATATGCTCCCATTTGGCTAATAATGATGTATATATCGGCGAAGGCTGGGGGCATGTTAAAAACAAGTCTTGCAACAAGAAGATGGAGTTTTTCTTCAACTGCCACTCCTTGGTAAGTTCTTCGCCGCAAATCTCTATGTATTTTTATTTTTTATTCTTTTTTCTAACTTTGGCTGTCTTCTTCCTCAGATGATGTCTGAGATGGGCGATAGTTATAAATTCAGGATCAAAGCTTCTCGTGAAATTAAGCGCTTGCGCGAGCAGGCTTCTGTTTTGGCGGCCGAGAAGCTTTCCGCTGAAGAATCCCACGCCCAACAATTCGCTCAGTTGAGAGAGTCCTCAGACGGTCATCTGTCTGCTCGGCTAGCCGCTGAAGAAAAACTTTCTGCTGCTGAGGAGGAAATTCGCTCGTTGAAAGAGCTCCTATCCTCGAGTCAAGAATCCTTCGCAGCGCGTTTGGAGGCTGAGCGGGTAGCTGAGGAGGCTAAGGAAAAGGCTGAACTGGAGGCGGCGGATTTACGTAACCAGCTATCTTCCCGCGATCTCATTTTTGAAAACCTGAAAGCAGTGCTGGAGGTTGAGTCTGTCGATCGCTTCAAGAGATCTCCTGCCTATGATGCGCTTTTGTTGCGCGAATTTGAGAAAGGCATGAGGCAGGCGAAGAAATTCTTTGCCATGAAGGATCATTCCAATGAGAAGGCTCTGAAGCGTTTTGACAAGTCCCTCCAGCAGCATATGGCCCACGGCGTGGACTCGATTAAAGACCAGATGAGACGATGGAAAGCCCACTGCCGTTATAACCGGACTGAGCCTCATCCTATGCATCTTGAGATTCCCAGTAAGCGTACTTTCAATACTTACTACTCGGGTCAGAAGGGCAGCTTTTCTGGCTCTGGTGCTGAGCCCGATTTGGGTCCCGTTGCTGGGAGAGATTATGAGCCCTTCATGCCAACGGAGGATGAGGCAGTCATTTGGCCTTCAGATGAGGAGATCGAAGACGAGGAAGATAGCGAGGGCCCTCCTGCAGCCGGTTGATTCTTCTGTTGTTTTGGAAGACTATAAATTTATTTTTTGTCCATTCATTTGTAAATAATACAAAGTTATGAATATATATATTTTTCTTCGTTCAGCTGCCTTTGCTGAGTTTTGGCTTTGGCTTGGTTTTCCACCAAGTGCTGTTTTAGCTTACTGTTGTTTTTTATTCAGCTGCCATTGCTGGGTTTTCGGCATACTTAGTATTCGCCAGGACGTATCCGACTATATACCAAGTTTTTATTGTGTTTTATAGCTATATTCAGCTGCCATTGCTGTATTTTGGCGTACTCAGTGTTTTGGCAGGTTTTATTCGACCATGCCCTGAGTTTTTATTATGTTTTCATCTTTTATTCAGCTGCCGTTGCTGTATTTTGGCGTACTCAGTTTTTTGGCAGGTTTATTCGACCATGCCCTGAGTTTTTATTTCTCGCCAGTTATCGCTGCAGCGAGCATAAAGCTCGTTTTCGTGTGATGTAGCTATGTGTGCTGGCGAATGCCTTTTGCGTTTGGCGAGTCGGAATCGAGAATCTCTTAGTAATAAATTACTCTTTATTGAATACTTCCTGCAACTTTATTAACATAGTCATAAAGAAAAAATGCTAAAACGAACAACTTCTCTAAGCTAAATAGAAAAATAGAAGGAATTCAAAAGAATCTAACTTGTCCCTTAAGGATAATATATCTTCAAGTACTGCGCATTGCATGGACGGGGTAACTCGCCAAATCCTTCTCGAGTAATGCGATATGCCCCATGGCCAGCTATCCCCGTAATCTTATAAGGCCTTTCCCATTTGTCTGCGAGTGATCCTGCAGCCTTGTCTCTTGTTCCCGGATTCACCCTCTTCAGTACTAAATCACCAAGTGTGAACCTCCTTTCACGCACATGCGAGTTGTAATATCTGGCTACCCTCTGTTGGTACGCTGCATTCCTTATTTGTGCTCGCTCTCTTCTTTCTTCTAACTCATCTAGGCCGCACTTTAGCATATCCACGTTGATTTCTGGCTGAAAGAGTTGTACCCTTGGTGAAGAGAACGATGTTTCTACGGGAATAACAGCTTCTGCTCCGTAAGCCATGGAATACGGGGTTTCGCCTGTTGAACCCCTTTCCGTTGTGCGATATGCCCAGAGCACTTGCGGTAACTTATCCGCCCAGCTCCCCTTTTTGGTTGCTAACTTAGCTTTTAGGTTGTGCTTGATGATTTTGTTCACTGCTTCAGTTTGGCCATTCGTCTGTGGATGTGCTGGAGAAGCGTAGTAGTTGTTGATGCCATACTTATCACACAGTTCCCTGAATTTCCTGCCATCAAATTGGGTCCCATTGTCTGTGATGATGGTGTTTGGTATCCCGAATCTGTACAAGATATTTTTCTTCACAAAGCTAATGGTATTTGCTTCTGTTATATGCACCAATGGCTCGGCTTCTACCCATTTTGTAAAATAATCCACAGCTACTATGGCATGCTTTGCTCCTCCAGTTGCTGTTGGCATTGGGCCGATCAAGTCTATTCCCCACATGGCAAATGGCCAAGGCGAGGTAATACTTTGCAGGAGCTCAGGTGGTTGTCGGATGTTATTGGCGATTTTCTGACATGCTTCACATCTCGCTGCCACCCTTTTGGAGTCGGCGAACAGGGTTGGCCAGTAAAAACCCTGTCTCAATGTTTTGTGGGCTAGGCTGGCACCCCCAGCATGGTTCCCACAATTTCCACTGTGTATGCTTCTTAGGATACCTTCTACTTCTTCAGGCCCGACACATCTCTGCAGTGCCCTCGAGTATCCTCTCTTGTATAGTTCTCCATTGAGTACCGAGTATCTTGTTGCTCTGTATTTTAGCCGCTTTGCTTCCAGTGGGTCACTTGGAAGTATATCGTTGATGAGATACTCTTTAATTGGCGTGATCCAGCTGTCCCTCTCGCCAAAGACTGCCCCGACTTCCTTTGTTTTAACTATACTCGGCTGCAACAGGCGGATCATAGTGATATTGTTGGGCCAAATGTTGATCGTGGCAGATGCCAGTTTGGCTAAGGCGTCGGCCTTTTCATTTTCTTCTCTGGGGACGTGAACAATTCTATACTCTTTGAATCTTTCTAACAGTTCCCTTGCTAATTCCAGGTAAGTGATCATGCTTTCTTCTCTCGCCTGGTATTCATCTAGTACCTGATTGACAACAACTTGAGAGTCGCTGAAAATTTCCACCTCGTCTGCACCTAAGATTGTGCTAATCTTTAAACCTGCTATAAGTGCCTCGTACTCAGCTTGATTGTTGGTGGCTTTGAAGTCAAAACGCAAGGCACATTCGACTGAGTCTCCTTCCGGTGTTGTCAGCACTATACCTGCCCCGCTGCCGTGCGTGTTTGATGAGCCATCAACGCGAAGTTGCCATTTGAATATTTTCTTATTTTGCTCCACCATCATTCTCGCCACCTCTATGCTTGGTTCAGTGAACTCTGCTACGAAGTCTGCCACTGCCTGGGCTTTAATTGCTGTCCTTGGGAGGTATTCTACATCGAATTCACTTAATTCGATCGCCCACTTTGTTAACCGACCGGATACCTCTGGTTTCTGCAGGATTAACTTTAGTGGGCAGTTGGTGTATACCCTGATTCTATGAGCCTGGAAATACGGTCTTAGCTTCCTTGCTGCTGTTATTAGGGCGAGTGCCATTTTTTTCTGCCGGCGAGTACCTTGTTTCGGCTGGTAACAGTGCCTTGCTGGTGTAGTATACTGGCTTTTGGATTCCATCTTCCTGTCGTACTAGCACGGAACTTGTGGCTGCTTCAGAAACGGATAAGTACATGTACAATGTCTCGGCTGTTTCTGGCTTTGATAGCAATGGTGCCCGTCCAAGGTAGTCTTTCAAGGCCTGGAAGGCTTTTTCGCAATCCTCATTCCATTCGATCCCTTTTCCCTTCTTTAAAGCTTTGAAAAATGGTAGGCATCGGTCTGTTGATTTGGCTATGAATCTGCTCAGCGATGCTAGGCACCCTGTGAGTTTTTGGACATCTTTCAGAGTCTTTGGCGAGACCATTCTTGCTAGTGCTTGGATTTTTCAGGGTTCACCTCTATTCCTCTTTGGTTCACCTGATACCCGAGAAACCTCCCAGATGGTACGCCGAATACACATTTTGCCGGATTCAACTTCATTCCATACTTGACCAGTACGTCGAACGTTTCCCTCAGGTCATTTGCATGTTTATCTGCGGTAATACTCTTTGTCAGCATATCATCAACATAAACCTCCATATTTCTCCCTATCTGTCTGGCGAACATCTTGTTGACCAAGCGCTGATAAGTTGCCCCAGCGTTCTTCAGGCCGAATGGCATGACCCTGTAACAATACAGCCCCTGATCTGTGGTGAATGCCGTTTTCTCTTCGTCAGGCCTGTGCATCTTTATCTGGTTGTACCCTGAATATGCATCCATGAAACTCAACGTCTCATGTCCGGCTGTTGCATCTACTAACTGGTCAATCCTTGGCAATGGGAAGCTGTCCTTGGGGCAAGCTTTGTTCAGGTCGGTGAAGTCGACGCACATCCTCCATTGATTGTTCTTCTTCTTCACTAAGACTACATTCGCCACCCATTCCGGGTACTTAACTTCTCTAATTGACCCTGCGGCGAGCAATTTTGACACTTCCTCTTTAATCGCTGCACTCCTTTCCGGGTTGAAGCTTCTCCTTTTCTGTACTACCGGTTTGCATTTCTCATTCACAGCCAGATTGTGGGAAATTGTGCTTCTATCAATCCCTGGCATGTCTTCAGTGGCACCAAGCGAAAATCCCCCTATATTCTTTCAACAAGTTCGTCACATCTTTCTTAACCTGCTCAGTCAACCTCGCTCCAATTTTTACTGTTTTATCTGGTTCCGCTTCATCTAGAATAATCGACTCAGTTGGTTCTTCCTTTTCTCTGCTTGTTTCGTCTCTTGGATCTAGTTCGAAGTTTTCCGGATTATCCTCCTGCGTCTCTGTGTCTACTTCGAATATGTTCAAAGTTTCCATCCCTGTTTTATCTTTGAAGATTGACAAGTTGGCGCGGCGAGCCATCTCCTGCGACCCCTTCAATTCTCCGACGCCGAATTCTGTAGGGAACTTTATTTTCAGTGCATGGGTTGAGGTTACAGCTCGAGCTTTGTTAAGAAACGGTCGGCCGAGTAGTGCATTATACGGCCAATTATGGATGTCAACCACGACAAAGTCTAACAGGATTGTTCGCCGGCATGGTGCTGTTCCAAATCTTACCGGTAGTTTCACTGTTCCTAACGACCTAACCTCTGCGCCACCAAATCCTTTTAACGGTACATGGAACGGTTCAAGATCTTTCCGGTCCAGCCGCAACTCATCATACACTCTGGCACTTAAAATATCAGCCGAACTCCCGTTGTCAATCATCACTCGAAGGACATCCCTATGGGCTATTCGAACTCCCACGACTATTGCATCATTAGGCTTTGCATCAATCCCGTCTGAGTCTTCTGCTGTAAACGTTATGGGATCATGTCCTTCTCTCCCCTTCTTGGGGTTTCTCTGCACAGAATTGACTTCCATGCTTCTGCCTTCATACATCACTTCTCGAACTTCCGACATCCTTTCTCGATTGCTCCTCCCAGTGTGAGGTCCGCCGAAAATAGTGTTTATGGCTGCGTTAGGACTGTTCCTCCTTGGACTCTTCCTATCTTGCCCGTTTCCTTGGCGGCTATCTTGGCGACCCCCGTGCTTGTCCCCTTTCAAGGCAAAGTCTTTCAGGTGCCCATCTCTGATCAGGCTTTCGATGTGATCGCGCAACTGGAAACACTTTGAAGTTTCATGTCCGTGATCTTTATGGAATCGACAGTACTTGGTTGTATCTCTCCTTGCATTCGCTGACTGCTGTCGGGGGTATTTGGCGAGTCCCTTGTCTTCTACCACAGATAATATCTCCTCCTGGTCACCATTTAAAGGGGTGTAATGGTTGTACCTTCCTCGAAACTTATTGGCCCGAGTGTTTCCCCTGCTCTCTCTTGAGTATCCTTTTTGGCCCTTCTCATCCTTCTGGCGATCACGTGATTGCATCTTTTTGTCGTCCTTATGGTCTGTTTTCAAGTTAGGCTTGTGCCCATGCACATAGCTACCCCCTTGTGCTACTTCTTCCTCCTCTGCCAGTGCATAATCGCCAGCTATTTCCATCATCTCTTCGTAAGTTTTAGGTCTATCCCTTCGCAGGTCAAAAGACAATCGTCCACTTTGTAACCCATTAGTGAAAGCGGCGATTACAGCTACATCACTGGCATCCTCAATTTGAGCTACTTCCTTCCCAAACCTGGCCAGGTACTTCTTGATTGATTCGTTATGTTCCTGTTTCAAGTTTGATAGATGGGCGAGTGACTTTCTTCTTTGGACACTTCCCATGAACTGCCTTATGAATGCCTTGCTGAGGTTTGAGAAGCTGCTTATGGTTCCGGGTGGAAGCCTTCCGAACCATCTAGAGGCAAGGTCGCCGAATGTTTGCGGGAAGGTGAGACACAGCAACCCGTCATTGGATGAATACTGGGCCATGATATTGCGGAATCGGCGAACATGCTCTTTTGGATCCCTGTTCTCCTTGTACTGCTCAATAGTTGGCATTCTAAACCTGTCTGGAAATTGGGTGCGAGCAATAGCTTCAACGAATGGGCTATCTGACTCATCATCCGAGGATACATTACGTCCATACCTTCGTGCCATTGCTGAAACCTTTCTTGATAGCTCTTGTAAGGTGACATCTCGCTGACCAGTTGGTTCTCCTGCTGGGTCGAGCCTACTCTTGATTGTCATTCTACCATGATTGCCTCTCTCATCTGGGCTTCTCCGATCTTCAGTGCTCTCGGATCTTCTCCGCTTCGTTCTTTTAGATCGCAACTCCCTTCGCGGACGAGGACTCTTGTCCTCAGATGAGATGGACCGGTGTCTCCGCCGGTTTCGCTGGTATGTGTCGCTGGAATTGACCCTATGTGCTCGCACCTGATCTCGTTCCTCCCTGGACTCTTCATTCATCACATCCTTTCCCTTCCTCTGTTTTCTCCCCTCGAAATCCTCAATGTGGTCTTGGGGGGTCTCCTCGGTGGATTGTCTTGCTTGATTGTCGGGAACTGTGATATGAACTTCTGACCGCAGCCTTCCGGGTGGATGGGTTCCAGGGGTGGTTAACTCGTAAGGAGATGAGACTCCTAACCCTATGGGAAGCGAAAGTCCTATTTTGCTGGCTTCGCTGATTAGGTTTACCAATGCGGCTTGGAAGTGCTGCAAAATCCCGGGATCCGCCGCCCTAGTTCCTGGCGTTGCTGCTGACTGCTCCCCAACTGTCACTGCCCTGTCTCCCATTGGCGCAGCTGGTTCAACAACTAAATCTCCACTGGAGTTACCATCTCTGTCGCTGTCGTTGTTCATGCTGTCTGATTTCGCAAGGGTCCCTCGAAGTTTTTCGTTCAAAACCCCCTCCTTCTAGCGCCAATTGTTGACGGTGAAATTTGGATTGCCACGCACTCAACAATTAAATCAATTTAATATAAAGCAAGAAAATTAAGAACACATGCAAAAGAGAAGTTTTACGTGGAAAACCCTTGAATGGGAAAAAACCACGGCGCCCCTGAGGGCAGAAGAATAATACTAGGTTTTCGTTGCTTCTTTACACTCTCTAATCTCTCACAATTGCTCTCTTTTCTCTCTCTCTATATCTCTGAACCCCTTCCTCGTGGGATAGGTGATTCTATTTATACATGTTTATTTAGGGTTTCCCCTTGTTGATTTGCATTAGGATCCTTTTCTGTCGCGGATTTGGTCTTCTTTCCTTTTTATGATTCCTTGTTGCTTCTGTGTTTATGCCGAGTCGGTTCGAGCCCAGTGTGCTGGTCCAGCGAGTATTTTTATTTTCTGGGTACTGTATATCTGGCGAGTACACTTCTATATTCGGCGAGTAGGTTTTTGGTTTTGGCGACCATGCCTTTGACTTCCCTCTGGTCTAAGCTATTTTTTCATCCTGACTGGTCAAACTTCTACCTTTTACCCGGTCAATGAATGATGTGGCAACCTTTTGTTAGCTCCTTTGATGACGTGTCAGTTGGGCGAGTTTATACATACAACACCTTACAAAAGGAAGAAGGATCTTGATACCTTAGCATCCAAGAACGAGCTATTCCTTTTGAAGACGACATTTGCATGAGACGTTGCTTTCCACTTTTGAAGCTTCTTTTCTTCAAGAATCACCTAAGCAACTAATCAATACAAATAAAGAGTGTTTTGCAATGGAATAAGATCTAGGATCTTACAATCTCTCCCTTTGGCTATTCCATGGCAAAACCTCATCATCAACATACAATGTTCACTCCAATAAACTCATAGTTGATTGCATGCTCTCAATCTCACATTACAAAGAGATCCCTAGACCAAAAAAAAAAAAAAAAAAAAAAAAACTTGAAGTCTTCTTGAGTCTTCAAGAATCCCTTCTTTGATCTTCAAGGTACCTATGAGAGAAAAACAAACCAAACAAGAGACCTTCTTCCAAAAAAGAATGGTGAGATATCATAACATAAACAAATAACAAGACTTCCCTTATCTCATACAAAAATACATTATCTCAAGTGAATAAATGATTTTATATTAAAGTTCTTCCTAAGTCTCTCAACCTTGTTAAGCCAAGAATTTTTGTCTCCCCCTTAAGACAAAGTCTCCATAAAAGCACAAAGGGGTACAAAACTCACACAATTGGAACATTTTTCCACACATGATGTGAGGCATACATTTTTCTCCCCTATATCAAACATGGATTCTTCCATATCAAACATGGTGAGGTATACAATTTCTCCTCTATTTTGTCAAGGAGTAGACAAAGGACACAAGAGATAAAGAACGATATATTAAGCAAACAAATCGTATAGAAAGCAAAGTTGAATAAACTATAGCTCCCCCTTAACATATGCTCCACATGTTATCACTAAGTAGATTTGTTCACAAGGGATTCACACATTCACACATTCAAGCAATAAGAGAAAATATTTCATCACTTTTCAAAGTCCAAGAGAGAATCATAGATTTTCATTAATCTCTCAAAAATATTCTCACATTGCTAATGAATCAAGCACATAAGCAAAATGTGTGTATGTGAATGCTTCTCACATATACAGTAGGAGTAATTGTGATATCAATCATGCAAACAATTTCCACACCTATCCATCTAATGCATTTCCTAAAATAGGTCAAACCGATATTCATCCAGGTTTTTGCTTTAAAAGAATAGTTATCAACATTTGAGCGTGTGTGTGCATGTGCCTCGTTTACCCATTTTTATTTGACAACCCGAGCTTTTCACAATTCTCAACTATACACTATTAAGTCTTTTATTTTTCATTTCTTTTAGGCTTAGAATCAAAGAAATATATATTTTTTAATGATTCTTTTCAACACTTCTTTGATTTTTCTAACATAAACATATACACCTCATGGCGGCTTTCACTCATCACAATGGCGTAACCCTTTCCTACATTGGGCGGCTACACAACCAAGATGTGTAGCCATTTTCATGAGGGTGCTCGTTGAATACTATGTAGTGTCAAAGCAAAATGGATACATACCAAAGGTCATTTATCATGTACTAAGCAATAGGCTTCTAGATGCATCCATAATCTACACATATTCAACCACAAAAACTCAAAACTAAAACATATAAGAGAAGCATTAGTGCGCTTTTCAAAAATAAAAAAAATAAAGCTCAAGTGCATGATCTAAAAACAATAGAAGTTACTTGTTAAAGATCACTACTTCTCAAGTGAGTAGCTCTCAAAGATAATGATATTCAAATAAAGTTTTGCTCATCAAGTCACTCAATAATCACACAAGCACATCAATCAACACAAAACATGCCAATGAACATTCTAAGAGTTTTAAACCTCTCTTTGACTAAGGGCTTGGTGAACAAGTCTGCAAGTTGATTTTTAGTAGGCATATGCTCTAGAGTAACAATAGAATATTCAACTAGATCTCTAATGAAATGATTCCTAATGTCTATGTGCTTTGTGCGGGAGTGTTGAACCGGATTTTTAGAGATGTTAAAGGCACTTAAGTTATCACAATAAAGTGTCATTTTTTCTTGTTCTATCTCATAATCCTTAACGATTTGTTTCATCCAAAGTAATTATGTGCATGCACTTCCGGCCGTAATGTACTCGGCTTCGGAAGAAGAAAGGGAAACATGAGACCAAGACTATGAGTCCCTTTGACATACCTAATGATCTTCTTGACGGCTTTTAAGTGAGATTCCTTAGGATTAGTTTGGAATCTTGCACACAAGCCAACACTAAAGCATATGTCTGGTCTACTAGCCATTAGGTAAAGTAGACTATCAATCATGCTTCTATAAAGGGTTTGGTCAACACTTTTCCCTTTTTCATCTTTATCAAGTTTTAGAGTAGTACTCATAGGTGTTTCAAAATCTTTTCCATTTTCTAGGCCAAACCTCTTAACTAGGTTTTTAGCATATTTAGATTGATTCAACATTATGCCCATGCCAGTTTGCTTCACTTGCATTCCTAGAAAATAATTCAACACACCTACCATACTCATTTCAAATTCACTTGACATAACACTTACAAATTCATCAACCTTGGTTTTATTAGCAAACCCAAAAATAATGTCATCAACATATATTTGTGCAACAAAAATATCATGATCATGATGTTTGATAAACAATGTTCTATCAATGCCACCTCTCCTATAATGATTGTCAATAAGATATTGAGTCAACCTATCATATCAAACTCTTAGAGCTTGCCTACGGCCATAAAGAGTCTTTTTCAATTTAAACACATAATTAGGAGAGTGTGGGTCTACAAAACCCTTAGGTTGTTCAACATACACTTCTTCTTGAAGGTATCCATTGAGGAAATCACTTTTGATATCCATTTGAAACAATTTGAACTTTTTAATGCATACAATGGACAACAAAAGTCTAATGGACTCGAGACGAGCAACCGGTGCAAACGTCTCATCAAAGTCTACACCATCAACTTGAGTGTAACCTTGAGCCACTAGTCTAGCTTTATTCCTCACAATCTTGCCACTTTCATCGGTCTTATTCCTATAAACCCATTTAGTGCCAATTACATTTATATCTTTAGGTCTAGGAACTAAGAACCACTCTTCATTCCTCTCAAATTGATTAAGTTCATCTTACATAGCCCCAACCCACTATTCATCAATAATTGCTTCATTAATATTTTTGGGTTTAATTTGAGAAGTATAGCAAGCATACGAAATTTGGTTAGCAATTTGATTTCTAGTTCTAACCCCTTCATTCAAATCACCTATGATGTCTTTTTGATAGTGTAAGTTTCTAATTCTAAGGTAAGAATGTTCAACAACTTGGTCATTTTGTTGATTACCATTTAAAGCATTTTCCAACCCTTGACCCTTGACTTACAACTTCAAAACGACTATCATTTTCATCATCTTGACTAGAAACACTACTAGCCACATCAATAGGTGTTTTAGTGTCATTCAACATGTTTTCTTTAAGTTCATTGACACTATTATCATCACATAAATTTAGCATGCTAAGGTCATCTATCTTCCCATTGATAGACTCCATAATAGTCTTAGTAGTCAAGTTAAAGACTCTATAAGCACGACTATTTATAGCATACCTAAGAAAGAGACCAACATCACTTTTAGCATCAAACTTTCCTAAGTGGTCTCTATCATTCAAAATATAACACTTACTCCCAAAGGTGTGGAAGGAACTTTCATTGGGCTTCTTGCCCTTCCATAGCTCATAGGACGTTTGTTTTGTGCCGGGTCTCCTAAATACACGATTAAACACATAACAAGCGGTATTGACCACCTCGGCCCATAGGTTTCTAGGAAGTTTCTTGCTATTGAGCAGGACCCTAGCCATCTCTTGCAAGACACGATTTTTCCTCTCAACAACACAATTTGGTTGATGAGTTATAGGTGCGGAGAACTCATGAGAAATCTCTAAACCATCACAAAACTCACTAAATTTAGCGTTTTCAAATTCCGTCCCATGATCACTCCTAATGCGACATATTTTTTTGATATCAAGGCCTTTTTCATTTTGAACTTGATTACAAATTTTTTTGAAGTAATCAAAAGCCTCAATCTTGTTTCTAAGAAAATAAACCCAAGTAAACCTAAAGTAGACATCAACGCGTACAAAAATATACTTTTTGCCATTGATGCTTTCGGTTTGAATTGGCCCCATTAGGTCCATATGCACAAGTTCTAAAGGTCTATTGGTAGCAATATAAGTACTCTTTTTGTGAGATATTTTGGTTTGTTTACCTAATTGGCAAGGTTCACAAACAACCTCAAGTTTCTTACCAAGATTGGGAAAACCTCTAACAATGCCATGTTTTTCAAGCTTCTTTAAATCTTTAAAATTCATGTGGCCCAAACGTTGATGCCACAAATCAAGCTTGTTGCACTCATATGCCATGTTGCAAGTTAGAGGATTTATCTCAAGACAATAGCAATTGTCTATAGACCTTTTGACTCTTAAGACAACATTGCCCTTTTTATCAATTATAGTGCACAAATCTTTGTTAAAACTAACTTCCTTAAAAATTTCACATAAGTGAGTAATGCTTATCAAGTTAGCTTGTAACCCATCAACATACAAAGTATTGTGAAGTTTAGGCAATCCGGGGATACAAATTGTTCCCTTACCAAGAACTTGCTTTTTGGTATCATCACCAAAAGTAACCCAACCTCCATCCTTTAAAACAAGATTCTTAAAGAACTCTTTGTTCCTGGTCATGTTCCTAAAGCAACCACTATCTAGGTATCAAGAGTATGAGGAGTTGGCCCTTAAAGCATATTGTGCAATTAGACATTTAGGAGTGTCCTTTCTAACTCATACACTCTTCACAATATGTCTCTCACTCTTACCACTAACATGCTTTGACTCAATGTTAGACTTTTTAACATGCACATTGACCTCATTGGTCACATTTTCAAAAATATCAAACAAAGCATTATCAACTTTCTTATGCATAGTAGAGTGAGGCACAACACAATATTTAGCAAGCAAGTCATCAACAAGTTTCTTCACAACATGCTTTTCCAAGGTCTTCCTAGGTCTAGCACTATATCCATATATGGATGATTGCCTAGATCCATTCAAAGACATATCATGAAAAGCATTATCAAGTTCGCATTTCCGAATATACTCAAAGCACCTAGGTCGAATATGTCCTACCATATTACAATGATGACAAATAGGTATGAATTTGATAAATTTACCATTTGCATTTGGTCTTCTCACATTTTTACCTCTTTGAAGTGCAACCTTTGATGCTCCACCCTTGCATTTGAGGATAATGCTTTTTGACTTTGATTTTGTTGAGATCCTTGTTGATGTAGAGGCACCTCCGGTAGCTTTCTTTGCTTTAACTTGAGAGAGAGTACCTACATTTGATTCAACACTTGTTTTGACAAAAGTAGATTTGTTAGTTGAAGGGGTTTCCTTCTCATTGATATAACCCAAACCTCTTTTTGTCACAAGGATGCTTTCCACTTTTAATGAGGGTTTCAATCTTGTTTGAACTATATGACATCTTATTAATCATCCTACTAGCCTCATCAAGTTTATCACTAAGCCTCCTATTTTTAATGGCATATTTTTCTAAGATGTCATCACTTTTCCTAACATCTTCACGTGATTTATTTAGCCATTGTTCATACTTTTTCTCTTGATTTAAGTGCTCATTAAGTTTAGCTTTAAGCATGTTTTCTAACCTTTTAGCACTTACAGGAGAATTATCCATTTGCTCAATTTCTTGCTTCAAGGTGCTAAGTCTATCATTGCTATCTTTTAGATTCAATTCTAGACTTAGGATCTTGTCTTTAAGATCATTGAAATCTTTTGAGCCTAGTCCATGATTATCTAGCTTCTTATTGAGGGACACATTGACTTTAGACAAACGTTCATTTTTAAGAATAAGACCATTGATCTTTTTCTCATCCAAGTCAATATGTTCAACAAAAGAAGCCGTATAGGAACACATTTCCTTAATCATGACTATCACAAATAAAACAAAAATACTACAAAGAAATGATCTATCTAAGTGCGTCCAGACACCCGCTCTGATACCAAATGAAATTCCCTTAAGCAATAGTATATGGGGGGGGGGGGGGGGGGGGGGGGTGAATATGTATAGGTCCAAATCTCTTCCAACTTCAAAATAATAGCAGATAACAAGAATGAAATGTACACTTGATATGAAATAACAATTGTATAGTATGAGTCAATACATGTGAAAATCAATATACAAGAGATACATTCAATACATGATATGTAAGATAATGAAAAGTAAAGCGAAAATAGACACAAGGATTTTTACGTGGTAAAACATCAAAGAGGAAACATCCACAGGTTGATACTGCAACCACCGGCAAAGCAATTCGCTATAAAAGAAAGAGATACGCACTCAATGCAATCAACTCCTAGTCTATTCACAAGACCTAGTGAATCACTATCCTGCTTCCTATCCAAGATGAGTCCTTCACCTCTAGGAAGATTTCTTTGCTTAGCTATCTAGATCCAAAGATCCTAGTCAAGCTTCCCTAGCTCAATCATCCGGAGTATCACACTCCTAGCTAAGACTTACGCTTAGTTATCCGGATCCTCTTGATCCTAACTAAGACTTCTTGCTTGGCTATCTGGAATCCTTTCCTAGCCAAGTCTTCTTGCTCAAGACAAAGTTTCACACACTTCAATCAAGAGACTTCAACCTTTCCACAAGGCAATGATCTAAGTGATGCAAATGATGCAAATCACAATCAAATAAAGCAAGATGATCAATCAAGCTATATGAACATTCTTAGAGACATTCTAGGATATGCTTTCAACAAACAATCACAAATGTACCTAGAAATCAATGCATGTAATATCAATAAGAACAAGTCAAGATTATTCAATATATCACACAAAAAATTCTTTGTTCTTAGATCGTGAAATTAAACCTAGAAATTATCAAGAGATACATCATACAAGATATTTCTAGAATCAATTTCAAGTTTAATCAAGTTTAGCAAAATATGTTCAAGTAAGATCACAAGGCTAAAACTCAATCAATCAATCAATCATACAAACCTACATATGAAATAACAACATTCTTAACACATTTCATCTAACCAATAAGAGGATTAAAAGAGATGATCAAAAATGAAAGCAAGAAGAAGATGTTACACATACAACTATGAACCTTGGACTGAAATCTGCTCACAGCGTAAAATCACGAAGTCACTTACTCTAAAAATGCTTGCGGTTTGTAGCTCTCATCAAGACCAACATTTTTGGCTTCTGGATCAAGTGATTTGGAGTTCAAATGAGAAAGTTATGATTGAAACAAGATACTAAAAATCAAGAAGAAATTCTGCACATAAGATTTTTTTCAAGTTTCTTCAAGTTATGTTTGGAGGGAAGGAAAATTACATTTAAAAGAGAGAGAGAGGGCAAATGAAGCACCCAATTGAAGAGTGCCACATCACTGCCACATGTGGACCGCGTGTGGCACACGTGGGCAGAGAGGCTGTCCAGCCATGTGGCACACGTGGACACCAAGCTTGGCCGACGGCCATGCTTGTTCCTCTAGCGCACCTCTCGCGTTCTTCAGCATTATTCAGGCCTCCGAACTCCGATTTCGAATCCATTTTCAGATTATGAATCATGACTCTCTCACATATAACGAAGACTACAAAACTTTGACAAACGGTTGAGAAATCATCTCTGAAAACGACAACGAAGACAACTCAACGAATGAGAACGCAAAGTAGCGTAGCTACATTGTTTGGACTTGAAACCTAATGAATGAGTAACCGAAATGATCGAGACTCAATAAGGAATCATATGAGATCATGTTCAAGTCCAAAAAACAAGAAACACAAACAAATAAACACAATGTCATACAAGCATGCTATATTCAAGCGATAATCATAAACCGTGCAAATCTACAATGTTTGTCAATATGAGAATAATGCATGTGCATACTTAAATGAGTGTGAATGTGTTATAACAAATGTTTACACAACGATGCAGGGATACACATGAATGAATTATGTGTGTGTGCACTTACGCCTTGCAAAAGAAAGAATGATCTTGATATCTTAGCATCCAAGAACGAGCTATTCCTTTTGAAGACGACATTTGCATGAGACATTGCTTTCCACTTTTGAAACTTCTTTTCTTCAAGAATCACCTAAGCAACTAATCAATACAAATAAAGAGTGTAACTAATTATAGCACGGTGTGTATAAAACTATCTAGAGGGGGGTGAATAGATTTTACGCTTTTTACCTAATTTTTCGTGTTAGTCAAAATTACGAAATTACCCCTAAATAGATAAAGCAATAAATCAAGTAAAATATGCGGAAATTAAATAACACCTGATTTTTACGTGGAAACCCTCACGGGAAAAACCACGGGCTAGTAAGTAAGCCACACTCGAACCTCGAATCCACTAAATGTGTAAACGATTACAACCTAATCCCGGAAGTAATCACACACCTACCTAATCCCAGTATGAGTGAACCTAGTCCAATTTGCTTGCGATCTAAGCAACCTAATCCCGGATGCTACACACAAGACTTACTTTCTCTATGAAGAGAATAACAACCCTAAGTGAATATATGTGAATATATGTGAATATCCAAAATGCAACATAGAGCAAGGGAAACCCTATATGCTTATCTAAGATGATTAATATGCAATTAGAACAATCCTAGATATCAAAAACTAAATGACATGTCAAATAGTTTAGCTAATCAAGATTAAGCACAAAACCTAATTAGCTATCACAATACAACTTCTCAAACATACATCACACTAATCTCAATCTTGTATTCAAAGTATATAAAATAACATACAAGTAATTAATTGAGATTGCTTGTTAAGAGAAACACAAAATATGTAAGATATTAGTGAAAAGCTTACCAAGCAAAGTATGATGAAGAATCCATGCAAGATGACATCTAGATGATCTAAGATAATGCTAGATGATGATTGATGATCATGAAAAAGTGTTTGAGATGATAAAAATGAGTTCTTGGAATTTTTCTTCTCTTTGAAAAATATCCTAAGTATGAAATCTGAATATGAACTCTTGTGATTGACCTAAAGTCAAAGTGGCATATATATAGGGTGTCAAGATGAAGTGTGGTCGTTTTGATAAGTGACACCACAATTTTGCCATGGGCGCTGTACGTAGGGCGCTTCTGTACAGTGCCCCTGCTCTGTTCTCGCGACAAAACAGAGGGGGCGCTCTACGTAGAGCGCTTTGTAGAGCGCCTCTATAGCGCTCGTACAGCGACCGAATTAAATCGATCAGGTCTGTACAGCGCCCAACGGGGGCTGTTCGTAGAGTGCTTTTGTAGAGCGCTTTTAGGAGCGCCCAGTGCAAAAATGCAATCCTAAGTCTAAGCATGACAAGGCAATTGGATATGCAAGATGCAATCAAACTAACATGCAAGAAGAGATGTTAATGAGCATTAAGGCACACAAATAAGACATACAACATACAAGGATCAAACATATGCATGAGTTGTGAGTGTGTGCAACTATCTCTTCAAGACAAGTAAGCACTTAAAGTATTACCTTTGGAGTGCTTAACACTTGCAAGGGCCTTGAGCTTGAACACATTCCTAAGCTACCCTTACATGATCCCCACATATGGTTTGATCACGAAATAAGCCAATTAAAAACTACGGGAATCCTTACAATCTCCCCCTTTGGCTATTTCGTGACAAAACCATCACTCACATGATTCCTCACATAAAAATAGAAACAATGGGATAATATAGATCTTCTACAATACAAAGAGATAATAAACAAAGTAAAATCTTCAATACTCCAATCTCTTGTAGAACAACCAACCCTACAAAACAAGGTTTCTATATTTTTCCAAAAAAAATGCATGTGAGATTAATCAAGTGATATCAAAACAAGCATTTGCATTTTTAGAATTTAGGCACAACATTACAAGGATATGCAATGTATGATAAATGCAATGCTCCCCCTCAATATGTTATCTCCCCAATGTGCACAATTGCAACAACAATTTGAATCTCCCCTTACCAAATCCTACTCCCCCTTTTTGTCATGATATAGGCAAAGGAGTAGTCCCTAACCAGGTCACCCAAGGCAACGAGAGATAGTAGCATAATAAATATTTGCATAGTCATATAAGCCACTTTATGCATCTCAATAAATTGGAGAGAAACAAGGAGATTTATTTTTATTGAAAATGTGTGAAAAATCATGCTTTGCATACAAGACATGTAACATTCAAGTCCAAAATACAATGGTATTTGGCAAAGCAAATGACAAAGGTTTTTAAAAGAATTCAAACCAATTTCACCATTTGTCATGAGAAAAGCAAGGATATAGAGATTATTGATTTCTATTTAAGAGTACCTATATCCAACTTTATAAGCGAAACATGGCATGAGCGACTTTGCACCCTATTTGATTTTTCCGGATAAGATATCCGTATGATAGTAGCCATGTTCAACCAATAAAGAAAGAGAGACATTTGGAATATAAATTCCCTTGAACGGATACAAGATCCTTTATTCATTTTGAGTCTCATAAGCTTTCACACAAGTTTTGCATTTTAAGAATATGTAATCATCAATTCATGCTTTTCATGTGAGCATGTTTTATGAATTTCATGCTTTTTCATTTGACATTAGCATGTTATAAAAGAATCATCATGTCATGGAGATAACTATAGGTCATTCAAATCATACTTCCTAAGAACATCTCCTAGTCCAAAAATGCATGTTTGAACATAAATATGATATGGATTGTAGACAAGCATTGATCACACTTATTAGATAGAAAACATATATACATATGTGCAACCAAGCTTACTCAAGCAATTAGGAAAGAGGCATAAGATTTTTCAAATTTTTGCAAACAACAAATATGCAAAATAGCTCTCTTTGCTTGAGTTCCCCATATGGGGTCAAGTAGAACACATCACTCCACAAGACATATCCCAATAGATCTACTAAGAGTTTTAAATCGAGTAACATCTAAGGGTGTAGTAAATAGGTCTGCAAGTTGATCGTTTGTACCTACATGCTCAAGTACAATAACTTTGTTCTCAACAAGCTCTCTAATGAAGTGATGGCGGATGTCAATATGCTTAGTTCTAGAATGTTGGACCGGATTCTTGGAAATATTAATAGCACTCATGTTATCACAAAAGAGAGTGAGTGTACCTTGGTTGAATCCGTAGTCTACTAGCATTTGCTTCATCCATATAAGTTGAGTGCATCCACTCCCCGCTGCTATGTACTCGGCTTCCGCCGTGGACAAGGAAATCGAGTTTTGCTTCTTGCAAAACCAAGACACCAAGTTGTTGCCTAGAAAGAAGCAACTGCCCGATGTGTTCTTCCTATCATCACAATTTCCTACCCAATCCGCATCACTATATCCTACAAGACTAGGATTAGTGTCAAATGAGTACCAAATCCCATAGTTGGAAGTCCCATTCACAAAGCGAATGACTCTCTTAACCGAGAAGAGATGGGACTCCTTGGGATCAGATTGGTACCTAGCACAAACTCCTACACTAAATGATATATCGGGCCTACTTGCGGTCAAATAGAGCAAGCTCCCTATCATGCCACGATATAAGGTTTGGTCCACACTTTTACCGCTAGCATCCTTGCTTAGCTTCAAAGTGGTGCTCATAGGAGTGTCACAATGTTTGGCTTTTTCAAGACCAAACTTCTTCACTAGGTTTTTGGCATATTTGGCTTGGGTTATGAAAATCCCATTATCTAGTTGCCTAATTTTCAAACCTAGGAAGTAACTAAGCTCACCAACAAGACTCATCTCAAATTCATGAGACATAACTTCAACAAATTGTTGGACCTTGGTGTTGTTGGTGGAGCCAAACACTATGTCATCAACATATATTTGAGCTATGAAAAGCTCATCATTGTCTCTTTTGATGAATAGTGTCTTATCAACACTACCTCTTGTGTAGTTATTGTCAACAAGAAATTGAGTGAGGCGCTCATACCAAGCCCTCGGTGCTTGTTTCAACCCATATAGTGCCTTCTTGAGGCGATAGACATGGTTGGGGTGGTGAGCATCCACAAACCCCTTGGGTTGTTCAACAAACACTTCCTCTTGCAAGAAGCCATTGAGGAAGGCACTCTTGACATCCATTTGGTGCAATTTGAACTTGTGCACACAAGAAATGGACAAGAGAAGCCTAATAGACTCTAAACGGGCAACAGGAGCAAATGTCTCCTCAAAGTCGATACCCTCAATTTGAGAGTACTATTGTGCTACAAGTCTAGCCTTGTTCCGCACTATGTTGCCATCCTCATCGGATTTGTTCCTAAATATCCATTTGGTGCCTATGACATTAGTGGTCATAGGCCTAGGAACTAGAGTCCAAACCTCATTCCTTTCGAATTGGTTTAGCTCTTCTTGCATGGCAAGAACCTAAAATTCATCATTTAAGGCTTCTTCAACCTTTTTGGGTTCAATTTAAAAGGTGTAGCATGTATAGCTAATAAGATTAGCAAGTTGACGTCTAGTCCTAACACCCTTATTAACCTCTCCAATGATATCTTCTTTATCATGGAGTTTCCTAACCCATGGAGCGGGTTCTTTAGAGTCCAAGTGAGGAACTCTATCAATAGGTTGTGTGTCATCATTGTTGACATTAGATGTCCCAACATTAGGAGACACCACAACCTCCACCAAAGGAGAACCATCACTAAAAATAACCTCCTCCTCATGATCATTTGACTTGAGCCTAGTATCATCAAATACGACATTGGATGATTCCATAACACTTAGAGTCTTTAAATTGAAAACTCTATAGGCTCTACTATTCAAGGCATAGCCAATAAAAATACCCTCATCACTCTTAGCATCAAATTTGCCAAGTTGATCACGGTAATTCAAAATGTAGCATTTGCTTCCAAAAGTGTGGAAATAGCTAACATTTGGCCTCTTGCCTTTCCATAACTCATAGGAGGTGTTTCTAGTACCGGGCCTTAGGAAAACTCTATTTCCTATATAGCAAGCCGTATTGATGGCTTCAGCCCATAGGTTCCTAGGGACATTGTTGCTAAGCAACATCACTCGGGCCATCTCTTGGAGGACCCTATTCTTCCTCTCAACAACTCCATTTTGTTGAGGTGTCCTAGGAGCCGAAAACTCATGGGAGATGCCTAGGCTATCACAATAGCTTTCAAAAGAAGCATTCTCAAACTCTCTCCCATGGTCACTTCTAATCCGTTTAATGCTTTTAATACTAGAATTTATTTCATTTTGTAATTTAGTACAAAGCATTTTAAACTTATCAAAAGTTTCAGATTTTTCTCTAAGAAAATATGTCCATGTAAATCTAGAGAAATCATCAACACAAACAAAAATGTATCTCTTTCCACCCAAACTTTCGGTTTGCATGGGACACATGAGGTCCATGTGGAGAAGCTCAAGAGGCTTCTTGGTGGTGAGATACTTACCCTTGTTGTGTATGCTTTTAGTTTGCTTTCCTTGTTGGCAAGGTCCACAAACACCATTGGCTTTCTTCCCAAGCTTAGGGAGGCCACGCACACAATTGAACTTTCCAAGGGTCCGTAGATCCCTAAAGTTCATGTGGCCAAGTCTTTCATGCCACAACTCAATTTGCTCATCCATGGACACATGATTAGATACAATACTAGCTTCAAGACAATAACAATTGTCGCTAGATCTCATGCCCTTCAACAAGGTTTGTCCATCGGGTTTTAGGATAGAGCAATAATCTTTAGAAAACAAGACGGAGTATCCTTCATCACTAAGATGTGAAATGCTTATTAAATTGGCTTTCAAGCCATCAACAAATAAAGCATTGGATAAGGAGGGTAATCCGGGAACGGAAATGGTTCCTTTCCCTACAACATTTCTTTTGGATCCATCACTAAAAGTGACATTTCCACCTTCCTCCATAACAAGAGTCTCGAAGAAACTCTTTGAAACTCTTTGAAACTAATTAAAGCACGGTGTGTATAAAACTATCTAGAGGGGGGGTGAACAGATTTTACGCTTTTTACCCAATTTTTCGTGGTAGTCAAAATTACGAAAATGCCCTCAAGATAATATAAACAAGCAAGTGTAATATGGTGTGGAAATTAAAACAAAACTTGATTTTCACGTGGAAACCCTCACGGGAAAAACCACGGGCTATGTAAGTAAGCCACACTCGAACCTCGAATCCACTAAATGTGCAAACGATTACAACCTAATCCCGGAAGTAATCACACACCTACCTAATCCCGGTATGAGTGAACCTGGTCCAATTTTGCTTGCGATCTAAGCAACCTAATCCCGGATGCTACACACAAGACTTACTTTCTCTATGAAGAGAATACAACCCTAAGTGAATATATGTGAATATCCAAAATGCAACATAGAGCAAGGGAAACCCTATATGCTTATCTAAGATGATTAATATGCAATTAAGAACAATCCTAGATATCAAAACTAAATGACATGTCATTTAGTTTAGCTAAATAATATTAAGTACAAAACCTAATAAGCTAGCACAATACAACTTCTCAAACATACATCATACTAATCTCAATCTTGTATCAAAAGCATACAAAATAACAAACAAGTAATTAATTGAGATTGCTAGATAAGAGAAACACAAAATATGTAAGATATTAGTGAAAAGCTTACCAAGCAAAGTATGATGAAGAATCCATGCTAGATGACATCTAGATGATCAAAGATGATGCTAGATGATGATTGATGATCATGAAAAAGTGTTTGAGTGATTAAAAATGAGTTCTTGGAATTTTTCTTCTCTTTGAAAAATATCCTAAGTATGAAATCTGATATGAACTCTCTTGGCTGACCTAAAGACAAAGTGTTATATATATAGGGGCCATAAGTGAAGTGAGGTCGTTTTGAAAAAACGTACAAAAAATATCTCTGTGGCTCGCCTGCCGCGGTTGCGCAACCGCGGCACTATAACCGCGGCACAGCAAAGACGTTACTGTCGCTCGACTGCCGCGGTTGTGGCACCGCGGCAATTGAACCGCGGCAGAGACATGGAAGTCTCTGTCGCTTGCATGCCGCGGTATGCCAAAATTAGGCAACCGCGGCAGCACAACCGCAGCACAAGAAGGGCAAGCCTTCTAAGCCACTTCACACAAAAGAAACATGCAATAAGTGCACATGTGAGTGAGAAAACAATGCAACCTAATGCTTAACAAGATATGGCAATTAATAAGCTAGATGCAATCATTTAATATGCAAGAAGAGATGAAAATAGGCATTAATGCACAACACAAATGAACACAACATACAAAGATAAGCACACAGAAAATTACCTTCGGTGCTTATCAACACACGGTCTTCAAAGGGCTTCGAACAATAAAACCAATACTTAAGCTACCCTTACAAAGTACCCCAACATGTGGTTTGTCCACGAAATTAGCCAATCAACAATTGGGAACCTTACAATCTCCCCCTTTGGCTATTTCGTGACAAAACCACCACTCACATGGTTCCTTACAAAAAAAAATAGAAACTACGGGACTACAATGATATTCTACATTACAAAGAGATAAGTGAATGCAACTTGAAGTCTTCAATCCTCTTGTAGAATAATCAATCCCTGAAAAGAGTTTCTAACATTTCCAATACAAGAAAAGTGTGAGATTAATCATGTGAGAACAATACCAAGGATTTGCATTTTTAGAATTTAGGCACAACATTACCAAATGTATGCAATGTATGATAAATGCAATGCTCCCCCTCAAAGGGTTATTCCCCATCAATGTATGTTCTGCCCAAAGTGCACAATAGCTTCTATATTTTGCAACTCCCCTTACCATATCCTACTCCCCCTTTTTGTCATGATATAGGCAAAGGAGTAGTCCCCAACCGGGTCACTCATAGCAACGAGAAATAGAAGCATGCAAGATTTGCATATACATATAAGTGACTTTATGCCCTTCAATTAATTTGAGAGAAACAAGGAGATTTATTTGAGAAAATGTGTGAATCCAACATGCTTTGCATACAAGACATATAGCATTCAAGTCCAAAATAAAATAGTATTTGGCAAAGCAAATGACAAAGGTTTCTAATTTGAATTCAAACCAATTTCACCAATGTCATGGGAAAAGCAAGGATATAGAGATTGTTGATTTCAATTTAAGAGCAACTATATCCAACTTTATAAGCGAAACATGGCATGAGTGACTTTGCACCCTATTTGATTTTTCCGGATAAGATATCCGTATGATAGTAACCATGTTCAACTAATAAAGAAAAAGAGACATTTGGAATGTAAATTCCTTTGAACGGATACAAGATCCTTTATTCATTTTGAGTCTCATTAGCTTTCACACAAGTTTTGCATTTTTAAGAATATGCAATCATCAATTCATGTTTTTCATGTGAGCATGTTGTATGAATTTCATGCTTTTTCATTTAGCATTAGCATGTTATTTAAGAATCATCATGTCATGGAGATAACTATAGGTCATTCACATCATACTTCCAATGTAAATCTCCTAGTCCAAAAATGCATGTTTGAACATAAATATGACATGGATTGTAAACAAGCAAGGTTCACACTTATAGAATAGAAAACATATATACATATGTACAACTAAGCTTACTCAAGCAATCAAAAGAAGAGGCATAAGTTATTTCAAATTTTTTGCAAGTTACAAGAATGCAAAATAGCTCTCTTTGCTTGAGTTCCCCATATGGGGTCAATTATAGAACACATCACTCCACAAGACATATCCCAATAGATCTATTAAGAGTTTTAAATCGAGTAGCATTTAAGGGTTTAGTAAATAGGTCCGCAAATTGATCATTAGTACTTACATGTTCAAGTACTATGCATTTATTTTCAACAAGCTCTCTAATGAAGTGATGGCGGATGTCAATATGCTTAGTTCTAGAATGTTGAACCGGATTCTTGGAAATATTAATAGCACTCATGTTATCACAAAAGAGAGTGAGAGTACCTTGGTTGAGTCCGTAGTCTACTAGCATTTGCTTCATCCATAGGAGTTGTGTGCATCCACTCCCCGCGGCTATGTACTCGGCCTCGGCCGTGGACAAGGAAATCGAGTTTTGCTTCTTGCAAAACCAAGACACCAAGTTGTTGCCTAGAAAGAAGCAACCGCCCGATGTGCTCTTCCTATCATCACAATTTCCTGCCCAATCCGCATCACTAAAGCCTACAAGACTAGCATTAGTGTCAAAAGAGTACCAAATCCCATAGTTGGATGTCCCATTCACATAGCGAATGATTCTCTTTACGGAAGAGAGATGGGACTCCTTAGGATCCGCTTGGTACCTAGCACACACACCCACACTAAAGGAGATATCGGGCCTACTTGCAGTCAAATAAAGCAAGTTACCTATCATGCCCCGATATAGAGTTTGTTCCACACTTTTACCACTAGCATCCTTGCTTAGCTTCAAAGTGGTACTCATGGGTGTATCACAATGTTTGGCTTTCTCTAAACCAAACTTCTTCACTAGGTTCTTAGCATATTTGGCTTGGGTTATGAAAATCCCATCATTCATTTGCCTAATTTGCAAACCTAGGAAGTAACTAAGCTCACCAACAAGACTCATCTCAAATTCATGAGACATGACATCAACAAATTGTTGGACCTTGGTGTTGTTGGTGAAGCCAAAAACTATATCATCAACATATATTTGAGCTATGAAAAGCTCATCATTGTCTCTCTTGATGAATAGTATCTTGTCAACACTATCTCTTGTGTAGTTATTGTCAACAAGAAATTGAGTGAGGCGCTCATACCAAGCCCTCGGTGTTTGTTTCAACCCATAAAGTGCCTTATTGAGGCGATAAACATGGTTAGGGTGGTGTGCATCCACAAACCCCTTAGGTTGTTCAACAAACACTTCCTCTTGCAAGAAGCCATTGAGGAAGGCACTCTTGACGTCCATTTGGTGCAATTTGAACTTGTGCACACAAGAGATGGACAAGAGAAGCCTAATGGACTCTAAGCGGGCAACGGAAGCAAAAGTCTCCTCAAGGTCGATACCCTCAATTTGAGAGTACCCTTGTGCTACAAGTCTAGCCTTGTTCCGCACTATGTTGCCATCCTCATCGGATTTGTTCCTAAATATCCATTTAGTGCCTATGACATTAGTGGTCTTAGGCCTAGGAGCTAGAGTCCAAACCTCATTCCTTTCGAATTGGTTTAGCTCTTCTTGCATAGCAAGAACCCAAAATTCATCATTTAAGGCTTCTTCAACCTTTTTGGGTTCAATTTGAGAAGTGTAGCATGTAAAGCTAATTAGATTAGCTATTTGACGCCTAGTCCTAACACCTTCATTAACATCTCCAATAACATCCTCTTTGTTATGGAGTCTTCTAACCCATGGAGCGGGTTCATTAGAGTCCAAGTTAGGAACTCTAGTAATAGGTTGTGTGACTTCATTAGATGCCCCAACATTGGGAGTCACCACAACCCTCTCCAAAGGAGAGTCATCATCTAAAATTTCCTCCTCCTTATGGACATTAGACTTGAGCCTAGTATCATCAAATACGACATTGGATGATTCCATAACACTTAGAGTCTTTAAGTTGAAAACTCTATAGGCTCTACTATTCAAGGCATAGCCAATAAAAATACCCTCATCACTCTTAGCATCGAATTTGCCAAGTTGATCACGGTCATTCAAAATGTAGCATTTGTTTCCAAAAGTGTGGAAGTAGCTAACATTTGGCCTCTTGCCTTTCCATAGCTCATAGGAGATGTTTCTAGTACCGGGCCTTAGAAAAACTCTATTCCCTATATAGCAAGCCGTATTGACGGCTTCGGCCCAAAGGTTCCTAGGGACATTGTTGCTAAGCAACATTACTCGGGCCATCTCTTGGAGGACCCTACTCTTCCTCTCAACAACTCCATTTTGTTGAGGTGTCCTAGGAGCCGAAAACTCATGGGAGATGCCTAAGCTATCACAATAGCTTTCAAAAGATGCATTCTCAAATTCCCTCCCATGGTCACTTCTAATCCGTTTAATGCTTCTAATGTTAGATTTCATTTCATTTTGTAATTTAGTACAAAGCATTTTAAACTTATCAAAAGTTTCGGATTTTTCTCTAAGAAAATATGTCCATGTAAATCTAGAGAAATCATCAACACAAACAAAAATGTATCTCTTTCCACCTAAACTCTCGGTTTGCATAGGACCCATTAGATCCATGTGGAGAAGCTCTAGGGGCTCCTTGGTGGAGAGATACTTGCCTTTTTTGTGCATGCTTTTGGTTTGTTTTCCTTGTTGGCAAGGTCCACAAATACCATTGGCTTTCTTCCCAAGCTTAGGGAGGCCACGCACACACTCGAACTTTCCAAGGGTTCTTAAATCCCTAAAGTTCATGTGGCCAAGTCTTTCATGCCACAACTCAACTTGCTCATCCATGGACACATTGTTTGAGACTATTCTAGCTTCAAGACAATAACAATTGTTACTAGATCTCATACCTTTAAACAAGGTTTGTCCATCGGGCTTTAGGATTGAGCAATCATTTTTGCTAAACAAGAAGGAATATCCTTCATCACTTAGATGTGAAATGCTTATTAAATTGACTTTCAAGCTATCAACAAATAAAGCATCGGATAAGGAGGGTAAACCGGGAACGGAAATGGATCCTTTCCCTACAACCTTCTTTTTGGATCCATCACCAAAAGTGACATGTCCGCCTTCCTCCATAACAAGAGTCTCGAAGAAACTCTTGTTTCCCATCATATGCCTAGAGCACCCATTATCCAAATACCAAAAATTAGAAGAATTTGCCTTCAAGGCTATTGAAACTAATTATAGCACGGTGTGTATAAAACTATCTAGAGGGGGGGTGAATAGATTTTACGCTTTTTACCCAATTTTTCGTGTTAGTCAAAATTACGAAATTACCCCTAAATAGATAAAGCAATAAATCAAGTAAAATATGCGGAAAATAAATAACACTTGATTTTTACGTGGAAACCCTCACGGGAAAAACCACGGGCTAGTAAGTAAGCCACACTCGAATCTCGAATCCACTAAATGTGTAAACGATTACAACCTAATCCCGGAAGTAATCACACACCTACCTAATCCCGGTATGAGTGAACCTAGTCCAATTTGCTTGCGATCTAAGCAACCTAATCCCGGAAGCTACACACAAGACTTACTTTCTCTATGAAGAGAATACAACCCTAAGTGAATATATGTGAATATCCAAAATGCAACATAGAGCAAGGGAAACCCTATATGCTTATCTAAGATGATTAATATGCAATTAGAACAATCCTAGATATTAAAAACTAAATGACATGTTCAATCAAATAGTTTAGCTAATCAAGATTAAGCACAAAACTTAATTAGCTATCACAATACAACACTCAATCATGTCAACACAACAATCTCTATTTTGAATATTAGATTTTAATCTAAGAACAAGCAAATAATAAAAGAGATGCCTTGATAAATAAAACACTAATTATAAATGATAATAGTGAAGAACATACCAAGGAAGTGTATTGACCAAGACCCATGCTAGTAAACATCCTAACTATGCTAGAAAATGCTTAGATGATATTTTGATGCATATGAAAATGGGTTTTGAGAGTTAAAGACAAGTTCTTGGGAGTTTCTCTCTTGAAGATATTTTTAACTCTCTCAAAAGTGTGTTGCCTTGTTAAGAACAAATGAAGAAGAAAGTATATATATATACAAAAAAAAAAATCAGGTCTTCAAAGACAACAAAATAAAACGCCATCGTTTTTAGAGATATATATATATATATATATATTTAATATATGTAAAACGTTAATATATATATATATATAATATATAAAAGACAAAAGTTAGGTGTAGGCGTGCAGCACTCGTATATATATATAATATATGCATAAGTCAAAATTGATGCACGTGAAGGAAAAATATATATAATATATAATATATACAAACGAAAAGAAAAAGTAAAAGCACACAAATATATATATTATATACTATAACTGAACACGTGATATTATATATATATTTATATAAACACACAAACAAATGAAAGATACAGCAAATAAAACAAAGAAGGAGAAAGAAAATGAAACAGGCCGTGTGTGTGCCCGTGGCACCAACGCGGGCAGAGAAGTGTTGGATATGGCTTGAATTACCTATGGATACCAAACCCAATTTAGAAATGTGAAGACTTCCTGGAGACGTGAGAGCGTTTGGGAGTATGAGGTTATGTTTGAGGGAGGCTTGAAAGACGAGATGAACTGAAGAAGTGGAGAACAGCCAAAACCGCTGCCAAGCCGCTGTGGCTTCGGCAGCGGTAACGGCAGCGGTAGGACACCGCTGCCAATTGTTTGGCAGCGCTACGGCAGCGGTCCAACTCCAGTTTGTACCGCTGCGTGACCGCTGTGGTCATGGCAGCGGTACCGGCAGCGGTCGACGAGATGAGACGCATAGTGATCACGGTTTTCTGAGTGGTCAAGTTCAACACGGTTTAGGAAGCGGGTGGCCAACTGCAACTTAAATCATAGTTAATCACAAGCATGCGTCGAATAAGGAAATATTCTTGGAAGAGGAAATAGGTTGCTTCTTAAAGTTCGAATAGGAAAAGGATTTCTCCTTGAAAGAAGACTTGTCTTAAATAGGAAATAGTATTTATATGGAACAAGTATTCTTGTATGACTAGGAGATAGATTTCCTTGTTAATTTAAACTCCCTGTAATACATATAAATAGACCATAATAACTAGGTTATTAGTGTGTGAAAAACACCTGAGAGTGGTGGAGCAAAAGAGCAAATACTAGAGAGATCTCAAAGTGAGCATTGGGTGTAATTGGGTTTGGGGTATAATTTAGAGAGAGAACCTGAGTGTGTGGTTGTAACAATTTACTACATATTGGAACTTTCTCTTGTCGTCCTGACAGCCGTGGTTTTTTCCCTGATTTGGGTTTCCACGTAAATTCTTGTGTTGTGTGTGTTTGGATTTAAATTACTTCTCTTCATCTTATCTTTTCTTTGTTATTGTGCTTGTTTGTGTTCTATTCGGCAACGCTTCCGCGACCTAAAATTTTCTAACAATTGGTATCAGAGCCCCGGTTGCTTGGTAGTGGTCTTAACAACTTTATGGCAAGGATGATGAGATTCGATATTGAGAAGTTTGACGGAAAGATAAACTTTGGCTTGTGGCAAATTCAAGTCAAAGATATATTAATCCAAAACGGTTTACACAAGGCATTGAAGGGCAGGTCAAACCCTGCGAACCCTGAAGGCTCTGGAGATTCAAGTAAAGAAAAGGCCAGTACTAGTTCTGTGAATTCTAAGATGAGCGATGATGATTGGGAGGATTTGGATGAGAGAGCTGCGAGTGCGATACGATTGTGCCTAGCCAAGAATGTTCTTGCAAATATTCATGGAACATATTCAGCGAAAGAACTCTGGGAGAGGCTTGAAGAATTATATCAATCAAGTAGCGTCTGCAACCGGTTCTACCTGAAGGAGCAGTTTCACATGCTGCGTATGACTGAAGGTACGAAAATTTCTGATCATCTGGGAGTGCTCAATGGTATAGTTTCATAATTAGAGTCGATTGGAGTAAAGATTGATGAAGAAGACAAAGGTCTTAGACTCATCTGGTCCCTACCATCTTCCTATGCGCACATGAAGCCAATCTTGATGCATGGGAGTTCAACCATATGCTTTGGAGACGTAGCGAACAAACTTATCTCTGAGGAACGAAGGCTAAAGAGTGAAGGTAAATCTTCTGATAACTCTGTTCTTTTGGTTGACAGGAAAAAAGGGAACTCCAAAGGGAAATACACTTGTTGGGGATGTGGACAATCTGGACACCTAAGGAAGGATTGTAAAAATAAGAAGACAAGTGCGGCTAATGGCTCCAAAGAGGGTGATCCGGCAATCGCCTCTCTTGAGTTTGACGACTACAGCGATTGCCTCTAAAGGGGCATAAACATCTTCATGGCATGACCGCTAGTTGCCGTGAAAAGGATGTAGCTGATAGCGGGTCCACAATTGCGCACGGGCATTGGTTAGGAGGTGATGCAAGGTGTGTGGTGGACAAAGGATGTCGATGGCTGAGCGAACTCCCTGGGAACCTAACGTGAGGAGTTGCACCACAAATTTCAGCAAAGGTAAATTTCGACATGTGCCGGTGAAATCTTAGGATGGTTGTTTCCTAAGTGTTTATACCTAGTGGTGGGTATGATGATTCTTGATTATAGGATCGTAGCTAAGGACAAGTTTTGGGAATTCTCGCCATAAGGGAGGATTGTTGGATATGGCTTGAATTACCTATGGATACCAAACCCGATTTAGAAATGTGAAGACTTCCTGGAGACGTGAGAGCGTTTGGGAGTATGAGGTTATGTTTGAGGGAGGCTTGAAAGACGAGATGAACTGAAGAAGCGGAGAACAGCCAAAACCGCTGCCAAGCCGCTGTGGCTTCGGCAGCGGTAACGGCAGCGGTAGGACACCGCTGCCAATTGTTTGGCAGCGCTACGGCAGCGGTCCAACTCCAGTTTGTACCGCTGCGTGACCGCTGTGGTCATGGCAGCGGTACCGGCAGCGGTCGACGAGATGAGACGCATAGTGATCACGGTTTTCTGAGTGGTCAAGTTCAACACGGTTTAGGAAGCGGGTGGCCAACTGCAACTTAAATCATAGTTAATCACAAGCATGCGTCGAATAAGGAAATATTCTTGGAAGAGGAAATAGGTTGCTTCTTAAAGTTCGAATAGGAAAAGGATTTCTCCTTGAAAGAAGACTTGTCTTAAATAGGAAATAGTATTTATATGGAACAAGTATTCTTGTATGACTAGGAGATAGATTTCCTTGTTAATTTAAACTCCCTGTAATACATATAAATAGACCATAATAACTAGGTTATTAGTGTGTGAAAAACACCTGAGAGTGGTGGAGCAAAAGAGCAAATACTAGAGAGATCTCAAAGTGAGCATTGGGTGTAATTGGGTTTGGGGTATAATTTAGAGAGAGAACCTGAGTGTGTGGTTGTAACAATTTACTACATATTGGAACTTTCTCTTGTCGTCCTGACAGCCGTGGTTTTTTCCCTGATTTGGGTTTCCACGTAAATTCTTGTGTTGTGTGTGTTTGGATTTAAATTACTTCTCTTCATCTTATCTTTTCTTTGTTATTGTGCTTGTTTGTGTTCTATTCGGCAACGCTTCCGCGACCTAAAATTTTCTAACAAGAAGCAAAATAGGCGTGGGTGTGGCGTGGCCCACGGGGCAAAAACAAAAAAGGCCACACACACACAAGCCATCACAAGCTTATCTCTTTGTGTTGCAAATCATGACACACAAAGCCTTCAGTCCAGTTCTGAACTCGGAATTCGGAATTCAATTCCGTCTTCGGAAAATTAACCCGAACTCAATTATAAATATGGAAAATTATATAACCTTTCAATTTAAGCTCGGAATTGAATTTCGGTTTCCGATAAAAACACGGAATGTCCCAAATGTCTCGGAAATCATCCGAAACATATAGACAAGTCTCCGAATCGCTCGGAACTCATCTATGGACAAATCCACACATAAAAATATAACAAAGAAGTGCAAGAGTGATAAGTGACATGTGAAGAGAATGCACACAAATGCAAGTATGCTAAGTGAGTGTGTGCACTAAATCTCTTCATAGAAAAATTAGCACTAAACATATACCTTTGGAGTGCTTAACACTTGCAAGGGCCTTGAGCTTGAACACATTCCTAAGCTACCCTTACATGATCCCCACATATGGTTTGATCACGAAATAAGCCAATTAAAAACTACGGGAATCCTTACAATCTCCCCTTTGGCTATTTCGTGACAAAACCACCACTCACATTGATTCCTCATATAAAAATAGAAACAACGGGATAACATAGATCTTCTACAATACAAAGAGATAATAAACAAAATAAAGTCTTCAATGCTCCAATCTCTTGTAGAACAACCAACCCTACAAAACAAAGTTTCTATATTTTTCCAAAAAGTACATGTGAGATTAATCAAGTGACATCAAAACAAGCATTTGCATTTTTAGAATTTAGGCACAACATTACAAAATATATGCAATGTATGATAAATGCAATGCTCCCCCTCAAAGGGTTACTCCCCCTCAATGTGTTATCTCCCCAATGTGCACAATTGCAACACCAATTTGCATCTCCCCTTACCATATCCTACTCCCCCTTTTTGTCATGATATAGGCAAAGGAGTAGTCCCCAACCGGGTCACTCATAGCAACGAGAGATAGAAGCATGCAAGATTTGCATATACAAATAAGTCACTTTATGCACTTCAATTAATATGAGAGAAACAAGGAGATTTATTTGATGAAAATGTGTGAATCCAACATGCTTTGCATACAAGACATATAGCATTCAAGTCCAAAATACAATGGTATTTGGCAAAGCAAATGACAAAGGTTTCTAATTAGAATTCAAACCAATTTCACCAATGTCATGGGAAAAGCAAGGATATAGAGATTATTGATTTTAATTTAAGAGTAACTATATCCAACTTTATAAGCGAAACATGGCATGAGCGACTTTGCACCCTATTTGATTTTTCCGGATAAGATATCCGTATGATTGTAGCCATGTTCAACCAATAAAGAAAGAGAGACATTTGGAATGTAAATTCCTTTGAACGGATACAAGACCCTTTATTCATTTTGAGTCTCATAAGCTTTCACATAAGTTTTGTATTTTTAAGAATATGCAATCATCAATTCATGCTTTTCATGTGAGCATGTTATATGAATTTCATGCTTTTTCATTTTAGCATTAGCATGTTATTTAAGAATCATCATGTCATGGAGATAACTATAGGTCATTCACATCATACTTCCTATGTAAATCTCCTAGTCCAAAAATGCATGTTTGAACCTAAATATGACATGGATTGTAAACAAGCAAGGTTCACACTTATAGAATTTGAAAACATATATACATATGTACAACCAAGCTTACTCAGGCAATCAAAAGAAGAGGCATAAGTTATTTCAAATTTTTTGCAAGTTACAAGAATGCAAAATAGCTCTCCTTGCTTGAGTTTCCCCATATGGGGTCAATCATAGAACACATCACTCCACAAGACATATCCCAATAGATCTACTAAGAGTTTTAAATCGAGTAGCATCTAAGGGTTTAGTAAATAGGTCCGCAAGTTGATCATTAGTACCTACATGTTCAAGTACTATGCATTTGTTTTCAACAAGCTCTCTAATGAAGTGATGGCGGATGTCAATATGCTTAGTTCTAGAATGTTGCACCGGATTCTTGGAAATATTAATTGCACTCATATTATCACAAAAGAGAGTGAGAGTACCTTGGTTGAATCCGTAGTCTACTAGCATTTGCTTCATCCATATAAGTTGAGTGCATCCACTCCCCGCGGCTATGTATTCGGCTTCTGCCGTGGACAAGGAAATCGAGTTTTGCTTCTTGCAAAACCAAGACACCAAGTTGTTGCCTAGAAAGAAGCAACCGCCCGATGTGCTCTTCCTATCATCACAATTTCCTGCCCAATCCGTATCACTATATCCTACAAGACTAGGATTAGTGTCAAATGAGTACCAAATCCCATAGTTGGAAGTCCCATTCACAAAGCGAATGACTCTCTTAACCGAAGAGAGATGGGACTCCTTGGGATCGGATTGGTACCTAGCACAAACTCCTACACTAAATGATATATCGGGCCTACTTGCGGTCAAATAGAGCAAGCTCCCTATCATGCCACGATATAAGGTTTGGTCCACACTTTTACCGCTAGCATCCTTGCTTAGCTTCAAAGTGGTGCTCATAGGAGTGTCACAATGTTTGGCTTTTTCAAGACCAAACTTCTTCACTAGGTTTTTGGCATATTTGGCTTGGGTTATGAAAATCCCATCATCTAGTTGCCTAATTTGCAAACCTAGGAAGTAACTAAGCTCAACAACAAGACTCATCTCAAATTCATGAGACATGACATCAACAAATTGTTGGACCTTGGTGTTGTTGGTGGAGCCAAACACTATGTCATCAACATATATTTGAGCTATGAAAAGCTCATCATTGTCTCTTTTGATGAATAGTGTCTTGTCAACACTACCTCTTGTGTAGTTATTGTCAACAAGAAATTTAGTGAGGCGCTCATACCAAGCCCTCGGTGCTTGTTTCAACCCATATAGAGCCTTCTTGAGGCAATAGACATGGTTGGGGTGGTGAGCATCCACAAACCCCTTGAGTTGTTCAACAAACACTTCCTCTTGCAAGAAGCCATTGAGGAAGGCACTCTTGACATCCATTTGGTGCAATTTGAACTTGTGCACACAAGAAATGGACAAGAGAAGCCTAATGGACTCTAAACGGGCAACGAGAGCAAAAGTCTCCTCAAAGTCGATACCCTCAATTTGAGAGTACCCTTGTGCTACAAGTCTAGCCTTGTTTCGCACTATGTTGCCATCCTCATCGGATTTGTTCCTAAATATCCATTTAGTGCCTATGACATTAGTGGTCTTAGGCCTAGGAACTAGAGTCCAAACTTCATTCCTTTCGAATTGGTTTAGCTCTTCTTGCATGGCAAGAACCCAAAACTCATCATTTAAGGCTTCTTCAACCTTTTTGGGTTCAATTTGAGAGGTGTAGCAAGTGTAGCTAATAAGATTAGCAAGTTGACGTCTAGTCCTAACACCCTCATTAACCTCTCCAATGATATCTTCTTTATCATGGAGTTTCCTAACCCATGGAGCGGGTTCTTTAGAGTCCAAGAGAGGAACTCTATCAATAGGTTGTGTGTCATCATTGTTGACATTAGATGTCCCAACATTAGGAGACACCACAACCTTCTCCAAAGGCGAAACATCACTAAAAATAACCTCCTCCTCATGATCATTAGACTTGAGCCTAGTATCATCAAATATGACATTAGATGATTCCATAACACTTAGAGTTTTTAAATTGAAAACTCTATAGGCTCTACTATTCAAGGCATAGCCAATAAAAATACCCTCATCACTCTTAGCATCGAATTTGCCAAGTTGATCACGGTCATTCAAAATGTAGCATTTGCTTCCAAAAGTGTGGAAGTAGCTAACATTTGGCCTCTTGCCTTTCCATAACTCATAGGAGGTGTTTCTAGTACCGGGCCTTAGGAAAACTCTATTTCCTATATAGCAAGCCGTGTTGATGGCTTCGGCCCATAGGTTCCTAGGGACATTGTTGCTAAGCAACATCACACGGGCCATCTCTTGAAGGACCCTATTTTTCCTCTCAACAACTCCATTTTGTTGAGGTGTCCTAGGAGCCGAAAACTCATGGGAGATACCTAAACCATTACAAAAGGTTTCAAAGGTAGCATTCTCAAATTCCCTCCCATGGTCACTTCTAATCCGTTTTATGCTTTTAATATTAGAGTTCATCTCATTTTGTATTTTATTACAAAGCATTTTAAACTTATCAAAAGTTTCGGATTTTTCTCTAAGAAAATATGTCCATGTGAACCTAGAGAAATCATCAACACAAACAAAAATGTATCTCTTTCCACCCAAACTTTCGGTTTGCATGGGACCCATGAGGTCCATGTGGAGAAGCTCAAGAGGCTCCTTGGTGGTGAGATACTTACCCTTTTTGTGCATGCTTTTAGTTTGCTTTCCTTGTTGGCAAGGTCCACAAACACCATTGGCTTTCTTCCCAAGCTTAGGGAGGCCACGCACACACTCGAACTTTCCAAGGGTCCGTAGATCCCTAAAGTTCATGTGGCCAAGTCTTTCATGCCACAACTCAATTTGCTCATCCATGGACACATGATTAGATACAATACTAGCTTCAAGACAATAACAATTGTCGCTAGATCTCATGCCCTTCAACAAGGTTTGTCCATCGGGTTTTAGGATAGAGCAATAATCTTTAGAAAACAAGACGGAATATCCTTCATCGCTAAGATGTGAAATGCTTATTAAATTGGCTTTCAAGCCATCAACCAATAAAGCATTGGATAAGGAGGGTAATCCGGGAACGGAAATGGTTCCTTTCCCTACAACATTTCTTTTGGATCCATCACCAAAAGTGACATTTCCACCTTCCTCCATAACAAGAGTCTCGAAGAAACTCTTGTTTCCCGTCATGTGCCTAGAGCACCCACTATCCAAATACCAAAAATTAGAAGAATTTGCCTTCAAGGCTATTTGTGCAACATGGCAAACATTTTCATTCTTTCTAATCCACTTAGCAACAATTTTAGCTTTCTTAGTGGTCTTTGGTACATGTGCTCTACTATTCCTAGAATCATGCAAATCAATATTATCATTCCTAGGAACATGCATCTTGGCTCTATTCTTTCTCTTTTCAATCATGCTTCGTGTTCTACACATTTTTATATATCGAAAGCAATGTGGTCTAATATGACCATCAAATCCACAAAAGTGACATATAGGAGTAAAATAAGGAATCATACCTTGTCCTTGTCTTTGTGGGTGAATGGGTTCAATCCATCTTCGTTGTTAAACCGGTCTAGGTTGCTTCCTAGCTTGAGGTTGCATGATTGGTCTCTTTCCTTTGTGAGCCAAGTGTGGAGGAGTGTTGGCTTGAGGGACCCTAGGGGGTTGAGCTTGAGGTTGCCTTCTTGGCCCCATCTTCACTTGTGCATTAGAGCATTGTCCTACTTCTAATTTCTTCCTAGGAATTTGCACAAATGAGGTTTCTTCGTTCCTCAAACTCTTGACAAACACGGTCTTGTTAGAGGTTGAGATTTTCTTGCCATCTTCATACCCAAGACCTCTCTTGTCACTTGGACTCTTTCCAACACCAAGTAATTGATCAAGCTTCTTGGTGCTAGAATCTTTCCTAGCCAATGACCCTTTAACTTCTACAAGTTCCCTCTTCAAGCCTTCTTCACTTCTCTTGGATAAGTCTAACTCCTCAATTAACTTATCCTCTCTCCTCTTCAATCTTTCCACTTGTTCACTTAAGTGGTCATTGTGAGCCGAAAGTTCAAGGTTCTCTTCTCTCAACCTCTCAATCTTTCTAGTGCTTTTAATTGCTAAATCATTGAACTCGGCATGGTATTTAGCAAGCACCTTCTGCTCCACAAATTTCTTTATGGACTTAGAAGAGGAGTCACTTTCTACTTCACTAGAGTCAATTTCTTCTTGACTCATTTCCTCTCTCTCACTAGCACTTTTGCTCTTGTGAGATGAGGCAAAAGCTAGGAAGTTAGCCATGAGCTCTTCTTCACTTGAAGACTCATCTTCCTCATTTGAGTCATCACTACTCCCACTCCAAGTGGCGGCCATCACTTTGCCCTTCTTCTTTTCATTATGATTAGCACATTTGGGGGCAAAGTGACCAATCCCACCACATTCAAAGCATCGGACCCCTTTCCTTTCGGTCCTCTCTTGTCTAGGCTCAAACTTCTTGAAGGAACCTTTTTTCTTCAAGTCTTGTCCTCTTGACCCAAATCCCTTCTTCTTCTTGAACCCCATAACCTTATTAAACCTTTTCACGAATAAGGCAAGGTCTTCATCCGAGTCATGCTTTGCCTCCTTTGCATCCTTTGCATCCTTAGATGCTTTCAAGGCTATTCCTTTGGACTTCTTAGGAGGAGTAGTGGTGCTAGGAGCCTTCCTAGACTCATATGCAAGGAGACGTCCAATCACCTCACTTGGCTTCATATCCATGTAGCCACTATTTTCTTCAATGGCCGTCACCTTTGATTCAAACCTATCGGGGAGAGATCTCATAATTTTTTGCTTGACTCTCCTATCCGAATACGGGTCTCCGAGTTGATGGCTTTGATTCACAATGTCCATCAATTTGATTTCGAAGTCATTGAAGCATTCATCCTCTCCCATCCTTAGTAGCTCAAACTAAGTTTGGAGGACTTGAAGCTTGGACTCCTTCACCACCTCGGTTCCCTCATGTGCAACTTGAAGGATGTCCCATGCTGCTTTTGCAATCTGAGTATTCTGAATAAGCTTGTACTGATTCTCATCCATTGCACACATGATGGCATGCATCGCCTTCCTATTCCACTTTGAAGCCTCAAACTCTTGCGCGTTCCATTGCGCCTTAGGCTTCAAAACATCTTGTCCTCCACCCGCGGGAATCATCATAGGGAGATCATATCCATCTTCAACCGACATCCATGCCCGGTCATGAATTTGGCATATATACGATTCCATCTTCCCTTTCCATTGGGAATAGTTCAATCCGGTGAGGAGAGGAGGTCTCGTGCTAGAAGCCCCCTCATGGTTGCCACCGTTTCCACTCATAGTGTTTATGAATGAATGAAATGAATGCAAATGTATGAATGATCAAAAATCACACAAAATGTAAAACACACCAAAATAAGCAAGGATCACCTATGTATGTCTAGGAACCCGCTCTGATACCAATTGAAACTAATTATAGCACGGTGTGTATAAAACTATCTAGAGGGGGGGTGAATAGATTTTACGCTTTTTACCCAATTTTTCGTGTTAGTCAAAATTACGAAATTACCCCTAAATAGATAAAGCAATAAATCAAGTAAAATATGCGGAAAATAAATAACACTTGATTTTTACGTGGAAACCCTCACGGGAAAAACCACGGGTTAGTAAGTAAGCCACACTCGAACCTCGAATCCACTAAATGTGTAAACGATTACAACCTAATCCCGGAAGTAATCACACACCTACCTAATCCCGGTATGAGTGAACCTAGTCCAATTTGCTTGCGATCTAAGCAACCTAATCCCGGAAGCTACACACAAGACTTACTTTCTCTATGAAGAGAATACAACCCTAAGTGAATATATGTGAATATCCAAAATGCAACATAGAGCAAGGGAAACCCTATATGCTTATCTAAGATGATTAATATGCAATTAGAACAATCCTAGATATTAAAAACTAAATGACATGTTCAATCAAATAGTTTAGCTAATCAAGATTAAGCACAAAACTTAATTAGCTATCACAATACAACACTCAATCATGTCAACACAACAATCTCTATTTTGAATATTAGATTTTAATCTAAGAACAAGCAAATAATAAAAGAGATGCCTTGATAAATAAAACACTAATTATAAATGATAATAGTGAAGAACATACCAAGGGAAGTGTATTGACCAAGACCCATGCTAGTAAACATCCTAACTATGCTAGAAAATGCTTAGATGATATTTTGATGCATATGAAAATGGGTTTTGAGAGTTAAAGACAAGTTCTTGGGAGTTTCTCTCTTGAAGATATTTTTTGCTCTCTCAAAAGTGTGTTGCCTTGTTAAGAACAAATGAAGAAGAAAGTATATATATATATACAAAAAAAAAAATCAGGTCTTCAAAGACAACAAAATAAAACGCCATCATTTTTAGAGATATATATATATATATATATTTAATATATGTAAAACGTTAATATATATATATATAATATATAAAAGACAAAAGTTAGGTGTAGGCGTGCAGCACTCGTATATATATAATATATGCATAAGTCAAAATTGATGCACGTGAAGGAAAAATATATATAATATAATATATACAAACGAAAAGAAAAAGTAAAAGCACACAAATATATATATTATATACTATAACTGAACACGTGATATTATATATATATTTATATAAACACACAAACAAATGAAAGATACAGCAAATAAAACAAAGAAGGAGAAAGAAAATGAAACAGGCCGTGTGTGTGCCCGTGGCACCAACGCGGGCAGAGAAGCAAAATAGGCATGGGTGTGGCGTCAGGCGTGGCCCACGGGGCAAAAACAAAAAAGGCCACACACACAAGCCATCACAAGCTTCTCTCTTTGTGTTGCAAATCATGACACACAAAGCCTTCAGTCCAATTCTGAACTCGGAATTCGGAATTCAATTCCGTCTTCGGAAAATTAACCCGAACTCAATTATAAATATGGAAAATTATATAACCTTTCAATTTAAGCTCGGAATTGAATTTCGGTTTCCGATAAAAACATGGAATGTCCCAAATGTCTCGGAAATCATCCGAAACATATAGACAAGTCTCCGAATCGCTCGGAACTCATCTATGGACAAATCCACACATAAAAATATAACAAAGAAGTGCAAGAGTGATAAGTGACATGTGAAGAGAATGCACACAAATGCAAGTATGCTAAGTGAGTGTGTGCACTAAATCTCTTCATAGAAAAATTAGCACTAAACATATACCTTTGGAGTGCTTAACACTTGCAAGGGCCTTGAGCTTGAACACATTCCTAAGCTACCCTTACATGATCCCCACATATGGTTTGATCACGAAATAAGCCAATTAAAAACTACGGGAATCCTTACAGCTATTTGTGCAACATGGCAAACATTTTCATTCTTTCTAATCCACTTAGCAACAATTTTAGCTTTCTTAGTGGTCTTAGGTACATGTGCTCTACTATTCCTAGGATCATGCATATTAATATTATCATTCCTAGGAACATGCATCATGGCTCTTTTCTTTTTCTTCTCTATCATGCTTCTAGTTTTGCACATTTTTATATAGCGAAAGCAATGTGGTCTAATATGACCATCAAATCCACAAAAGTGACAAATAGGAGTAAAATAAGGAATCATACCTTGTCCTTGTCTTTGTGGATGAAAGGGTTCAATGCGTCTTCGTTGTTGAACCGGTCTAGGTTGCTTCCAAGCTTGAGGTTGCATGATAGGCCTCTTTCCTTTGTGAGCCATTTGAGGAGGAATATTGGCTTGAGGAACCCTAGGGGGTGAGCTTGAGGTTGCCTTCTTGGCCCCATCTTCACTTGAGCATTTGAGCATTGTCCTACTTCTAATTTCTTCCTAGGAATTTGCACAAATGAAGTTTCTTCTTTCCTCAAACTCTTGACAAACACGGTCTTGTTAGAGGTTGAGATCTTCTTGCCATCTTCATACCCAATACCTCTCTTGTCACATGGACTCTTTCCAACACCAAGCATATGGTCAAGTTTCTTGGTGCTAGAATCCATCCTAGTCATAGATTCTCTAACTTCTTCAAGCTCCCTCTTAAGGCTATCTTCATTCCTCCTAGATAATACCAACTCCTCTTTTAGCTTATCTTCCATCTTCTTGAATTTTTCCACTTGTTCACTTAAGTGGTCATTACGAGATGCAAGCTCAAGATTTTCTTCTCTCAACATCTTGATCTTTCTTGTGCTCTTGATTGCTAAATCATTAAATTCGGCATGATATTTAGCAAGCACCTTTTTCTCCACAAATCCATTCATGGAGTTAGAAGATGAATCACTTTCTACTTCACTTGAGTCATTTTCCTCTTGACTCATTTCCTCTCTCTCACTAGCACTTTTGCTTTTATGGGAGGAGGCAAAAGCTAGGAGATTAGCCATGAGCTCTTCATCATCCGAAGACTCATCTCCCTCATAGGAGTCATCACTACTTCCACTCCAAGTGGCGGCCATCACTTTCCCTTTTTTCTTCTCAACATGATTTGCACAATCGGGGGCAAAATGACCTATGCCACCACACTCGAAACAACGGACCCCTTTCCTTTCGGTCCTTTCTTGCCTAGGTTCAAACTTCTTGAAAGAGCCATTTTTCTTCAAATCTTGACCTTTTGACCCAAAGCTCTTTCTTCTAAACTTCATAACCTTGTTAAACCTTTTTACAAACAAGGCAAGGTCTTCATCCGAGTCAACCTTCTTTTCCTCCTTTTCATCCTTGGAGGTTTTTAAAGCAATTCCTTTTTGCTTTTTAGTGGGTGTGGAGATAGGCCCCTTCCTAGACTCATAAGCTAGAAGTCTCCCAATCACCTCACTCGGCTTCATATCCTTATATCCACTATTTTCTTCTAAAGCCGTCACCTTAGATTCAAACCTATCGGGTAGAGATCTCATAATCTTTTGCTTGATTCTCCTATCCGAATATGGATCACCAAGTTGATGGCTTTGGTTGACTATATCCATCAACTTGATCTCGAAGTCGTTGAAGCACTCACTCTCCTCCATCTTAAGCATCTCGAATTGAGTTTGGAGGACTTGAAGCTTAGAGTCCTTCACCACTTCGGTTCCCTCATGTACAATCTCTAGGATGTCCCATGCTTCCTTAGCTATCCTAGTATTTTGAATCAACTTGTATTGATTTTCGTCCATAGCACACAAGATGGCATGCATGGCCTTCCTATTCCACTTTGAAGCCTCAAACTCTTGCGCATTCCATTGCGCCTTAGGCTTCAAATCATCTTCTCCTCCACCCGCGAGAGTCATCATAGGGAGATCATATCCGTCTTCCACCGCCATCCATGCACGGTCGTGAATTTGGCATATGTAGGATTCCATCTTCCCTTTCCATTGGGAATAGTTCAATCCGGTAAGAAGTGGAGGCCTTGTGCTAGAAGCACCTTCGTTGCCACCACCATTTCCACCGTTTCCACTCATAGTGTTTATCAATGAATGAAATGAATGCAAATGTATGAATGATAAAAAAAAACATACAAAATGCAAAACACACCAAAATAAGCAAGGATCACCTATGTATGTCTAGGAACCCGCTCTGATACCAATTGAAACTAATTAAAGCACGGTATGTATAAAACTATCTAGAGGGGGGGTGAATAGATTTTATGCTTTTTACCCAATTTTTCGTGGTAGTCAAAATTACGAAAATGCCCTCAAGATAATATAAACAAGCAAGTGTAATATGGTGCGGAAATTAAAACAAAACTTGATTTTTACGTGGAAACCCTCACGGGAAAAACCACGGGCTATGTAAGTAAGCCACACTCGAACCTCGAATCCACTAAATGTGCAAACGATTACAACCTAATCCCGGAAGTAATCACACACCTACCTAATCCCGATATGAGTGAACCTAGTCCAATTTTGCTTGCGATCTAAGCAACCTAATCCCGGATGCTACACACAAGACTTACTTTCTCTATGAAGAGAATACAACCCTAAGTGAATATATGTGAATATCCAAAATGCAACATAGAGCAAGGGAAACCCTATATGCTTATCTAAGATGATTAATATGCAATTAAGAACAATCCTAGATATCAAAACTAAATGACATGTCAATTAGTTTAGCTAAACAATATTAAGTACAAAACCTAATAAGCTAGCACAATACAACTTCTCAAACATACATCATACTAATCTCAATCTTGTATCCAAAGCATACAAAATAACAAACAAGTAATTAATTGAGATTGCTAGATAAGAGAAACACAAAATATGTAAGATATTAGTGAAAAGCTTACCAAGCAAAGTATGATGAAGAATCCATGCTAGATGACATCTAGATGATCAAAGATGATGCTAGATGATGATTGATGATCATGAAAAAGTGTTTGAGTGATTAAAAATGAGTTCTTGGAATTTTTCTTCTCTTTGAAAAATATCCTAAGTATGAAATCTGATATGAACTCTCTTGGCTGACCTAAAGACAAAGTGTTATATATATAGGGGTCATAAGTGAAGTGAGGTCGTTTTGAAAAAACGTACAAAAAATATCTCTGTGGCTCGCCTGCCGCGGTTGCGCAACCGCGGCACAGCAAAGACGTTGCTGTCGCTCGACTGCCGCGGTTGTGGCACCGCGGCAGTTGAACCGCGGTAGAGACATGGAAGTCTCTGTCGCTTGCATGCCGCGGTATGCCAAAATTAGGCAACCGCGGCAGCACAACCACAGCACAAGAAGGGCAAGCCTTCTAAGCCACTTCACACAAAAGAAATATGCAATAAGTGCACATGTGAGTGAGAAAACAATGCAACCTAATGCTTAACAAGATATGGCAATTAATAAGCTAGATGCAATCATTTAATATGCAAGAAGAGATGAAAATAGGCATTAATGCACAACACAAATGAACACAACATACAAAGATAAGACATATGCATGAGTTGTGAGTGTGTGTAACTATCTCTTCAAGTCAAGTAAGCACACAGAAAATTACCTTCGGTGCTTATCAACACACGGTCTTCAAAGGGCTTCGAACAATAAAACCAATACTTAAGCTACCCTTACAAAGTACCCCAACATGTGGTTTGTCCACGAAATTAGCCAATCAACAATTGGGAACCTTACACTCTTGTTTCCCGTCATGTGCCTAGAGCACCCACTATCCAAATACCAAAAATTAGAAGAATTTGCCTTCAAGGCTATTTGTGCAACATGACAAACATTTTCATTCTTTCTAATCCACTTAGCAACAATTTTAGCTTTCTTAGTGGTCTTTGGTACATGTGCTCTACTATTCCTAGGATCATGCAAATCAATATTATCATTCCTAGAAACATGCATATTGGCTCTATTCTTTCTCTTTTCAATCATGCTTTGTTTTCTACACATTTTAATATATTGAAAGCAATTTGGTCTAATATGACCATCACAACTACAAAAGTGACAAATAGGGATGAAAAAAGGAATCATACTGAAAATATATATAAACGTGTCCTAAAGTAATCTAGAGGGGGGGGGGGGGGGGGGGGGGGGGTGAATAGATTTTAAACATTTTTACCTAATTTTTTGAGATTAGTCCAAATTACGAAATAGCCCCACTCTAGTCAATATACAAAAACAAGCATACAAGTGCGGAAAATAAAGGACACACATATGGGGTCAAGACAAACCAAATCAAGCGAAGCCACTAATCCCAATAGACTTGCTAAGGTTCCCAAATCTAATGGTGTCTAAAGGCTTTGTGAACAAATCCGCTAGTTGGTCATTTGTTCCCACATGTTCCAATGCAATGGTTTTGCTCTCAACTAGCTCTCTTATGAAATGGTGTCTTATGTCAATGTGCTTTGTCCTAGAATGTTGGACGGGATTCTTAGAAATGTTAATGGCACTCATATTATCACAAAATAAAGTAAGAGTACCTTGCTCCAAGCCATAATCGGCTAGCATTTGTTTCATCCACATCAATTGAGTGCAAGCACTACCGGCGGCAATGTATTCCGCCTCGGCCGTGGATAGGGAAATTGAGTTTTGCTTCTTGCAAAACCAAGAAACCAAATTGTTTCCAAGGAAGAAGCAACCGCCCGATGTACTCTTCCTATCATCACAATTTCCCACCCAATCGGCATCACTAAATCCAACAAGACTTGGATTAGTGTCAAAGGAGTACCAAATCCCATGATTTGAGGTACCATTTGTAAGGTTGATAATTAGTGTTGGCATTAATTCCATATCAAAACGTGTTTTACTTGTAATGTTTAGTGGTTAGTAAATGAAGGATTTCGAAGACGAAGGACGTCTCAACCATTATTCGTTCAAGTTGCCGGCTTTTAAGAGTTTCGGATATTATCGGTCTACAAAGGTATACATGACCTCTTATCTCTTACAAGGCTAGGCACACACTCACACATATCATTTTTGTGTGTCCCTTCATGATTTTATTTCATTTACATTTCACTTTCACACACTTGGCAAAATATGCTCATGCATTCACATTTAGTTAATAAACTTTGTGTTTTGCATTTTCTAGGACTATGTCCGGAAACTAGCATATGTGTGTGTATTTGTGTTTGTATGTTTCCGTATTTTGTGTTTAGGACTTGAACATGTTCTTATTCAATGCCTTATTGAGTTCCGGTCGTTTCGGTTACTCATTCATAAGGTTTCGAGTCCAAACGTGTTGACTATGCCACTTTACGTTCTCTTACGTTGTGTTGACTTCATCGATGATTTCCGAGATGATTTCTCAACCGTTTTTCAAAGTTGTATAGTTTTTTTTGTGTGTGAGAGAGTCACGGTTCGTAATCCAAAAACGGATTCGAATTCAGAGTTCGGACGCTCGAGATACGGGCCGATGAACCGAGAGTGCGCGGGAGAGGACAGCCCAGGCCGTGGGCCACATGGGCTGGCCGTGGTTGAGGCCGTGGGCCCCACGGCCTGGAGCCCCTTCTGCTCCCGTGTGGGCCACGCGCCCCCCACGGCCTGGGGGTGACGTGGCACCACATGATTTGTTAAAAAGACCTCTCTCTCTCCTCCTATTTCTTCCCTCTCTCTCTCATTTTGAATTTTCAAGAAGAAGATTTCAGTTTTTCCCGTCTAGAATTCTCTCCAATTTTTCCAAACTTCAAAACACCATATCTTCCTCATCCGGAGTCGGATTTGAGTGATTCAAGTTGGAGAGTGTTCGTATTTGAGTCCTCTAACATCTCCAAGTGATTTGGTGGCTGATTGATCGTGATTTCAAGTGGTTGGACACTGAAATTCGTACCAGCTGCAGAATTCGAGGTTTGAGTCTCAACTTTGGGATTTCTTGTTATTTCACCTTCCATTTGCTTGGGGTTTCTTCTTCTATATATATGTTATTGTTTTATGAAAGCTATTTGAAAAGGTAGCTTGATTATCATTCCAATTGAAACTCAATTTGTGGACTTATGTTGACTAGATTTTATGATTCTAGGTTTTACATTTGTTTGTGAGTTGTATTGTGATTAGAATGGCATCTTAGGTTGTTTGATACTTAATTGAATTAATTTTGTGTTAAAATGACTTTGAGATTTGATTTGGTCCTTTGATTGAAGAAATCAAGGATTTGTGTATTTGTTTGTGATTTAGAGAATATAGGTTTTGATTGATGTAAATCTCAAAACCTTGCTCTATATTTTTGTCTAGTATATTGATTGATTTTAATCTCATATATCTAGACTTTGATTGTATATTGATAGCATCTTGAATTAGGACTTAATGAACATTTTGTGATTCAAGTGTTATATGTGTGAATGAGACTTTGAGTATATGTGTTAGGTGTTTCACATGCTTAGGTTTCTATTCATGTATTTTTGCATCTAGACTTGATTAATTGTGTTTTCACATGTTTAGGTCTATTTGTGCCATAGAATGTATTGATCACATGTTCTATGTTGAAATGAATGTTTGCATCATTTGCATTCACATGATCACACTAGGAAGTCCTTGTAAAAGGCATGAAGTCTTGGTTAGAGTCGGGATGACTCGGATAGCCAAGCAAGAAGTCTTGCCTAGAGTCGGGATGACTCGGATAGGTAAGCAAGAAGTCATGGCTAGAGTCGGGAGGACTCGGATAGTCATGCATGGGAGGCTCCCTAGAGGCAAGAGTGCCTTGGATAGGGAGTTGGCTAACATATTGGTAGGCCTAGGCGTATGGTTAGACATAGACTCCGATAGAGCGGGGTACACGGGATGTGTATGCACTCTTGAGGAATTTCTAATCTACCATCGATGTTGGTTGAGTGTGTTGTCCAATATATTGTGGTTCCGCATCATTGAGGGATTTCATACTTTCCAATAGGGTTGGGTAGGCTTAGACTTCACTAGGTTGGGTGAGCTAAAGATTGGTCACTTTGTGAATGTTCTATGTTTACTTTCCAATAATATAGTACCCAATGGTTGTAATTCAACCCATGGATGTTTCCTCCTTGGAGGTTTTACCACGTTAAAAAATCCCTTGTGTTAATTCTTTCTATCTCTTCTCTTATATTTTAATTGTATATTTTATTGTCTTGATTCATAATATTGACTTGTGATGTATTTTGAATTAAGTCTTTGTATAGTGTGATTAGTGTATTCATTCTATAGATCAATTTGTATCTTTGATTCTTTTGTATATTGTAATATTTGTTCAGTGACATTTTGCTCACTCTTGTAACACATTGAACATCTTATGAAATACAAGTTTATTTTGTTGTTATGATTATTTGATATTTTACCTCACATGACTTGTTGATATACTTAGACATTTCAATTATGATTGTGTCATCATATTGTCTATGTATGTCTATCTTGGATTATAGTGTTGTGTGTAAGGCTACCTTGAGGGACAAACGGATGTTTGTTCAAGGGTTTGAAAAAAGGTGTAAAAACCTATTCACCCCCCCTCTAGGTATGCTTTAAGCAATTTAACTTCGTTTGTGTACATTCAATTGGTATCAGAGCGGGTCGTCGGATGGCACTCGGTGAGATCCGGTTTACACTTACGAGTGGATTGCTTAGGTATTTGCTAGAATGGTTTTCCAAGATGATGTGATGACCGAAAGGGCTTCGAATTCTAGGCCTCCTCTTCTCAAGGGTCACAACTACGGGTTTTGGAAATTGAGGATGAAGGCTTACATCCGATCTATTGATGAGAGAGCTTGGATGACCGTTGAAGAAGGTTACCTTGCTCCTAACAAGATTGTGGATGGAGAGACCGTTTCCAAGCCTAGAAGTGAGTGGTCTACTAATGAGTTTGAGTTAGCTAAATGGCATCATCGGGCGGTGAATGCTATTTTTGGAGGTGTTGATAGTAGGCAATTCTCCTACATTCAAAACCTAGAAACCGCTAAGGAGGCATGGGAGGCTCTCCAAGTCACCAATGAGGGGACTAAAGCGGTGAAGAAGTCTCGTCTTCAATTGCTCACTTCCCAATTTGAGGTTTTGCAAATGGGTGAGGAAGACAAGTTTATTGACTTCCAAGATAAGCTTCTAGACATCGCCAACCAATGCCAAGCACTTGGTACTCCTATCTCCGGTGAGAGGCTAAATTGGAAGATTCTTAGATCACTTCCAAAGAGGTTCAAAGCCAAGGTTACCGCCATTGAAGAGAGCAAGGACGTTGATGTCATGAGCATAGATGAGTTGCTAGGATCTCTTCAAACTTTTGAGGCGTGCATGAAACCAAAGGCTAAGAACAAGGGTTTAGCTCTCAAAGTTGTCAAGGAAGCTAGTAGTAGCGATGATGATGATGAGGAGATGGCGTTATTGGTTAGGAAGTTTAGGAAGTTCATGAGGAAAGGTGCCAAGTCAAGTGGCAAGTACTCAAGGGACAAGGAAGTCAAGAAGTCCTTTACTCCACCTCATGAGAGGAGTAGCCATGCTAAGAGCAATAGGAAGGTTCAATGCTTTAAGTGCAAGAAGCTTGGACATTATGCTTCGGATTGTCCTAGTGGTGATTCTAAGAGGGACAAGAAGGGAAAGGCTATGGCGGCTACATGGAGTGAAGATGATGCCTCTAGTGATGAGGAGAGCTCAAGTGATGAGTCTTCTAGTGAAGAAGAGCTAGTGAGCAACTTTGTTGCATTCATGGCTTCTCACTCTACTCTAGAGGATGTTAATCAAGATTCATTGGATAAGGAGATTGATCAAAGTCATCAAGAGTGTTCAAATGATAATCCATCCTACATTGATCTTTTGGCTAAGGTGAAGTTTCTTGAGAAGAAGTTGAAATTAGCCTTGAGTGAGATTGATGAGAAGGAAGACTTGATCAAGATTCAAGTGGATGAGTTTGTTGCTACAACTCGTAGGCTTTTGCGTGAAAAGAATGCTATTGAAAAGAAGCTTTGCGAAGTTGAGGGTATTTTGCTTGAAAAGGATAGGATCATCTCTAATATGAACTTAGAGAGCTCAAGTGTAGCGGTGGTTGAAGAGAAGCTCATAGAAGCATCACTTCCTACTAGTGAAGCTATCATTGAAGAGAAAGCTCCTAAGAAGAGACGTTCCAAGAAAAAGAACAAATTGAAGAATAAGGTACCCCTTAAAACTCCCACTTGTCCTCCACCACCACCGGAAGGTAAAATCTCTCCTTTTGTTCCCATATGTCATTTTTGCAATACCTTAGGCCATATCAAGCCCAAGTGCTATAAATTCATTGAATACTGCAACTTAGAAAATGCATCTAGGAATAGAGCGATTGGACCTAATTCTATGCATGCTAAAGCTTTTGAATATGGAAAGCATGATAATTTGTCAAAGCATGCTAAGAATATCCGGAAGGTGAATAATGCATATCCTACAAAGTTTGACCATGCATGTGTTGCTAACAATGTTGAGAAGAAGAGTATTAATGATATTATTGTGAATCAAGTTGTGGAAGAACTTTACTCTAGGTTCAACATTGTGGTCAAAGAGAATCTTGATGATGTTCGTGTTTGTCCACCCAAGACAAAATTTGTCAAGGGTGAGTGCTCTTACCATTAGTGTAAGTTGCACATGTGAGTTAGCTTTAAGATTAGTGTCGTTGTTAAGAGGCTTAGCTTTTTGCTTTGTATCTTTACAACTTGACATGAACTTAGCTATCTCACTTTGTTTGTTTTGATAGTCAAAATTTGTTGGTTAACTTTTGAGAAGTTTTTTTTTGGAATCTATATGATAACATTATTGTTATGGCTTTTAGAGAAAGTCATTTTTTTTGTTTGTTTGAGTTGGATTACATTGCCTTTAGTTTCTTGGAATCGACACACCTATAACTTGTAGTCATGAGAACTCACAAGCCAAGAGGACTCATAAAAAGGGTGAAGGCTTTGTATTTGGTGAAAATAGCTTGCGAAGGTATCTCTATATCATATTGCTTGCTTAGCTGCCTGTGAGTTAATCGACATTCATCCTACAACAGTTTTGAATAAAATAGGGTTTAAAAAAAAAAGGATTTCAATATTCCTCTGGTTTGTGACTATTCTCGAATAATGAGGGTTTCCTTAAGAAGGAAATGTATACTTCTCACAAATCAGAGGAATACTCTGATCGCAATAATCAGAATGATCTCTCCTTCCTGTTCCCATCCTACATCTAAGGTTTTTATTATAATTTCATTTTATTTTGGTTTAATTAGTCGCATTCAATGTTTGCGTTTTCATCTTCTAAAAATCCCCAAATTTCACGCAGAATTCAAGCTTCTTTGGCACCTGGGTCGCGCTCGCTCGGTGCAGGAATCCGAACTATGAAGTAAGAAGCGTTGATAGAGAACAACTTCGAAATCTTTTTAAAATCATTAACAACCTTAGACGATTCAATCACGCTCTCGAGGTTCTACTTCTCTTCCCCTTTTTTGTTAATCACTTAATTCTATGGTATTTTTCTAGACACTACGAAATACCTGGAATCTGATATGCATTATTTTACTCAAATTTCTTTATAGGTTTGAATTCGTTCTGATTTAGTTTCTAGTTTATTTAATAATCAGGTTTATGTTTTACATTTTAGGCTGAATTGTGCAAATAATAATTTAATTAGAATGCATATAGCTAACCATTGTCCATCGCTGTCGGAATACGTCTCTCTCTCTCTCTCTCTCCTGAGATTTTGAAACATACACTTACAGAGTTACAGGTGATTTCACTTTACGGTTCTTTGATTTAATCTTTTTTTTTTTTTCCATTTTCGTTGGTTTCAACAAACCCTAGACTAATTTTGTTTCAACACATACGCTTAAGGTAAATTTTCTGTATATTTGTTTTTCACAATCATTGAAGATTAATTTTGATTGAATCATGTGCATTTCTCTGTTGTTATACCCAAATTGTGTGTTATTTTGTGGTTAATACTGATGAAATCAGATCTAGAAGAATGTTAGTTGAGTGCAGTATTTGTTGATTTTAGAAAACTAGTGGAGTGCAGTATTTGTTCATTGTAAGAATTAACATGTATATTTGATCTTATCTAGTAGTTTTTTATTTGGTTTTTGGTTGATGCTTTGCTGAATCTGTAAGGATTTCTTCAGTTTTGTACAGGTTACAGTTGTAAAAGCTGTGGCTACACCAATTGTTTTAATTCGTATTTATTTTAGTTGCTGCAATGCAATTTTTTGTGAAATGCCTATGTGGGAATTATTGAGTCTCAGTCTTATTTTTCCTTATCATGCTATGCAGTACAAGAAAATTGCGTTGATCTATTGAAGGTCTGTTTATGATTTAGAGAATCTAGGTTTTGATTGATGAAAATCTCAAATCCTTGCTCTATATTTTTGACTAGAATATTGATTGATTTTAATCTCATATATCTAGCATTTAATTGTATATTGATAGCATCTTGAATTTGTACTTCATGAATATATTTTGATTCAAGTGTTGTATATGTGAATGAGACTTTGAGCGTATGTGTTTGGTGTTTCACATGCTTAGGTTTTATTCTCGTATTTTGCATCTATACTCTTATTGAATGTGTTATCACATGTTTAGGTCTATTTGTACCATAGAATGTATTGATCACATGTTCTATGTTGATTTGATTGTTTGCATCATTTGCATTCACATGATCACACTAGGAAGTCCTTGTAAAAGGCATGAAGTCTTGGTTAGAGTCGAGGTGACTCGGATAGCCAAGCAAGAAGACTTGCCTAGAGTCGGGATGACTCGGATAGGTAAGCAAGAAGTCATGGCTAGAGTCGGGAGGACTCGGATAGTCGTGCATGGGAGGCTCCCTAGAGGCAAGAATGCCTTGGATAGGGAGTTGGCTATTGTATTGGTAGGCCTAGGCGTATGGTTAGACATAGACTCCGATAGAGCGGGGTACACGGGAGGTGTATGCACTCTTGAGGAATTTCTAATCTACCATCGATGTTGGTTGTGTGTGGTGTCCAATATATGGTGGTTTCGCATCATTGAGGGATTTCACACTTTCCAATAAGGTTGGGTAGGCTTAGACTTCACTAGCTTGGGTGAGCTAAAGATTAGTCACTTTGTGAATGTTCTATGTTTACTTTCCTATAATATAGTACCCAATGGTTGTAGTTCAACCCGTGGATGTTTCCTCCTTGGAGGTTTTACCACGTTAAAAAATCTCTTATGTTAATTCTTCCTATCTCTTTCACTTATATTTTAATTGTATATTTTATTATCTTGTTTCATAATATTCACATGTGATGTATTGTGAAGCAAGACTTTGTATAGTGTGATTAGTGAATTCATTCTATTGATCAATTTTGTATCTATGATTCTTTTGTATATTGTAATTTTTGTATAGTGACATTTTGATCACTCTTGTAACTCATTGAACATCTATTGAAATACAAGCTTACTTTGTTGTTGTGTTTATTTGTTCTTATACCTCACATAACTAGTTGATATACTTAGACTTTGCTCTTATAATTGTATTATCGTATTGTCTATGTATGTCTTCCTTGGCTTATTGTGTTGTGTGTAAGGTTCAAGGGATTGAAAAAGGTGTAAAAACCTATTCACGCCCCCCCCCCCCCCCCCCCCCCTCTAGGTATGCTTTAAGTAATTTAACTTCGTTTGTATACTTTCAATTGGTATCAGAGCGAGTCGTCGGACGGCACTCGACGAGATCCGGTTTATACTTACATGTGGATTGCTTAGATTTTTGCTAGTATGGTTTTCCAAGATGATGTAATAACCGAAGGGGCTTCGAATTCTAGGCCTCCTCTTCTCAAGGATCACAACTATAGGTTTTGGAAATTGAGGATGAAGGCTTACATTCGATCTATTGATGAGAGAGCTTGGATGACCGTTGAAGAAGGTTACCTTGCTCCTAACAAGATTGAGGATGGAGTGACCGTTTCCAAGCCTAAGAGTGAGTGGTCTACTAATGAGTTTGAGTTAGCAAAATAGCATCATCGGGCGGTGAATGCTATTTTCGGAAGTGTTGATAATAGGCAATTTTCCTACATTCAAAACCTAGAAACCGCTAAGGAAGCATGGGAGGCTCTCCAAGTCACCAATGAGGGGACTAAAGCGGTGAAGAAGTCTCGTCTTCAATTGCTCACTTCCCAATTTGAGGTTTTGCAAATGGGTGAGAAAGACAAGTTTGTTGACTTCCAAGATAAGCTACTAGACATCATTTTGAGAGATTCATATACAGCCATCATTTTTCGATATATATATATATATATATATATATATATGAATCTCTTCATTTTGAGAGATTCATATAGATCATGGCCCTGTCCTATATGATTTCATCATATAAGGTGTTTCCATTCTCATGTCACTATATGAGTAGTATAAGATAAGACCACCGTACATTACAAAATGGACCGTAATTGTAGATTAACCACAAACAAAGTACCCAGCTTTATTTGCTCTCTACAGACTCTTTAGATTGCACGTCTCAAACTGAATCCTTATGTATATGACACTCATATTCTTAGTTTAAGATTACATCTAGCAATCTTGGATGTTTTGCACAAATGCTATAAGCACATGCATATCAATAAATCAATATTTATAGAATGAAAAACACCTTCTTTTATTCATGTTTTTATAACGTTTACATAGTAAAAGCTTTGGGGCATAAATCCCAACACAAACTTGCAAATGAAATCATTGAAATTTTTCCGAGGTAGCCCATTAGTGAAGATATATACCGTTTGCTCCTTTGTAGGAACATAAGTCATGCAAATGATTTCGTCTTCAACCTTTTCCTTTATGAAATGTCTATCCACTTCTACATGCTTGTTTCTGTCATGTTGAACTAGATTGAGAAAAATGTTGTTGGCATATTGTTGTCACAGTAGAGTTTGATTGAAGACTTAAATGGGACCTGAAGTTCTTCCAAGAGTTTCCTTAGCCACAATGCTTCACATATCACCTATGCGATTGCCCTAAACTCAGCTTCAACGCTGCTTCTAACAACTACATTATGTTTCTTACTTCTCCAAGTTACTAAGTTCCCAAATACGAAGGTACAATACCCGGTAGTGGATTTTCTGTCTTCTGCTAAGCTGGCCCAATCTACATTAGTGGATACTTCTATCTCATTGCTCTCACTTTTCTTGAAGAACAATCCTCTGCCCGGAGATCCTTTAAGATATCTAAGAAACTTGTACACAACTTCTAAATGAGCTTCTTTTGGAGAATGCATGTGTTGACTTACCACACTAACTGCAACTGCAATGTCAGATCTAGTGTGGGATAAGTAAATCAGCTTTCCTACTAGACTTTTATACATGTCTCTGCCCACTGGTTTTCCCATATCTTTTACTCTCTTCCCTGCTTCTATCGAAGTGTCACTTGGTTTGCACCCAAGCATGCCGATCTCGGTTAGAAGATCGAGGACATACTTTCATTGAGAAACGCTAATACCTCTTTTTGATTTGACAACCTCCATCCCTAAAAAGTATCACATCTGTCCCAGATCCTTAACTTCAAACTCAATGGCTAGAGTTTTCTTCAGTCTATCCAATTCTTCCATATTATGACCTGTTAGAATTATGTCATTGACATAAACAATAAAGATTGTCTTCTTTCCATCCCAGTTTGCCGGAAGAACATAGTATGATCTGATTTTCCCTGCTAGTATCCTTGTTTCTTCATCACCTTTGCAAATTTATCGAACCATGCTCTTGGTGACTTCTTGAGTTTACAAACTCGATTTTCTTCACCTTCTTTACAAAAACCCGGTGGTATGGTCATAAAGACTTCTTCTTCTAATTTTCCATTAAAAAAGCATTCTTGATGTCCAGTTGTTGAAGAGCCCAGTCCAAATTTGCTGCTAGAGATAAGAGAACCCAAACCGTATTCAGCTTTGCCACCAGTGCAAATGTCTCTGTGTAATCGATTTCATAAATTTATGTAAATCCCTTTGCAACCAGGTAAGCTTTATATTGTTCTATTGTCCCATCAGCCTTATATTTTACTATGAATAGCCACTTACAGTCAACTGGTTTCTTGCCTCTTGGTAAATCTGTTACATCCCAAGTTCCATTTTTTTTAGTGCCTTTATTTCTTCCATAACTGCTGCTCTCCATTTGGGAATTTTCAAGGCCTCTTGGATATTCTTTGGAACTTCAGTACTATCAAGGTTAGAGGTAAAAGCATGAAACCCAGTAGACAAAGTATTATATGATAAGTATCTTGAGATAGGATGAAGAGTACAAGACTGAGTTTGTTTTCTAAAAGCAGTGGGTAACTCAGGGGACTTAGAATTACCTGGCTTCGAAGGAGACTCATGAGTATTTGAATTTATCACCGGTTCGGACTCTCTTGGTGCTTTAAGTGTGAAGTTCTCCCTGCTCCTCAATTTTGACCTCCGTGAATAAACACTCGCCTCCTTGTTATTTTGTTCCTATATCTCTCCAGGAGTTTAAATTTCCTTCAATGGACGACATTGTAGGACGACATGGTGTAACAGGATTGAATTTAGTGTTTAGGTTAGGCTTAGTGTTTGAATTGGGTTTAGAAAGAGTGGGGGTCAAAGTTCAAGTAATGACCTAAAAGACTATCTTCTCTAACATTTTCCCCCTAAAAAGAGTGCTTTTGGAAGTAGGAAGTGTTTTCAAAAAACGTGACATCAAGGATAACAAATATCCTTTTTGAAGAGGGATGATAACACTTGTAACATTTTGTGTAGGGGAATAGCCAATGAAAACACATTTAATAGCTCTAGGATCTAACTTGGACCTGTTATGAGAATGGACATGAACAAATGCAGTGCAACCAAACACTTAGAGAGATAGATTAGAGTTGAGCCGAGAGGTAGGAAAGAAGGTCTAGAATTTTTTAAGTGGTGTTCGAAAGAAAGAACGCGACTATGCATTCGATTGATGAGATAAGTAGAGGTCAGAATGGGCATGTTTGGGCTTGTTTGTAGTGAACATTAAAGCTCGAGCTATCGGGATTTATTCCCTAAAACTTGTAATTTGTAAATGTTATAAATTTAATAATAAAAGAAGTAGTTATTTCATTCAAATAAATTGACTCATACGTTTATATTATATATGCTAACATCCAAGTTTGCTAGATGTAATCTCAAACTGAGTATATGAATGTCATATACAGAGGAATTCAGTTTGAGACATGCAATCTAAAGAGTCCGTAGAAAGAAAATAAAGCTGGGTACTTTATTTGTGGTTAATCTATAGCTGCGGTCAATTCCGTATTGTACGGTGGTCTTATCCTAAACTACTCATATGGTGTTATAAGAATGGAGGCACCTTATATGATGTGATCATATAGGACTGGGTCACGATCTATATGAATTTATCACTAAGATCCGTTAGTTGAAAAGATTTACACATATCGACAAATGATGGCTATATATGGGTGATCTAATCCATGAGTGTCTTGCTGACTCCTTCAAGTTAGATCATGGTTTTTGATTTATCATGGGTGAGATCGAAATAGCATTCTCAGTCAATATCCCTATATCTTGGAATCACGATTTGGCTTGTGGCTGGGAAGGTATGCACACAAAAGTGGAATCAACTCCTTCTTACGAGAAGTAGATAAGTAATTCTCTTGAGGGTTGATTCGGGGCTTGAACGATTAAGAACGCTCTCCTTCTTCCTTAAAGGAGTGAAGGATATAATTATTCAAAAGAATCAATGGTACTTAAAGGAAAAGATATAATTAGGGAGGCATAATGGACTTTATGACCTAGCTCTAATTATGAACTACTTGTGGAGGATCATACCATATGTAATAGCTATATCAATGGACACTGATAATTTGGTTGTATAAAACATCTACAGTTACGAGAGTACAACCTTGGGTTTTTAGTGGAATAACTCTGAGGTTAATAATTGTGAAATGTTAATTAAAGAGTTTAATTAATTTTTTTTACTTATTATTAGTGCTCAAAACTGTGGGTCAATTAGGTCCCCTTGCTAGCCCTTTATGATTGATTGTAACAAGACTCATGGAGAATTGGATGGTCTAATTAATTGTGTTAAGAAAGTAACTTAAATATATTTTGGGAATTAATTAAATGATGTGATTATTTAATTAATATATTATTTAATTGATGAATTAAATATTATTAAATAATATGATTATTTAATTGATATATTAATAATTAAGAATTATTAATTGTTATATGGAGGTTTCAAGTTTGAACCTTGACAAGAGCAAAAGAATAAAATAATAATTGATTATTTTGTTTACTCTAAATAGGTCAAAGGTTCAAACCCTAGTGATGACCGAATTAAAAAGGATTTAGAATCCTATTTTAACTTGGATTACTAAACCTTAGGATCCTAGTATATAAGATATACTCATAAGGAAAAATAGACAATCGAAACCCTAGTGAGACACAAGAGAGGTGCGGCCACCTAGTGAGAGGAAAGAAAAAGTTTTTCTCTTCCACCTAGCTTGACCGAATTCTACAGAGGAGACAAGGGATTGTCTTCTATTCTCTCAAGCCTTCATTCAACTGCTCCCGGAATCCGTGACGTGCCCACACACCCAGTTACTAGATCACGAGACATAGCTCAGAAGGCTTAGTGGTGAAGGATCAAAAGAAAACGAAGGAGTATTCTTCGAAGGTATGATAACAAATCTCTTCCTCATATTTGTGTATACAAAAAGGTCCCAATAAGACGATAAATTTTTTTGAAACCTATTGTTTTTACATCTCTTGATTTTTATCCCTATTTTTTCCTCTGTATGACTTACAGTTGATATCAGAGCCAATTTTTTGATATACACAAATATGTTATATTTGTTTTCAAAGTCTTTTTGATATGTATGATATTTGTAGGCACAATCTAGGGTTGTATGATGTTTATATTTTTTTTATATATAAACATGGTTGATCATTAATTGTATGGTATGATGAGTTTAGTTAAGTTTGTTCCGGGTTGTAATAATTAATTTTATTCTTTTTCGATGTAATCGTTCTTTGTAAATTTTCTTTTTGATGCAATGTATTAATGTAATCTTGTACGAAGAAGAAGATTCGAGAACACACGAAGAAAAAGGAAAAGCTCGGCAGACGCGCACGCATGTGCAAGGGCTGCTGTACGCATGGCAACCAACTGTGCTAGTCTTGCAACATGTGCAAGGGTTGCGCATATGCACTGTGTGCATGAAGCAACTGCCGCGCACACAAGTGCAGCGCCAAGCTGGGATACCGCGTGCACTTGGCTGGGCAACGCACACTGTGCACGGGTCTTGTGCTGCGCAAGGCAGCCATGTACACTCCATGGGCAAAGGCTGCAGCGGCGCGCACGTTTTCGTGCAAGCTGCTGCGGATGGCCTCTTCGTGCGAACGACGACTACTTGCGAAAGCATAGGGCTGAGCGTTCGTGATGCTAGGGTTGCATATTCAGAAGTGTGAATGGGCCGAAATTTTTTTTTAACACTTTGGGCCTCTAATAAATGTTAGTGTAACTTTTGGGCCTTAGTTTTTTGATTCAAGAGATGGATCACCATAAAAAAAAAAATTTAAAAAATAAAGGAGTTAATCAAGTGGGACTTGGTTAAAAGCCCATTAGAAGCAAAAGATGGAATTGAAGAAAACGGAATTACAAGAAGACCAAGGAATGCCTTGGATTGATTTTTTGTAATCAGATTTATTTTTATTTTTTTTAAGTTAGATAGCTCATCGTACTCGGTCAACTCATGTATGTTTTATTTATGAAATGATTAAAGCATTGTCATGCATACTTATGCCATATAGATTAGAAGTGCCTACACTTGCATTATAATATATCATAAATGATTAATAGCCCATTTGATTTATATGTTGTTTATTTATTTTTTAATATGCTTAAAATTGAATAATCGCATAAATTGGCTATTGATAATGAGATTAGTTTTTAGGAGTAAAAACTTGGTAATTCTCATAAATTACTAATCTTTCATTAAAGAGTTTAATTAAATGGATTAGTAAAACTCAATCCATTATTAAGATTAATATGATGCTTAATAATAATTGGACAGAATAATGTGGTATAGTTTTAATAGTTAAAACTTGGTAATTCTCACATTTAATTCTAGTCTATTTAAAGTAGTTTACATAGATTAGAATTCGAATAATAAATTAGTTATATATATATATATATATATATAGTTAAAAAATTCGGTTTATTATTTAATGTTAATAGGATGAGATTCTAGTAACATAACCTAAAAGAACTAGATTTTTCTTAGCCGTTTAATATAGGTTCATCTAGAACCATAATTAGTGAGTGGGAGAGGGATATATAACATTATATCCTGTAGTCTCCATCATTAGTTGAACACCGTGAGATTCAAGTGGGGCCTAGAGATGGCTTTGTTTTCGTCTTCCCTAAGAAAGGTCTCTATAAGAGTCAATACCAAGGTTAACTTCCTAACAGGTAGGATTTTCGGATGTATTTTGGGATTGAGTGACTTTAAGGCAACAACTCTTAAGTTAAGTTTAAGAGATCTGAAATGATGGGTTACACTCACAAGGATTTAATTAAATTGTTAATTAAAATCCTGACTAAAATAAACGATAATTATATAATATAAGAATAAAGAGTAATTTTGAAGTATCATTTAACTGAGAATGTCTCGATTCGACATACAAGTACCTGACCTACCCTAAGGCGGCAGTTACTTATGGCATGTTGGATTGTCATGGCATAGTAACTTTTTTATTATTGTTCATTAAACATGTTTCATGCATCATGTTTAATTATATGCCGAATAATTTTATATATAATTTAAATGTATGAATGAAGGAATAAGTTTTTATTTATGTTTATTTCAGCAATGTCTTCTGCTTTACTTCAAATACTTTCCAATGACAAATTAATCGGGGATAAATATACAAAATGGAAAAACAACATTAATGCAATCCTGGTCACCAAAGACCTAAAATTTGTGTTTATAGAGAAATGTCCTCCACAGCCTGCAGCAAACGTAGCACGAAATGTTCGTGAGGCCTACGAAAAATGGATTTCAGATAATGAAAAAGCCCACATTTATTTGCTAGCTAGCATGATCGAGGTGCTTTATTCAAAGCATGAAGCAATGACTACAACATATGAGATGATAGAGTCATTGCAAGCCATGTTTGGGCAACCTTCTGAGCAAAAGCGGCACGAAGCTGTTCGTTCTGCAATGACTACTCGTATGAAGAAAGGATCATCAGTCTGGGAACATGTCCTGGGAATGATGTCCCATTTTAGTACTAATGAAGTCAATGGTGGGATCATAGATGAGGCTTGCCAGGTGAGTATCATACTAACAACTCTTCCAAAGAGCTTTGATCAATTTAAAAGCCACTATGGGATAAACAAGTTGAAGTTCAGTCTGACTCAGTTGCTTAATGAGCTCACAACTTTTGAGTCCATGTTTAAGGACAACAAAAGTAAGATCGGTGAGGCAAATGTTGCTGAACCATCTTCCTCTGGATTAAAGAAAATGAAGAAATCTGCTGGCAAGGCAAAGGCTAAGCCCAAGAAGAAAAAAATTCAAAATAAAAATAAGAGCACCACGACTGACAAAGCAAAAGGGAAGTGTTTCCATTGCGACAAGGTTGGTCATTGGAAGAGGAACTGTCCGTAGTACCACGAGAAGCTCTCTAAGAAGAAGAAAGTGAAAGGTAAATCCGATTTACTTGCCGTTGAATCATGTTTAGTGGAAGATGAGTCTTCACCTTGGATAGTAGATTTAGGGGCAACTAACCATGTTTGTTCTTCTTTACAGTGGACTGATTGTTGGACAAAGTTAGAGGAGGGGGCCTTCTTAATGTGCATTGGAACATGGGATGTCGTTTTAGCAAGAGCAGTGGGAGAAGTCAGCCTTCAATTTAATAGTTGCATTCTTTCTTTAGATAATGTTTATTACATTCCTAGATTTACAAGGAATTTGATTTTTGTATCCAAATTATTAGAACGTTTATATTCAGTTTCTTTTAATAATAATTCAGTTATTGATTCTAGAAACAGTTTGAATATTTGTTCTGGTTTGATTAAAAACAACTTGTATGTTTTGAGACCATCATTTCATACATCACTACTTAATACTGAATTGTTTAAACTTGAAAAACCTAAAACAAAACGACAAAAGATTTCTCCAAATAATGATACGTATATATGGCATCTAAGACTTGGCCACGTCAACCTTAATAGGATAGATAGACTAGTCAAAGACGGATCTTTAAGTTAGTAAGAGATCAGCACTTTACCTATCTATGAATCTTGTTTAGAAGGTAAAATGACCAAGAGACCTATTTCTAAAAAAGGGCTTAGAGCTACACAACCACTAAAGCTTATACATTCAAACGTCTGCGGACATGAATGTTAAAGCTAAGGGTGGTTATAAGTATTATGTCACTTTTAGTGATGATTACTCAAGAAACGGATATGTTTACCTAACACAACGTAAGTCAAAAACATTTGAAAAGTTCAAAGAATTCCGAGTTGAAGTTAAGAACCAATTAGGCAAAACTATCAAAGCTCTATGATCGGATCGTAGAGGTGAGTATCTTGACCAAGAGTTCGAGGATTACTTGGTTGAGCCTGAGATTGTATCCCAACTCACAGCTCTAGGAACACCACAACAAAATGGTGTAACTGAGAGGAGAAATAGAACCCTGATGGAAATGGTAAGATATATAATTAGTTTCTCATCATTTCCAAATTCTTTTTAGGGATATGCACTACAAACTATGGCCTACATATTGAATGTATTTCTATCCAAATCTGTTCCTAAGACTCCTCTAGAGTTGTGGAATGGTCGTAAAGCTAGTTTGTAACATTTTCGCATATGGGGGTGTCCAATACATGTACTAAATAACAAATCTGGAAAGTTGGAACCTCGTTCATAAGTATGCTTGTTTGTTAGATATTTAAGGAGGATACTATAAGTCGCGTAGCGGAAAAGAGTTTGAAATTAATCAATAAAAAAAGAACAATAGGTTTCAAAAATTTTCTATCGTCTTCTTAGGACCTTTTTGTATATACACGAATATGAAGAAGAGATTTGTTTTCATATCTTTGAAAAACACTCCTTTGTTTTCTTTTCAATCCTTCTTTACGATCTAATACCACTAAGCCTTCCTAGCTATGTCCCGCGATCTAGCAACTGTGTGTGTGGACACGTCATGGATTCCGAGAGCGGTTGAATGGAGGCTTGAGAGAACCGGAAGATAACACCTTGCTTCTCTTGATGAATTCGGCAAACCCTAATATAAGAGAATTTTCTTTTTTCTTTTTTCTTTTCCCTCTATTGTTCCCGCCAACCTTAGTTCTCCTTAGAGTTCCGAATAGCTTCTTTTTCCTGACAAGTATATCTTATATACTAGAAACCTAGGGTTTAGTAATCCAAGTTAAAATAGGATTTCAAATCCTTTTTTAATTATTACTTCACTAGGGTTTGAATCTTTGACCTACTTAGAGTAAATAAAAATAATCACTTATTATTTAATTGCTCCTGTCAATGTTAGAAACTGAAACCTCCATATGACAATTTAATAATTCTTAATTATTAAAATGTCAATTAAATAATCATATTATTTAATAATATTTAATTCAACAATTAAATAATATATTAATTAAATAATCACATCATTTAATTAATTCCCAAGATATATTTAAGTTACTTTCGTAACACAATTAATTGGACCATCTAATTCTCCATGAGCCTTTGTTACTATCAATCGTATAGGGCTAGCAAGGGGACCTAATGAACCCATAGTTTTGAGCTCCAATAATACTAAGAAAAAATTAATTAAACTCTTTAATTAATATTTCACCATTATTAACCTTGGAGTTATTCCACTAAAAATTCAAGGTTGTACTCTCGTAACTGTAGATGTTCTACACAACCAATTTTATCAGTGTCCATTGATATAGCTATTACATATGGCATGATCCTCCATAAGTAGTTCATAATTAGAGCTAGGTCATAAAGTCCATTATACCTCTCTAATTATATCTTTTCCTTTAAGTACCATTGATTCTCTTGATTGATTATATCCTCCATTCCGCTCTTAATCGTTCAAGCCCCGACTCAACCTTTAAGGGAACTATTTATCTACTTCTCGTAAGAAGGAGTGGATTCCACTATTGTGTGCATACCTTCCCAGCCATAAGCCAAACTGTGATTCCAAGATACGGAGATATTGACCGAGAATGATATTCTGATCTCACCCATGGTAAATCAAAAACCACGATCTAACCTAAAGGAGTCAGTAAGATACTTAGGATTTAGATCACCCATATATAGCCATCATTTGTCGATATATATGAATCTTTTTCAACTAACGGATCTTAGTGACAAATTCATATAGATCATGGCCCGATCCTATATGATAACATCATATAAGGTGCCTCCATTTTCATAACACCATATGAGTAGTCTAGGATAAGACCACCGTACAATACGGAATGGACCGCAACTATAGATTAATCTCAAATAAAGTACACAGTTTTATTTTCTTTCTACAGACTATTTAGATTGCATGTCTCAAACTAAATTCCTCTATATATGACATTCATATACTCAGTTTGAGATTATATCTAGCAATCTTGGATGTTTGCATATATAATATAAACGTATGAATTAATATATTTGAATAAAATAACTACTTCTTTTATTATTGAATTTATAACATTTACATATTACAAGCTTTAGGGCATAAATCCCAACAGATACTTCTATAGTCCACAAGAAAACAAAGTGTTTGTATCGACAAACGCAACGTTTCTTGAGGAAAACTATATGAGTGATCATAAGTCTCGAAGTAAGATTATATTAAATGAATAAAAAGTTGGTTCGATTAGTAAACAATCAACAAGAGTTGTTGACGATGTTGTTGTTCCATTAACATCTGATAATCACACAGTTCCTAGTCAGATCACGCTATCACCTAAACGTTGTGAGAGGGTTATACGACATCTTGATCGCTATTTAGGTATTGGAGAGGTATAATGTGTCGTCTCTGATGATAGTGTGGATAATCCATTGTCATTGAAACATGCAATTAAAGATTCTGACAAAGAGGAATGGCTTAAAGCCATGAATCTTGAGATGGAGTCTATGTACTTTAACTCGGTCTAGGAACTTGTAGACTTACCTTATGGGATAAAACCCATAGGGTGTAAGTGGATCTCCATGATAAATAGAAGAGTAAACAGGTAGGTAGAGACCTTCAAAGCAAGGCTAGTGACAAAGGGTTATATCCAAAAGGAGGGGGTCGATTTTGACGAGACCTTCTTGCTAATAGCTATGTTTAAGTCTATTAGGATACTCTTATCCATTGCAGCCCATTTAGATTATGAAATTTGGCAAATGGACATCAAGACTGCATTCTTGAATGGCAATCTTTACGAGAGCATCTATATGATGTAACTAGAGGGATTCATGTCCCAAGATTAGGAGCAAAAGGTTTGCAAGTAGCAAATATTTGTTTATGGACTGAAGCAAGCATCTAGATCTTGGATCATCAGGTTTGATACTGCTATCAAAACATATGGCTTCATGCAAAACGTTAATGAGCCTTATGTCTACAAGTGCATCATTGACAAGAAAGTAGTTTTCCTGGTCCTTTACATAAATGATATCCTACTCATTGGGAACAATGTGCGAGTATTATCTGAAGTAAAGGGTTGGCTTGCTAACCAATTCCAAATGAAAGATTTGAGAGAGACAAGTTATGTTCTAGGGATCCAATTAATAAGGGATCGAAAGAACAAACTGTTAGCATTGTCTAAAACATCGTATCTCGACAAGATTCTTGTGTGATTCTTGATGGAGAACTCCAAGAAAGGTAATCTACCTTCTAGGCATGGAGTTCACTTGTCTAAGGAACAGTGTCCTAAGACACCTCAAGAAATTGAGGATATGAGATGAGTTTCATATGCGTCAACAGTAAGTAGTCTCATGTATGTTATGTTATGCACGAGACCTGACATCTGCTTCGCAGTGGGAGTATCCAGTAGATTCCCGTATAACCCAGGATTGGATCATTGGGTGGCTATGAAGCTTATCCTCAAGTATCTTTGGAGAACGAGAAACTATATGTTAGTATATTCAGAGCAGGATCTGATCCCGTTAGGATATACGGATTCTGACTTTCAAGCAGATAGGGATTCTAGGAAATCCACGTTTGGGTCAGTATTCACCCTCGGTGGTAGAGTCGTAGTGTGGAGGAGTATCAAGCAATCTTGTATTGCTGATTCCACCATGGAAGCCGTATATGTAGTAGCTTACGAAGCAGCTAAAGAAGCGGTATGGCTCTGTAAGTTCTTGAGTGATCTAGAAGTTGTTCCAGATTTAGATGAGCCTATGACACTTTATTGTGATAATAGTGGTGCAGTGGCTAATTCCAAAGAACCAAGATGCCACAAAAGAGAAAAGCATATAGAGAGGAAGTGTCATCTCATCAGAGAAATAATGCAGAGAAGAGATAGGAAAGATACTATCTTAGGCACTGCATTTGTTGCCATGGAGACCAAGTTTAAAAAATACTGGTCTACAATTCTTTTCCTTTATGTCTTAGGTGTTATAGTAGATTCTAGGGTTAAATTATCTGGTTTAGAAGCTTTACTTGAGTATATTGGTGGTAATTTGACCGTATATTATTCCGCATATGTTATTGACATTTGAAACAAGTTATTCAAAGTTTTTAGTATTTATGAGTGCAGGTATGGCAACGTTGACACGCAACCATCAGCAAAACTGGACACAATCCCGTTGCAAACAAGTTGGATCATTCTAAAACGCCAAAAAAAAAAAAAGTCAGCTCATCAAGTTCTTCTTCTTCACGAGTTGCTGCAACTTTCGGTGCCGAACTGAATAGCTTCCTTGAAGCTCAATTCGATTAATTCGAAAACACGGAGGGATTTGATCTGCTTCTATGGTGGAAGAGCTATAGCTATAGATATCTGGTCCTATCACACCTAGCATGTGACGTACTGGTTATCCTCGTGTCCACTATTTCTTCTAAACAGGCATTTAGCACTAGTGGACGAATTATTGAATCAAGAAGAAGTTCTTTGTCTCTAGAGATGGTGGAGGTATTAACATGCCTTCGGGATTGGGAGCATGCTCAAAAGAGGATGCAAAATGAAATGATAGACGAAGAACTTATTCAAAATTTCTCCAATTTATATGTCGATGAGAGTTCTGACAGTAACCAAGTCTAGGACTAGGTTATACATGTACATTAACTTGTAATACAATTGCACTCTTTTTCCCTTACCAAGTATTTATCTCACTAGGTTTTTCTTGGTAAGGTTTTTAATGAGGCAATCATGTAATACTGAAAGTCCAAATGAATAAATAATTCTTCATTTCATATTTTCATAATTTCATCTATTTTTTATTTTCTTTAATCTTTTATCATTATTTATTCTTTGAATTATTTTATTAAATAAAATAATAAATCTACCTATTTTCTATATTTTTTAATAGACTAAAATAATAAATAAGATAAACAAATTACAATTAAAAATACATAAGTTAAATTGTTAAAACAATATTATAAGTTATAACGATTAAATTTAAATATTTAAATACTTATAAATTTAAATTTTAAAAAAAATGAAAATGGCCCTGGGCCCAACCCTTTTAGGCACGCCTGAGCCGGTCGGCATGCCGTGTCGGGCCTCCATTTTCCTAAACGTGCTGGGCCTGGCAAGTTGCTGTTCGGTGCCAGGCCATCCTGTTTAGGAAAATGGTCCTCGCGTGCTGGGCCTATGTGGACAGGGTCGGCCCTTTTTGACAGCACTAAGCGATTATGCCCCAATAGTTAAAGTGAAAAACATATTTTAGATGAGAGATTTGTGTCTAGTAGGTATTTTTCATTTGTTGTTTTTCACAAAAATATGTACATATATATAATGAAAATAGTGTTTTTAGTTTCAGTTTCGAAATCTGGAAACGCGTATTTTAGCATATGCTGAACATGTATTTTGAAAATAAAAACGGTAAAAATGTATCTAGTAGATTAACGAAAATATAAAAAATTGTAATATCAAGTTTGCAATAAAAAATAATATCAATTTAAAATAATTTGTACTATCATATTAAATAATATAAAATTTAAAATTAATTTTAACAAAATTTTTTTTTTAATTAGAAGGAGGAGGAGGAGAAGTAGAAAAATATCTATGTTTTTATATATATATATATATATATATATATATATATATATTATTTTTTTTATTATTATTATTTTGAAGGAGGAGGAGAGGTAGGAAAAAGATGAAGAAAGAAGAAAAAAAAATCTGTTAGTTTTTAAGGAAAACATGTTTATGATGTTTTCTTTGTTTTTCATTTTTAATATCGGTTTTTTTTTTTTTTTTCCTTGTTTTCTTTGTATTTCAAAAACAAAAGAAAAAATGGATACCGAATATGAATCCAAAATCGTTTTAGAAAACGAAAACCGGCCTTAAAATGGCCACAGAACAACCCCTAAAACTGTTTTTTTTTTTTTTTTTTCTTTACTTAAACAAATGGTGTTGTTTTATGTGGAAAAAAAGTTATTAAAAATTAATTATTATATTTTAAATTTAAACGGGTAGGGTAAGAATATTAATTTCATATTCATACAATCATACCCTAATTGAATTGGCAGCAGGTATAAATTTTCACATTCATACTTGCTCACGTATCCGAATATCAATCACATTTAGTTTTGTGGACCATAAAAGAATCACCCTGTTTTCTGGAAGAATTTTCAAACCTGCGGTTCCATTAATTGCTAACTAGTTTTATATATAAAAAGGAAAAACAAAATTTGTTATGGAATATGCAAACTCAAGGAAAATCATTCAAGAAAGTAAATAAAAAATTATAAAGAGACGCATGAGATTTTATATGATTCGACGTAAGCTTATATGCACGGAACACATTAGTATTCAATTTTCACTATCAAATCGGTGATTACAATGGTGAACTCTCTCAATTCGGGTCTCAATTTTTTTTTTCCTCCCTCGCGTTCTTAAACTCTAGAATTACATCTTTCAAAAAAGAAAAAAAAAAACACAACTCTAGAATTACATGATTATAAATAATAGTCATGCGGCTAAAATTTTCACTCTAAAATAAAACAGGAAACAACTCATGAATACGATGACATGATTCAGACTCCATAAATACACAACCCAACAAAATTGCTAGCTACTTTAGACTTTAGACTTTAGAATTGGCATTCCTCTTCCGGTCAGTTGGGCCAAGCTTAAACTAGTCTATTAAATTGAGCAATTATTTGCCAGCCTATTGAAAACTTACAAAGATTCAAAGTCAAGCCCAAGCTATTTGAAACTATCAACCATTTATTATTGTTTAGCATTATTGTTTATTATTATACAATTTTTTAGTCTCAAAAATATTGGCTAGAAAAAGTTTATTTTTTGTGTTATACATTAATAATTTTTCAGCACATGATGATTTAAATTTGCGATTCAAGTCATCATTGACCTGTATTTAAAAAAAAAAAAATGATTGTATAAAACCAAATAATTAAAGAGAGAAAACCAAAACTAACCACTTAAAACATTAAACTTTTGTTAATAACCACTTTTGAAATTTTAATTGTTATTAACCACTTTTTAAAAAAATATTCAGTTTATGTTCATAAATTACCAGAGTACCCCTGAAAATAGTGTTTTTTAAACCTCGAAGCAAACTTGAAATCATGACTAAATTGAAATATCCAAACTTGAAATCAAGCCTAAATGGAAATATCAAAACTTGAAATCATGCCTAAATGGAAATATCCAAACTTGAAATCTGGACTAAATTGAAATTAGGATTAGGTTTTTTTTTTTTCCCCTTCTTCTTCTTCCTCTTCTTCTTCCTCAATTGAAATTAGGATTAGGGTTTTTTGAACCAATTGAACCAATTGCAGACCACATCGTCGAACGTCGGTCGTCGTAGTCGCACGAAACCGTCGAACGTCACCCGGTCATCGCACGAACTAGCGGCGGTGCACGAACCCACAGCATGTCGTCGCACGAACCAACGGCGCTGTGCTTGACGACCCACGGCGCCGTTGGTTCGTGAAGGTTGCGCAACGACGTCTGGCACAGCCCGGACAGTTCAACGACGACTCCGGTGATGGGCGACGACTTTGACGATAGGCGACAGGATGGAAAGGAGAAAAGAGATAGAGGATCGGGAGAGAGAGAGAGAGAGCAGAGGAGAGAGAATTTTAAGAGAGAAAAGAGAGAGTGTGTGTTTTGGGGATGGTTTTTATATGAGGGATTTCCAGTAATTTCTCAAAAACATGGTTATTAACAATTAAAATTTCGTTTGTGGTTAAAAAAGAATTTTCCATAATATATGTGGTCATTTTTGGCAATTTCCATATAAATTAAAATAGTGTGTTTGGGAAATTTTAATCAGCTTAACATGTCAGACAAACTAGAATTAAGCATCCACGTCACCAAACCATGTCATCAGCAAGACAGCAAAAGACGCGCGACAACACCGCGTGTAGAAGCAACCCTAGGTCATCAAACTTGTTCGCCGACACATGAATTAAGTCCCCTAAATTCGTGATAGCTTGCTAAAACAACTTCATGCAGTGAGGAGATCTAGCTCGCTACACAAGTAATATTTGCAAAATACAATATCTTTGACGAATCATTAACAATTCAGAAATTCACGAAGACTATACCGAAATAAGGAAAGGCAATCATCGTCATAATGAATAAACTAATAGAAAACGAATAATCATGGAAATCTAGAAGATTGACTTTTGCAAGGAAAGATTTCTCTATACAAGACTAAAGGATCATCAAGATGTGATCCTTTTAAAATCTCACGTCAACACGAGACTTTGCTTGGATGACAAGAATTAGGGTGACACCCTGGTCTCTTTATAAATGCATGTCAGAGGCAAAGGGGAGAGAGAGAGAGAGAGAGAGAGAGAGAGACGAAATCAAGCTTGTAATTGGAATCAATCTCTTTTCCTGTTGTTACAACAATCGTGGTTTTTTCCCTGCCTTAAGGGTTTTCCACGTAAAAACTCTGGTGTTGTTTATTTTTGTTTATTTTATTCATCATACATTGCATTTACGTAGCAGGAAGGTGCTTTGATTATAAGCTTCACAGCCAATCTAAGTATCAAGTATCAACTTGCCTACGTGTCATTGTTGGCAGCTGATTAGCCTACAATCCATAAATCACTGTCAACACTGTAGAAGCATCCCTATCAATTATAGTGCATAAAAGTACTCATTAATTGATATATGCTTCCCACATTTCCATGGTACAAATTTAAAATGGAAGAAGTCATTCTAAGATTCTCTAATCTAATAATTAGAAAGATGTAGTTAGAAGAGATTGGTGGGTAAAAGCTGACTCGCCTCACATGTGCTTCTAATCATTCATATAATAGGTTTGTTGGGTCGATTTATTTCTCGCTCACTCAGTTGGGTAGAGTATAGGATTGGGAGTGTGCCAGAGAAACGTAAGTAAAAACTTCTAGTGGGCACTTTGTTCAATATTCTACCAACCCAGAGGAAGGACAATCGAATTTTTCGGCCCAAATTTAGGCGAGGTGGGAAAGTTCCACCCACCCGTGAATAAGTGGATGGCTCAAGCAAGGGTTACACAAACCCATTTAGTTAGTTGTGACTATTTTTTTTTTATTATTATTTTTGTTGAAGTATTACAATATATTCTGACACCACCAAACAAATTAGGGTTTTGTCAAGATTAAGCGCTACAAGTGCGGATATTTACTATCACAATACTAAGAAGAAAACTCTTTATACATGTTTGTAAAATAACCATGGTGGGACTCGAACCTACGCCACTAATATAGTAACATAGAAGGAGACGTTCACTACCACCCGTGTGTTGTCTCTTGCTTTTTGATTGAAGTTTATTTGCAAATGTGGAAAATCAATGTGCTCTCTCTTTACATGCAATTTTTTTTACAAACAAAATTATACTAGATTTCCCACAACAATATGTAATCATTCAATCCATATTTATAACAGTGGACAATCCTTATCTCTGTAAAACTAGTAAGTAAATCACATATTCTTTCTTTAAAGCTTTTACCTTTCACTTTTTTTTTCTTTTCTTTTTTTTTTTTTTTGCACAAGTTTCATTTTGTACATGTTTCCTTTTATTGATTGTGTTTATCTGGTGATATAACTTTTTATTCTATACCAAGAAATATTGATTTGCTAGATATGATGATATGATCCGATTAAAGCATTAGCTCACTAAATTGTAGTATTGTACAAAAAATATTTAAATCTAGCTAGATAAAGTTAACGAATAGGAAAAATAATCCTTGGGTAGTCTCTCTAAGTAAGGTGAAGGTCTATCCTCACCCGCACAGCTGGATCAACCATTTTATGAGCTTCAGCGATTGAACTTTCTACAATCAAACAATTTTTTTTTTTTTTTTTTTTTTGTAAACTACAATCAAGCAATTGGTACATGACAGCAGAACTGCAGAAGTAAAATTATGCTTATTATTATTATTATTATTACAAACAATATTTATCAGTTAATTATTTGAGAATTATTGATATGGATCAAACCACTGATGTTTGAATTTTAATTAGAATGATAATTCAATTAAATTCAATCAAACAGATAAATGGGATAAAAAGATATTAAATTTAAATTACATTTAAATTAGAGTGTCAATATCCATCCAGATAAGATTTTGGACCCTGTAAATTGAGTGCTATTCATTTTAAAACAGTATTCAGAACGTATTATTTAGAGCATTCTAAACCAGAGAGTTTAAAACAGTGTGTTTTTATTTTGCCGGTCTTTTCCAATGATAGCAAATTGCACGGTGAGTTGAGGAGGAGAATGGAGATGCATGGACCCTCCATTTCTTTTTCTTTACCTTCCATAAGTTTTTTAATCTATTCCCTTTTATTTATTTATTTTTAATTTTTTCAGATTTTATTTAATTGTAAAATGTGTTTTAATTTATATAATTATAAAATATATAAACCAAAAATGTTAATGTAAAAAGCTATGATAAAAATGTGAAAATAAATAAATAAAAGAAGTAAGAACCGGAGGATGCGCCTCCTCCAACTTTCTAACCTTCTATTTATTTAATGTATTATTATTAAGTTAGTTTTGATATTAAAATTGGGAAAGGTTGTTTTGATGTCCCTCTTGGTCAGGTGTTTGCGTTTGAGACTGAGTTTATTACAGCATCGATGGCCACTGATTATCATTACAAAAAAAACTGTCTTTCTTGAAAGTTTTTTTTTTTACAGTTCTCAAAAACTGCCAAGAATTACAAGTTCTTGACAGATTTTGAGAACTGTCAAGAAAGACAGGTTTTCTTGACACTTGATAGTTTTTTTTTTTTTTTTTTTAAATTATCTTTAATAATTTTTTAAAACTTTTACTTCTTATTTTCAACACCAAACAAAATCCCGATATGGATTTATTTTACAGTAAGATATCGGTTTTTGGGCAAACCGATATTGGATAAGTAAAATTTTAAATTTAATAAATTTACTTTTAAATCATTTACTTTTTAAAAATTCAAAAAAAATAATTTAAAAAAATTGTTTATTTATTTTGCACCCTCTTGTTTCATACTAAGTAACACGTTAATAATTCAATTACCCATTTAAATTAGTCTTACATTTGTTCATTAAATTGCAATATGCATGTTGAGAAATATCTCCCCTGTAGTGAGAATTGTATTCCAAATCATGTTTATTACAGTTGATGTCACAAGTCTCTTATAGTCTATGTTTGGTTGGATGGAATGGAATGAAAAGAAAGCCATTCCATTCGTTTGGTTTGTTAAAATGCAATAGAATGGTGATTCCATTGGAATGGGGATTCCACCATTTTGGTGGAATGAGCATTACATCCCAAAACCAATAGAATGTCCTTCCATTCCAAACTAAAATTTATATTCCATAAATACCCTCATATGACCCAACTCCATTCCAAAAATACCCTCCTTTCCAAAAATAATATATTATTATTATATATTATATTAATGATATATAAATATATAAATATATATTATATATTATATTATTATAATATATATAACGATAAATAAACATATATAATATAATATATATATATTAAAGTATTATATATATATATATATTGTATGTATTATATGTATTGTATATAATATATATATGTATTTTATAAATATATATATTATATATTATATATTAATATATTATATATTTATATTATATAAATATATTATTATATATTATATAATATCATATAATATAATATAATATAATATATATTATATATTTATATCTATATATATATATATTATTATATGTATTATATATAATATATATATGTATTATTTATTATATTATTATATATAAATTATATATTAATATATTAAATAATATATATTATATATTTATATTATATAAATATATTATTGTATAATATATATATATATTATAAATTATATATATTATATATTTATATATATTATATTATATTATATATTTATATATATTATATTATATTATATATTTATATATATTATATTATATTATATATTATATAATATTATTATATTAAATAATATATAATTATATATATATAATATACTTTTATATTTTATTATTATTATCCATAATATATCATGTTATTATGAATGTTTTATAATTAGGGGTATTTTGGTCAAAATACAGTTAACTCCATCCCATTCCGTTGTTAACCATACAAAGTAATACAAATTCAGAGACTAATTCTAAAGTTCCAACCAAACAAAAAACTTGTTTTCCTTTCTTTTCCATTCTCATTTTCATTCTCATTTACATTACCATTCCACCATGTAACCAAACATGACCATATAGTATTGACCAATAATTCGACTATATATGTTTTAAAAAATATAACTTTATTAAAAGTTTCAATAAATATTTTTTAATATATGTCTTTCGTAGAAATTAAAATTTTAATTAGTTGAATAAATTTAAATTTATCTAACAAGGTTTTTATTATTATTATTATTATTTCTAACAACTCATATAGTGATATGAACCTCACCAAGAATAGTGAGATCCGGAACCAATATATGGTAACGAATGATCATTTTCTAATTCAAGTTTTTAAAAACAAAGAAAATAAAGGACCGTGACCCATTATCTATATGGAGATAAAAACCAACGGTATCAAGAAGGTTGTAGACGCCACACTCAAGAACAAGAAAAAAGGTGAGTGATAAGTCAAGGTTTGAACGCCACAAGGTAGAACCTTGATAAATTCATAGTTCAATGAAGAACCAAGAGAAAAAGTTCTCTCAAATAATATTTTATTCAAAGTCTAATCTGTCAAACAATACATCAATGCATCCTTTAAATACTAGGAAAAGATCTAAACCCTATACGACAAAAGAAAAGGAAATAAACTACTCAACAATTAATTGCCTTACAATTAGGAAAGTAAAAGAATAAAAACTAGCAACTAGTTGACTTTGTTTGGGAAACAAATCAACTATTTATTTGGGAAATAATTAAAAATAGGAAATATGCTAAAATTTGGAATCCTCCAACCCTAGCTTGTATCTCACACCCAAATCAGCTCTTTATTAGGAAATATGCTGAAATTCGGACTCCTCAGCTCAAGTCTTCGCGCAACAAGATAGATGGCTAAATTTGGGCATGTTGTGATCTTTTACGGATGACGGAGTCTTCATAACATCTATAGGGCTCGTTTTGGGCTTTCCGAAAACATATTACAATAGATGATCCGACTTCAGATGCTCTCTATAGAGGCCCATGAAGTTCAGCCCGGATTTGGTCTTCATGTGGGCCAAACTTGGACTTCAGCAACTCAGAATCAGCCCCCATTAAATGCTTCTTTGATCCTCTTGGCCCTTTTAATTGGCCCAACTGGAACATGCATTGGACCCTTTGATGATGCTTCTTGATCCTCATCATTCCCCCTCTCTTCAAAAGGATTCGTCCTCGAATCTTCACCGTAACGTTGTTGATAGCCTGCGACACTTCATCAAAGTCCTGAAAAAGAGAAACATGAACACTAGGCCAAGAAGTTAGCTAATTTGAAAACAAGACATTCAACTCATCATCTTCCTTGGCGTGTGCATTAAGAGCTCCTCTTGCGACCAAAAGCTCTCCATCCACCAGATACTCAATGTCACTTGCATCCTCCAAAGGTGGTATGGACTCAATCTCACTCTCTTTTTTTTCCTCACTAGCAAAAAATTTTGTTTCTTTTTCACTCTTTTTTTCCTCACTAACAAAAATTTCTATTTCTTTTTCACTCTTTATTTCCTCATTAACAAAATTTTATGTTTCTTTTTCACTCATTTTTTCTCTTCTTTTTGTTTCGGCCTCTCTTTCTTTTGCACTCTCACTCTCTTTTCCTAACCTCACTTGATCTTCATACAATTGTCTAAAAGAAGGTTCGGACTTGGCCTTGAAACTAGGTTGGTCACCTCTCTCGTTCCAATTCGGTTCCCATGATGAAAAAGAACTCGAATGATGCCCAATTCGTGTGGAACCCTTCCTCTTCAATCGTTGATCCAACCTCATCTCTAACTGATCAAACTTTTGATCAAATAATTTTAAGAAATGTTTGACATCGAACTTTTTTGGTGGATCGTTAGACATTTTTTTTTTTTTTGTAATGGATCTAATCAACTTCTTTTTTTTTTTTTTAAATCGGAATCTGATCAAACTTTTTTTTTTTTTTTTATCAAACAAAAAAAAAAGAAATAACAAAAAAAAAAAAAAAAGGGATAGATCAAACCTGATTTAGAAGCCTAAGCTCTGATACCAATTGATATGAACCTCACCAAGAATAGTGAGACCCGGAACCAATATATGGTAATGAAGAATCGTTTTCTAATTCAAGTTTATAAAAACAAAGAAAATAAAGGACTGTGACCCATTATCTATATGGAGATAAGAACCAACAGTATCAAGAAGGTTGTAGACGCCACACTCAAGAACAAGAAAGAAGGTGAGTGATAAGTCAAGGTTTGAACGCCACAAGGTAGAACCTTGATAAGTTCATAGTTCAATGAAGAACCAAGAGAAAAAGTTCTCTTAAATAATATTTTATTCAAAGTCTAATCTGTCAAATAATACATCAATGCGTCATTTAAATACTAGGAAAAGATCTAAACCCTAGATGACAAAAGAAAAGGAAATAAACTACTCAGCAATTAATTGCCTTATAATTAGGAAAGTAAAAGAATAAAAACTAGCAACTAGTTGACTTTGTTTGGGAAACAAATCAACTATTTATTTGGGAAATAATTAAAAATAGGAAATATGCTAAAATTCGGAATCCTCCAACCCTAGCTTGTATCTCACGCCCAAATCAGCTCTTTATTAGGAAATATGCTGAAATTCGGACTCCTCAACTCAAGTCTTCGCGCAACAAGATAGATGGCTAAATTTGGGCCTGTTGTGATCTTTTACGGATGACGGAGTCTTCATAACATCTGTAGGGCTCGTCTTGGTCTTTCCGAAAATATATTATAATAGATGATCCGACTTCAGATGCTCTCTGTAGAGGCTCACGAAGTTCAGCCCGGATTTGGCCTTCATGTGGGCCAAACTTGGACTTCAGCAACTCAGAATCAGCCCCTAGTAAATGCTTCTTTGATCCTCTTGGCCCTTTTAATTGGCCCAACTGGAACATGCAATGGACCCTCTGGTGATGCTTCTTGATCCTCATCATATAGGTTATATATAAATATTGTTCAATTGTTAACAAATCAACTCTTGTAGTCAAGTGGTAAAGACTTACAACTTTTGACTTGAGATCTCAAGTTCAACTCTTGTAGGGCAGGGTGGCCGGAGACAATGGCAGCGGCGGTGGGCAGTGGTCGAAGGCGACGGGGGAGGTGGTGTATAAATATAAAAAATGTTATTTAATTAAATATTAAATAATAACAGTTTTTAATAATTAAATATTATAAACATATCTTGACAATTAAAAATTGTCAAGAAAAAAAAAATTGTCATTAAAAAAAAAAAAAAAAAAAAAAAAAAAAACTGTCATTGTTTACTGTTTTCCAAACTGTCAATAAAACCTTTATTGACAGTTAAAAACTGTCAACAAAAACTAGTATTTTTTTGTAGTGTATGCTTGAAAGTATGGGTGGCGTCGGATTTGGCTTGAGAGTGTCTCCTTTTATGTGGTTCAGCTACTTTGGTCTCGTTTAGAGTAGGTTCCTTGGCGGGTTCGGCAGGCTTGATAGCGATATATCTATCAGCTTTCACGAATGGAGTTTTAGGTGTTAGATTGTGGATGCTCTTTCTAAGCATACTTTAGAGCTGGAGGTTGATGCTTGATGGTTCTCCACCCCGTCTTTCTGCTCTTTGTTAGTTTGCAATGACTACATGGGTCGGGAGTCTTTTCCGTTTCCTGATGTTTTCTGTTTCTGTTTGATGTGGCATGCGTGTCACTGTTTTGGTTGGGGTTGTTTCCCCTTGGTTTTTGTGCATTTTTGGTTTTCGTTACTCTTTATTATTTTCTTTTCTCATTTATTTAGATGGATATTGCTTAGGAATTTTTCAGCATATGATCGCTTGTGATGTTTTTTCCTTTTAGGTCAGTCCAATTTTATAAAAAAAAATTAAAATTAAAATTGGTGCAAATAGTTCATTAATACATATATATATATATATATTAGTTAATTATAATTATATTTTTTTTTTTTTAATTTTCTAGTAAAGTTTTTCTCATGTTATTTTTTTATAAGGATATTTTGGACAATACATGTGAGGATTAAGGTGTAAAATTGTAATAAGTTTTTTAGGGTAAAATCATCAATCTAGCTTAATTAAATGATAAAAGGCAAATTTGTATTTTAACAAGTTCTGTTACAGTTGACTGTTAGTAATTTAATCAAATGGACTAAAATGCTAAATTTTGAAAAAAAATGAGGGACTAAAGTTACTAAAAAGACAAAGACGTTTAAAAAGATGACATTTCACAAAAAAGTAAGGACTTTAGTGAAATTTTTCCTTTTCTAAAACATTTTTGTTTTTGTTTTCATAATTGTTTTATTTTAGTTATATAGAAAATCACTTAATTTTATTTTTTATTTACAATAGAAAATCACTTAATTAATCATATTTCATTAGATTTAATTAAAGTCAACTAACGTTCAATTAATTATAAGGGTTTTTTTATTGATTGTTCAAACTAGAGGTTTTGATATGGCATTTTATCACAAGTTGGGGGGTTTTAATATTTTCCCTTTCTCTAAACCATTCTCATAAATTTTATATGTTTTTAATTCTGTCACGGTCTTTAACCACATTAATATTTTTTGCTTCAAGCATTTAAAATACTTTAGAGTATCTCCAATGTAAATATGTATTTTTGAGTTTCTAAATAGTGCCACATCAGCATTTCTATTTATTATGGGCCCACTTTTAAAAAAAAAAATTAGAGAAATGCATATTCACATCTCCAATGCAATTATCTAAAGTCAAATATGCATCCATTTTGTGTCCAATCATAATAAAACAATTATTACACTATCTCTCTTCTTTTATTTTACAATTAAATGAGGTTTAATCTTATTAGTGGTAAGAGTTGAAAGCTTTAATCTTATTGGTGGAAAGAGTTAGAAATCCTAGTCAGTATTTCTAAGAGAGTTTCTAGAATTAGAAACCTAACTCCATATTCTCTAACTTTTTTTTGGTCACATTATCTCCATATTCAACTTAGATAATAGCATTGGAGAAAATTTTTCTAACTTTTTTAATATATATTCTATGTGGCACTCCATTTTCTCCAAATGCATAATAGCATTGGAGATGCTCTTAACGACAAAATATAATTGCTTCTTGACTCAAAATTCTCCATTGAAATCCACTAAAAAATTAATATTTTGGTTGACATTATTATTTATAATATTTAAAGTTAGCCAAATGTATAAATATATATATATATTTTTAAAAAGATAATTTTTTTTTCTTTTTCATATTTGTTTCTTTGATTAAGTTAATAAATATCGATTTGAGATTTAATTTTATTTTAACAAACAAGTTTACAGTTTTTAATCTATATAAATTTAAACAATCCTAAAAATTCAATCTCGATATTAATCAAGTTTCAAAATAATATACATATAGTTTCACTACAAACAATAAATTAAATCATAGATTCAGCACTAAAAACGTTTTTTTCTCTTAAAAAAAAAATGACATTTGTAGAGTGAGAATCAGGAGGGCTTGAGGAGAAATGGCAAGAGAAAGAGTTCGAAAGAGAAAAAAAAAGGTTACAGAGAGATGATTTAATTCCAGCAAAATAGCATTTTTATTGGTTGCAATACTATGTTATTATTAAAACAAAACTTATTAATTTAGTGTTATGTCATAAAATAAGGTGAAAATGTGTTATTTATACCCATTTTCTTAAAAAAAAAAATTGATAATAACTTAACACGTATATGTATTTTTCTATTATAAAAAGTGGTATTATCACTAAAGTCCCTATTTTTTCATGAATTGTCACATTTTTAAACGTCTTTGTCATATTAGTCACTTTAGTCTCTTGTTTTTTTTTAGAATACATCACTTTAATCCATTTGACCAAAAAGCTAATTGTCAACTATAACAGAATGTGTAAAAATACAATTTGACCCAGGAATAGAACCTTCAACCTTAGGCTATGTTTGGTAGGGAGGAAAGAAAATAGGAAGGATGAAAAGATTTGGAGGGATAGAAAACATGAGGGAAAGAAAGGAAAATGATTTTCCCTCGAGCTGTTTGGTAAACATGAAGGAAAAAAAGGATCTTTTTATCACTTTTACTATTTTAACCTTACATTATATTTTATATTAATTAAAAAAAAAAAAAAAAAAAAAAAAAAGAGGATAAAATTGTAATTTAAGTCCCCAAAAAAGCAACTATTTCTTTCCCTCCCTTTTCCTCCCACTTTTGGGAGGAAACAAAATGGTGGGTCCCACACTCACATTTTTCCTTCCACTTTTCCCTTCCCTTCATTTTTCTTTCCATACCAAACACACACTTCTCCATTTTCTCCTCACTTTTCCCTCCACCCATTTCTTTCCTCTCCCTACCAAACATAGCCTTAAGGTTAAAAACCACAAGCTTTAACGAATTGAGCTACTCTAACTCGTCGTTGATGGTTTGTTGATTTAAATGTATATATGGTTATATAATTTGTTTCAACTGATTTAAATATGTTTATATAATTTAAAATAAACTCATATTTAATAATAATATATAAAAACATATTTATGAAAATGAAAAAGAAAATAACAAAATGAAACCTAGAAAATCAAAGCCCATAATTTTTTTTCTTTCTGTTATTGGATTTTTTTCCTTTTCAAAAAATATATTATTTCAATTTGATAAAAAAAAAAAAAAAAAACCCAGAAAATCAAATCCCATAAATTGAAAAGGAAAAAAAATCAACAAAAAAAATAATAAAAAAAATAAACTAACATTTATATAATTTAAAATAAACTCATATATAATAATAATATATAAAAACATATTTATGAAAATGAAAAAGAAAATAACAAAACAAAAGGAAAAAAAAAGGAAATTTTCAATTTTTGGGATTAGATTTTTTGGGTTTTTTTTTTTTTTTTTTAAATTTTTTTTTATTTTTATCAAATTGAAATAATATATATTTTTTGAAAAGAAAAAAAAAATTACCGGCTTTAATTTTCTGGATTTTCTGGGTTTCATTTTGTTTTGTTATTTTCTTTTTCATTTTCATAAATATGTTTATATATTATTATTATTAAATATGAGTTTATTTTAAATTATATAAATATTAGTTTTTTTTTTTTTGTTGATTTTTTTCCCTTTTCAATTTATGGGATTTGATTTTTTGGGTTTTTTTTTTTTTATCATATTGAAATAATATATTTTTTGAAAAGGAAAAAAATCTAAAAAAAGAAAGAAAAAAAAATTATGGACTTTGATTTTCTGGATTTTCTAGGTTTCATTTTGTTTTGTTATTTTCTTTTTTCATTTTCATAAATATGTTTTAATTAATTATTATTAAATATGAGTTTATTTTAAATTATATAAACAGATTTAAATTAGTTTAAACAAATTATATAACTATATATACATTTAAATCAACAAACCTTCAGCAATGAGTTAGAGTAGCTCAGCTGGTAAAAGCTTGTGGATTCTAAACTTAAGGTTGATGGTTCGATTCCTGTTGGAGGCGTTTCAATTGTTTTTAAGGGTTAACCAGTTATTATTGAAACTGGAGGGACTAAAAGAAAAAATTAAAAATAACAATAGAGGGTAAAATTGTATTTTTACATATTCTGTTATAGTTGACTGTTATTTTTTTGGTCAAATGGACTAAAATGACGTATTTTGAAGAAAAAAAAAAAGGGACTAAAGTGACTAATATAGCAAAAACGTTTAACAATATGACAATTCATGAAAAAGTAGGGACTTTAGTGATAATACCCCTTATAAAAAATAAAAAAAAAACAACGTAACCTATTAAAATTTTATCGAGTTTAGTAAATTTGAAATTCAAAAGAGATAAAACTTGTATGACTGTAGAAATTGCAACCCAAAGAAATTATTTATACACCCATTTTTTTATGGGCAAATTACATAAACTTGTCTTGACTATATGAATAATTATACTAAATCCAGTAAAAAAAATCATAATGACACTAAACTCCCCTTGACCCGTTGACTAATGGTTGACCACCGTTAGTCAATCATGGAAAAGGGACAATGTCCATTTTCCCCATGTTCTAGTATTTCGAAATATTATATTAAATAAATTAATGAATTAAAAATAAATAAATATGTATATAAAAAAAAAATCAAATAACTGTTAAAAAGAAATTAGAAAATTTTGAAAAAAAGAGATATAAAAATTAAATAATTAAACAAAGGGTGCCGATATTGACACCCATAAATATGATAAGCACACCCATATTTTAATAAAAAAAATTAATTACAAAAATATCCTAATAGGAATTTACCAATAAGGACGAATTAGTTTAATTTAAAATAAACCAAATACTATGTACACCCATTAATTACAATCATATCTTCAATTATATCACTTTATTATAAAATAAAATATAAATAAATAAATAAATAAATAATAAAAAAATAAACTAAACTCTAATTAAACCCTAATTCTATTTCAAGTATCAAAATCTCTCATTATCATATAACAAAGTAATGGAAAAAGAAATTACAGAGGACTCTGATCGTATAGAGACACGTCTTTCTTTTTTTTTTCTTTTTTTTTTTCTTTTTTTTGTTATGACCGGTCAAAAGTACAATGTGGCAAAATGTGATCTAAGAGATGTAAATCAGTTTCACCAACATCTCCAAGATACCTTACATTTTCTATTTCAGTCTCGACACAAAGATCAACCAAGGAGGGAGCTTTTTGCATAGTTAAGAAAGGCACGCCTATATTTCTCTTCTCAAGCATGTTCCTCATCTTTTGTTTTTCGAGTGTGGCTGATACAAAAGAATATACATCGAAACACATAATCACAACCATCAATAAACTAAACTCATATCCACTAACTTACGAATGAACGCAGTAAAGAACAAACTCAACAATAATTAATTTAATAATTATTTTTGGACTGCCATGGAAGCTCCGGTAAAATCAATTAACTTTACTTCTAATTCATCGAAATTATCATAAAGAAACAATCTTGTTGAATTGTAAAATAATCTCCAAAAAATAAAGTTACAGATCAATAATATTGAACAAACAAAAGTTAAAGAGAGATTAGAATTTATCAACAGTATAATACAACTCCGTGATCAACGGCAGATACTCATGTGTGTTTCGAGTATGGAGAAATTAAGAATTTATCATTTGTAAAATTGGGTGTGTTAATAACTTAAGTGGGTTTATAAATAAATTGTATTAAAATGAAAACATTCATTTAAATAAGGGTACTATTTGCATTAAGATGGTTGTTTATATCAATGTTTTAATTTTAAATTTTAGACAATAAATATGGGTGTGCTTATCATATTTATAGGTGTCAATATCCGTACCTTTAAAAGAAATCAAAAAACTATTGCAAAATAAAATGATCTCTCCAAATCTCCATAGTCCATAGAGATCAAATGGAGGAGAAATCGATCTCCATTAGAGGAAATCTAAAATCTCCATTAATGGAGATGGCATATATCTAGTCATGGCGCAGGTTCGGTTCGAACAAGTGAACTAAATCGGAACCGAACTGGAAAAACCAGAACCGAAACCGTATCGGAATTGGTCCCAGGGCGGTTTCGGTTTCGGTTTCGGTTCCGGTTCCGGTTCCGGTTCCATATTTTGAAAAACCACCAAGTTCAAATTAGACTAGAACCAACGGTTTCGGTCTGGTTAGAATTGGCGGTTCCAACATTAATTTTTTTTTATAAAACTCATCTCTCTCATCTCAAACTCTCAGTCTCTCTCTCTCTCTTTCTAAATTTGGTTGACCAAACTGGTTCTCTTCCAAGACTTGAAGTTTGATCGTTTCTTCATCCCGTCGTCGGCGATCGACGGTCGCTCTCTCTTCGATCTCTTCTTCTTCTTCTTCTTCTTCGATTCAGAGGGTTGATTTTGGTGATGGGAGATTTACTGATTTGGACCGATGGTGGGTGATTTACTGATTTGGGGTTGTTTTAGGTGATTTGTGAGAGAGAGTGGGGTTGATTTGGGGTTGTTTTGGGTGATTTGTGAGAGAGAGTGGGGTTGATTTGTGTTAACTGATCTGGGACTTTGACCTTGTGTTAATTGATCTAGAAATCTGGAATGTTGGATATGTTATATGTATGTGAGTATGTGACTCAGTGACTAGGTTAAATAAATAAATTTTGGTTTAGAACCGTTGGAACCATCAAACCGGAACTAGAGGAATCGATTCCGGTTTTGGTTCCTGACGACATGTCTACATATATCCATTGATGGAGATTTTGGTTCCAGATCTTCTCCAAAAATGGAAAAGATCCGCATTCTCCATTAATGAAGATTTTTTTAGGAGATCTGGAACCATATTTCTTCCATGGAGAATCTCTATTATATATATATATATATATATATATACACACATATATTTTTTTTCTCTAAATTTTTCAAATAATTTTTATTGTTTGTGTTTTTAGATAAGATTGTGATGGTAAAGAAGATGAAGGGTAGAGAAGAAGAAGATGAAGGGTGGAGAAGAAAGAAGCTGAATTATTTAGGGGTTGCAGTTTGCTTTGTATTGGGTTGTGATTTGGTCTCTGAAAATTGAAGGAGGGGATGAAACATATTTTTTTATTAATATTATTATTAATTAATAAATTGTTAGGTCTGATGTGGTGATATATTATTGGGCACTTTTTTTTTTCATTTATTTAATAACACTAAATAATACCAAATTACCCTTCACTAGTTAGTGACTAATTGTTGTCAATGGTTAGTCAACCGTTAGTTAACGGGTCAATGGTAAATTAGTGTTATTATAATTTTTTACCAGTTTAAGTGTAATTATGCATATTAACAAGGTAAGTTTGTGTAATTTTTCCATTAAAAAAAAAATGGGTATACAAATAATTTCTTTGGGTGGCAATATCTGTACCAAACTTGTATATGTTTCCAAATAAATGTTGCCACGATTAATGCACAAATAATAAATGTCAGTCAAGAATATGGGAAACTTAATCTTATAGTCAAAATTTACATGTAATATAAGAACAACTGCCAACAGGGGCGTAGCTCAGCTGGTAGATGGTTGAGCTTGGGACTTAGGCAAATGACTCACAGGTCAGCGGTTCGAATCCTACCAATGACGAAAGCTTTAAAAAAAAAAAATTACTTGATCCCGAATGAATAGATATTGTCAAAAAAAAAAAAAAAAAAAAAAAAAAAAAAAAAAAAAAAAATTGATTAAAATTGTTAAAACCATAAGGTGGTTTCCTTGGTGGTCTAAGGCTTGGGATGAAAATCTCAAGTCCTTGGTTCTACTATTGGCAATTGCATTATGGCCAGCCATCAGGGCGCTAATTCAGCTGGTGGAAGGACGAGCTTGGGGCACGGGTAACTACCAGGTCAGCTGTTCGAATCCTACCCAGGCGAAGACGAGTTCTGATTTACCCGCTTGCATCTTTGTGTGGCCGAAGGTGTGGGTTGGGGTTTCCTATCTGTCCTACTCCATGGTGAGTCATGCAATGGGGGAGGATAGGCTGATGGGTGTCTAAATGAAGTCCGGAATCCTCGATACCAATATATATATATATATATATACAATCTTTCTATTGTCAATTCGTCCTGACAATAAATATATCAGGACGAAGAATATGAACCACAGATTATGAAGAAGTTTTGACAAGTGCATACACTTTGAGTCAAAGTATGTAAATCTAGTGGTCCACATTCTTCGTCCTGATATATTTATTATCAGGATAAACTGATAATAGAAAATCTGTATATATATATATACAAGTGACAATATCCGTTATGAGTTTCTTTCTTAATTTCCTTTTCACATGTCACTTTTTAATTAGGGCAAAGCAAAGCAGCAATAAATGTCACATAAATGGTCATAGTCATTGTTGAATAACAATATTAAAACCAGACAAACTAGGGTCCTTCTTTCTTCTTCGTTGGTCCTCTTTGATTGCTCATCGCTTTTGTACAAAACAACCTAGTATTCATCACCACCTCAAAAAAAGTTTTTTAAAAAATAATAATAACAAAACAACTCAAAAACTTCCATCTATTTTCTCTTTCTAAAAACTTTAACGAAATTATAAATTTTGAATATTACTCTACATAATAATTTTGTAATTAATTCTTTTCAATTCGTAATAATTAGAAGAGTAATTGGCACAAATCCCTCCCAGACTATACCAGCTTTTGCATGTTGCCCCCTAAACTATTTTATTAGGCACTAAACCCCCTGAACTATCACTTATTGGCAATCCTTTGGGTTTTTTCCCCCGTGAGGGAGCATCTTTAGTCTTGTTCTGTCAATAAGTGATAGTTCAGGGGGTTTAGTGCCTAATAAAATAGTTTAGGGGGCAACATGTAAAAGCTGGTATAGTCTGGGGGAGATTTGTGCCAATTACTCTAATTAGAATGTGAAAGAGAAGAACAAATTAATAGAAATTTCTTGGAAATTTGTCAATGTCGAACAATCCATTTTCAAACATATATGTATATATATACAGTCTTTCTATTGTCAGTTCGTACTGACAATTAATATATCATAACGAAGAATGTGGACCATAGATTATGGAGAAGTTTTGACAAGTGCATACACTTTGAGTCAAAATATGTAAATCTAGTGGTTCATATTCTTCGTCCTGATATATTTATTATCAGGACGAACTGACAATAAAAAATCTGTATATATATATATATACAGTAATTTTCAAGTCAGCACCCCCTCATTGTATTACTATCAACACATTTTTAATGAAAACCATTGAATTTAAAAGATGATTTGATAAGGATGCTTTGATAAGTGCATGCAGTCGAATCAAAGCATTTAAATCTAATGGTTTTCATTAAAAAGTGCTGACTTGAAAATTATTATTATTATTATTATTATTATTATTATATATTACTGTGAGAGAGTGCATGCATTTTCCCATCTTACTTTTTACAATGTTATGACATGGCGAAGAACCAAATCCTGATTTTGTTGGACCCACAAAATAAGTGTAAACGATGATTCTTTAATTCTTTAATGGGTCAAAACTTATAATTAATATGATTGATTTTAGAGATTATTTGTTTATTTATTTTTCTTATAACATCATGCTCATCAGCTCATGGTCTCTTATTATGACTTTTGACAACAACTTTAATTTTAAAGACTTTCAAACACCTCTCGAATTTTGCTAGAATCTATCACGTTCATAAAAAACTTTTGAAAATGAAGGTGTTGGCTTTATGTTTATGTTCATGGATTTTGGAATTCTCGAAAATGAAGGTTACAGAAACTATAAGAAACCTTGAGTAAAATGAAATGGCGGAATGATCCTAATTAATTAGATTCATGCATGTAGTTGCTTAAAGTTAAATTGCACAAGCAGCAATGAAAAGATTAATATAATAAAATGATTAATATCTCCCAAATTGCAAATAGCTTATTAATTATTAATTAGCTCAATCCAAAAAAGTACTATCTATCAAGCATCAAGGAGATTAACATGCACCAGAACCAAAATTTTAAGCAACTAAACATAAAAAAATAGTTTAGAATTGAAAATTTAAACACGTTGAAGGTCTGGTGCAAATGATGTTTAAATGGTCATGAGCAAAGGTCCAAAGTCATGCAATTTGTTCAATTAAGTCATACGGGTTCATGCACCATGTCCATAATGGTTCGTATTCCATGGCCCCATCTTGTTCCAATTAGGCAATTACTTAGCCATTACATCATCAAAATTGCAAGTTGGCCTGCCACTGAAACCCCATTGGTTGATCTTCAAACCCCACCCTTCTCAAGAGTTTTTTACACTTTTCTCACCTAACCTTTTCTCTCCCACATCTTTTTTTTTTTTTATTCATACAAACTTGTTCTAATCGCACCTCCCCAAAAGTGGAAACATTAAAAAAATATATATGATTCTCTAAAAGTTTTTAGTTGATTAATTATGGTTTTTTTTTTTTTTTTGGGAATGGATAAGTGGATAATAATAATAATAATAATAAAGATTAAATGTGGAACTTATGAGCTATAAATTTAATTACCCATATCTAAAAAAGAAAAAGAAAAACATTAACAACTATTTTCTTACATAATTTTAAGATTATAACGGTGACATTAATCTCATACATACCTCTTAAATTTATTTAAGTAACATTCGTTAATGTCCATTTGTGATCCTTGCACGGTTAATAAATCCACAATTTATCATCATCCAATGTGATTTGGTGGTGAATAACACTCATTTAGTTTGATAATGTATTTCAGGTTCAAGTTGCTATTATCGCAGGTGATATATAAAAAAAAAAAATTCAAAATTTATCTCAATGATATACAAGATAATAAATATAAGATTAGAGATTTTTGTAACTTTTTAAGGAAAAAGCATAACAAATTACATTATCATGTTTCTAAATTAGAAAGACATATTAAAGGAAAGTATATAATGATAGAGTGGAATATTATTGGATTTATGATTTTATTAGATATTATTGACATCAATTAGCTAAACAAGTTGAATATTTTTAATGGACAAGTTGATGATAAATGTATTGATCAAAGAGAACATTCAAATCTTAGGAATAAGTCTTCTCCCAACAAAATATATATTAATAATAAATTAAAGTACCATTTTTATTTTATTGTTTTTGAATCAAAAGTGATATATTGCACTAATTAATATTGTAAGGGGCTGCAGGTAGCTGGACTAGATAGATAGGTAGCTGAGTAGCTGACTGTTGATTCCGGCAACGGTGACGGTGCCGGATAGGCTGTGGAACCCTAATTGATTCGGATATGTATGGTTGGTCTTCAATAATAAAAGGACCCGGTCATTTGTGGGGGCTTTGGCTTATGATTAATTTATTAATAAAATAATTTTTTTTTTTTTTTGATAACATTAATAAAATAATATTTAAATATAAAGAAAGTAAAATTGCAATCTAACTATCTTAAGAAGTGACTATGTACTATGAATCTTTAATAAAATTAGTTAGTGCATGAGAAGGAAGTCAAAATTCAAATGACTGATTCTTTTTTCTGCTTGTAATTTATGGGGCCGCCCTATGTAATGTCTCTTCTCGACCAAAACTGTTGTCACGTGACAATGAAATATATGTATATATATATATATATATAGGCAATTTTCTGAGAGAGTTGGTTTATTTTATTTTTAATTTTTAAATCCTTAATTTTTATACATCCTTGAATTGAAATCTAATGACCGGACACTGTCCGGTAACATTGATGTTAACAGTAATTTAACCAAACTCATATATATATATATATATATATATATATATATATATGTCGTTTATCTCCTAAAGGATCCGTTATTTTAACTCAAATTAATGACCTTGATGATATTAATCGATTTTAATGAATTTTGATCTGATTTTTTTTTTTTTTTTTTTGTCGACAATAAATTTAATAAAATCTACTAATCAAAAAAAAAAATTGATGAAATTTTGTCAAGAGTACAACTATTTTTTTTTTCTTTCCATTTTTTTCTATTTTTCATCTCATTTTTTTGATGTTTCATATTCAATAAAATATAGGGAAAAAAAGAGAGCAAATTGCAGTAAACTTCCTTGAGGTTTGGCCTCTTACACCCAGAAACAACTTTATCATTAATTGACACTCACACCCCCTACCGTTAGGTCAAACTTAACTGTTGACTAACTGTTAAATTCAAAAGACTAAACTACCCCTAGTCCATAAATTAAAAGATATAAAAAAAACAAAACAAAACAAAACAAAAACAAAACAAAACAAAACAAAACAAAACAAAAACATTTTTTTTGTTTAAAAAAATGGATCTCCACCATCCATCTCAAACATGGATGGTAGAGATAAGATATAATTTTAAATAATTGAAAATTGAATTGAATTAGAAAATATATAAATTAAAAGAAAAATAGAAATTTCATTAATGCATCTCACCTGCACAAACAATGATATTTTTTTTTTTTTCCAGTTTTTCAATTTTATTTTTTATTTTTGCTTTTTAAAATTGTTCTGTTTTTAAATTTTTGTTTTTCTTTTAATTTATATATTTTCTAATTTAGTTCAATTTTTAATTATTTAAAATTTTATTTGATTTCCACCATCCATGTTTGAGATGGATGGTGGAGATCTATTTTTTTTTTTAAAAATGTTTTTTTTTATTAATTTAATTTAGAGATCAGGGGTAGTTTAGTCTTTTAAAGACAACAGTTAGTCAACAGATATGTTTGACTTAACGTCAGGGAGCGTGAGTGTCAATTACTCTGATAAAGTTGTTTCTATGTGCAAGAGGCCAAACTCCAGGGAGGTTGTGTGCAATTTACTCAACAAAAAAATAAAATAAAATAATAGTTGTAGTGTTTTGAAACTTTTCAAATTTTATTTTAAAAAACGTCTCATTGAACTTACTATCCACAAAATAAATCAGATCAAAATTCATTAAATTAGATAGATTTCATCAAGGTCCTTACTTTAGGTTAAAATAAGGAACCCTTTACAAAAAATCTACTAACCGTAACAAATTTAGAATTTAGAGCAAATGACACTGCTTGAACTCGATATAAAAATAAGGAACCCTTTACAAAAAATCTACTAACCGTAACAAATTTAGAATTTAGAGCAAATGACACTGCTTGAACTCGATATAAAATATAAATATAACTTAAAATTAAAATTCTATGTTATTTTCAATATTATGGATATATATATATATATATATATATATATTATATACAAAAATAAAAGTTAAGCTACTGTGCTATTTATTGCTAAATATTATTTTAGATAATTAAACATATATTTTCTCTATTTTATAATATATGAATGTAACAAAAAGAAACGTGTTTTTTGTTTTCCTTCACAAATAAGATAAAGAGGATTTATACACATCCATTCATCATTAAGTGCTTGTTTGGTTGAACTTTCTACTGCCTCAAAAGGTCTACTCACGACTATTTAAATTTTTTAGAGTTGTTTGGTTGGGCTTTTGAGATTGTCTATTTTAAATTTAGTAGAGGCTAGTAGAGTTTAAACCGCTACTAGGCAAAAGCTCATAGGAAGGTGCTTCTCCAAATAGACCTTTTTTTTAAAAGAGTCTACCAACCAAATAACTATATTTTTTTTAGAAAAAAACTCTATTTCTAATAGATCTACTGCAAGTAGATCTTTTACCAATAGAGGTTTTTCAAAAGCCTAACCAAACAAGCTCTACCATAGTGATCGTGCATTTCCCCTTCATCGCTTTGAGTCTCACCTTTAATTTCCTGGTAAAGGGAGACTCTTTTCCAGTAGTGAGAGTTACATTTGAGATGTGTCAAAAAAAAAAAAAAAAAGTTTGACATAAGTATAGCTAAATAATGTGTCGTTTATTTGCTCAAACCTCACATACTCTTATTATGAATAAGTTGGTGAAATGACATTTGTTAAGGTCATTTTGTACGTAAATTTGGCCCCTATTTCCTATTATTTTCACTCATTTCTCAGGAATTTTTTAATGTGTTTGTTGAGTTTGAGTAGGTAATTATCCCTAAATAAGGTGTTAGAGCTTAACCAAAGAGATTTTGAGGCTAAAATGGCTGAAATTGTAAAGGCATGTGTTGAACGTCCATCTTGCGGAGGTCATAACTTCCTCCTCAAATAGAACTCGATTTCGAGCCACATATATTCGGAAAGCCCCAGATATCTAGTCCCCGGCAACAGCACCAAAAACTTGACGTGTTCTAAATTAAAAAATAGAAAAAAAAATATTTTTACAATTTAAATTATCTTCATTTTTTTTTATTAACAAAAAAAAAAATTGTACTGTTTTTATATTTAAATTTCAAATAAAAAATTGTTTTTTTTTATTAGGCTTAATCAAATTAAATTTATGATTTAATTTTTTGACTTCAATATCCTAACCACTCATGTGCTCTTGATCTGATGTTTGAGACGATTGTTGAATTGGAATGCATTTACATGATTTGTAAATCGATGGTTGGATGTTGAAGTCTAAAAATTAAGTCACAAACTTAAATGCATTCCAATTCAATAATTTTTAAATTAAAGTAGGGGAGGTTTGAGCAAATAAATACATACTGATTCTCTAAATTCACTTATACCAAACTTTAGGGAGGTTTTAGTGTATTTACCCCTATTTAGAATGAATTAAGAGAATTATTGTGGAATATACCGAATGAATAGTTATTGGTAGCTCAGCTGATAGATAGATGGGTTTAGAGTTTGGATAAATGACTCCCAAGTCAACAGCTCGAATCCTACCAATGGTAAAAAACTTAAAATAAAATAAAAATACTTGATCTAGATAAATACTATTAAAAAAAAATTGTCTAAATAAAATGGAAGATTGGGGAGAAGTTGGTTCCATAGCTACTACGTGGGCAACTCATTAATCGATTATGAATATTTCTGGAAGATTGGAAGGACTTTCAACTGATGATTTCTAATTGACTTTCAACTCATTAATTTTCTGGAAGGACTTGCACGGTTTTAGAAAGCGCAGGTGAGAAAATGTATCTGGACCATTTAATTTATTCACTATCAAACAACGACGACACCTTTGTTTCTTTTTCTTCTATTTCTATTTCTAATTCATTTTTCATCATTCCCATCTTTCGCTTTTCTATCCTTTATTTATTTTCTTATTTATAAATTCCATTTCCTCCTTTTCATATTCTAGCTAGCTAGTTGCCCTAATATTTTACATTGGACTATAGCCTAACATATTTCTTACTAATACGTAGTAAGAATTTCAAACTTTAAATACATGCAGCCATTAAATCATCTAGCTAATGAGTAAGAATTGATATCCCAATTTTTGTTTTTCTTTCTTAGAACTATTACACAATTTCAGAAATGGGGGCATGACTCGAACCCATAATCTCATGAATGTAGGTGTCACATTAAAGGTAAAACAATAGTTTCAAATTTAATTAAGTTAGTGGTGGCGCAAACTGTAGAATTTTCATTTTACAGTAAGCAAACGGACAAAAATTAGATTAATTACAAGTACTAATAGGAAGTTTTCCAAGAGGCTGCATGGGCCATGGCCTCTCTAAACCTCTTCATAGCTTCGCCACTAGATGTGACCGGACTTACCACTAAGTCAACCTCGTATTGTCGATCCGAATTTTTGTTAAAGTTTGGATGTCCACATTGAAGAAGCACTTTATTGTTGTTTCTTAGTCTCCGAAAGTTTTACATAAGTTAATTTTATGATATATTTTCTTTCAATACATAAGTTTTTAAACTTCAAGGCAATGTAAATTATATTCTTATTTTGGTGGGGAAAATGTGGGCAATCAAATTTTGTTCTTATGTTATTACAAAAGTTGAAGTGACCCAATGATAAATTCCTACCAGCCAAACCATTAGGGTTGTAGGTTCTAATCTTGTAATCTCTCTAAAGTTTCAAATTTTTAGTTCAAAAACTTCCAAATCCTTCAATTAGGCGTTGGGTCCATTTTTATTGTAACCGCTAAATATTTGCGAATTCGCAACTTGCATGTATAATATAACTATCATGGACTTGCATGTTTATTTTTGTCGGCTTTTATTTATTATATGTTTCCAACTTGCTTTATTATTATTTTTTAAAACTAATACAAATTTGAGTCGGAAAAATGAGATAAAGTTTGAACCCACAATCTCATTGATACAAGTTTTATTGTCACTAAGACAAACTCAATTTCAAATCATCTGTCATCAATAAGTAGGCCATATCTGAAACTTATGATCGTGCTATATTTGGGCATCTTATACCCGGTGTCTATTGTAATTACGTGACAAAGTGGCAACTAAATGTTATACTTGGTGAATTTTGGTAATTAAGTAATGTTAAATATTCCAACTCTATATCCTGATTTACATATATAATAGCTTGTGATGTGTCAATTGATAAATGGATACACATTAAATATTATTTATTTTGCTTGTTGCATGTCATATAAATTAACATATCATAAGTTTATATATAAGTAAAAATATGAATTGGGATATCTCACATTAAAAATGAATAGTTACATATCTTTCTTCTAGAGAGTTCGCCAATTCTACCAAAACCTTCTATTTTCTTGTTAAATATTTATCTTTTTTTGTTTGTTTTTTGTTTTAAATATTATAATAATTCAGGATTTTGAAGGAGGAGATAGACTCAAACCCACAACCTGATGGTGTAGGTGTGCGAGACAAACCACTAGGCCAACCTCATCCGGTCATATTTATCTTTTGTTTCAAATAATGGATTGCATGAATAGATATTAATTGGTTCAATAATGTTGATTTAGTGGCTTGATCTATAATAAATTAATATAAAATATATCCTTCAAATTAAACAAGTGATGATAATAAATAATGTAAAACAGACTGTTAGATATTTGACTTTGTTTCGTATAAGATATAGAAAGAAAAAAAAAATCATATACAGAGTTCTAATTCATAAAACTATTTGAGTTTAATACATTAATTTAACTAACTGTAGAATGAGCCCAAATAAATTAATATGGAAAATACGTTTCAAAATTGATTGACAACCATAAAATGATATATAAAGGAAGAGTAATGCTACAAATCCCACCTAGCATTTACCATAAAGGAATTTTAAAGATATTTCAAGTTTAATTCACCATGAACATAAAATATTAATAAAAAAAAATTGTAAAGTTAAAATTACATAAATTTCCCACAAGTTTAGACAATATTGCATTGAACGGCAATGTTTACCATAATTGCACAAACATCCCTGGAATCCATTAACTAACAGTTGGACTAACTAATTCAAATTTAAAAATATCTTTTACACAACAATTAATAATTAAAATGTCATGCTTTTCAAAACAAAATTAAAAAAATTAAAACTTTATGAAATTATAAACAGAAAATGGATGTAGATAGCACTCTTTACTCTTATGGTTTTGGGATTAACACCAACTTAATAACTTAAGTTTAAATAACACCAAAATATAGTTTGAGACAAAAATGCCCTCACTTTGTTTTCCTTTGTAATTTTTTTTACTTGCAAATTCGAGACTTATTTTGCAAATTTATGACTTATTAGGACAAATTCGAGTTATTAGGCAAATTCAAAACTTATTTTATAAATTCAAGACTTATTAGGACAAATTCGAGACTTATGGGGTATTTTTATAAATTCGAGACTTATTGGGCAAATAATTTTTTTTTTTTTTCATTTTTTTTGGTCGTATTTCTTCATTGTGGTTCGATCTTCATCAATGGTGAAACTGATGAGCCGTCTACGGCGCCGGTTGACTCCAGTGACAGTCAGATCTAGAAGACTGGACGACATTGAGTTCATTAGCACCATCGGTTTCATCGAATTTACGATGGATCGTCGCAGATCTGACGATGAAGGTTCAAGTTTTCCTACATTTATTTTTCTACAAAGCTCGAATCTAAAAACAGACAATTTCGTTACAACAGTTGGTACCCGACAAACGTTTTCCCGGTGGTTTTGTCAGTCAACCGGTAATGATGTCGGCGGCAACATCTCCATTGATAGAGCTTAGAGCTCCAACAATGGAGGTTTTTGAAAAAAAAAAAAAAAAAAAGATAGAGACTAGTAGGATAAAATTATAAAGGAGTGGGGGTATTTTTCTCCAAATTCAATCTTAGTGCTATTTAAACTGGAGTTATTAAAGTGGTCCTAATTCCAAAACTCACTCCCCAAAAAAGTGTTATATAAATTTTCAACCCAATTATAAAACATCCCAACATTTCAAAAATTGCAAACTATTGAAATAAAAATTATAAAAAGAACCCAAAACTATTGAAAATTTAAAAGGAAAAAATTATTAAAAATAAAAAAAATTAAAGAACTCCAATGGTGGTGGAGGGGATTTCACTGCCGACGGAGGGAGGAGACCGACATCTCCTCACCATATAGGAGATATCGTATATCTCTTCTAAATCAAAAAGTGATTGTGTAGATGTTCTCCAGAAATCAAAGGGGATCTGCTCGACCTCCTTATATTTAAAAGAGATATGTGTGATCTACTCCAAATATCATAGGAGATCCACGCAATCTCCTCTACATATCGATAGACACGACCAAGGTTCGGTTCCAACTGTGGAACCGACCCTCCTAAAACTGAACCGTAAATAGAAATTCAGTTCTGAAATCAGAAATCGGAACACATAAGGTTCCAGTTCCGGTTCTTCAATTTCAAAAATCGGAGTGAAACTAACGATTCCACCAAAAAAAAAAATTTAAATTAAATCGAAAAAAAAAAAAAAGCAAGGTGGAAATGTGGAATTGTGGATCTCCACCATCATCCAATCATCCATCCATTGAAAGGTTAAACCTCTTCCAAACTAGTCAAGCACACACACACAACAACAAACCCAATATCCACCACCACCTAAACTCAATCACACACATCTATTGACATCTCTCTCTCTCTCTCTCTCTCGATCGATCGATCGATCCAAGCAAAACAAAAAGAAGCTGAGGAAGACGAAGAAGAAAGAAGAAGATGGTGATGATGGCCGATTTGAATCTTTTTGTTTATTTTTTTTTTTTTTTTTCCGATTTGAATCTAATTGAGAGGAGAAGCAAATGTTTGGGTGTTGGTGTGGTGGTGGTGGTGATGGCTGATTCACTGGTGGTGGTGGGTGATTTGGGGGTGATTTATTTGTGTGTGTGTGTGTGTGTGTGTGTGTATGAAAGAGAGGGAGAGAGATGATAATCAATGAAGATGAAGGTGATTTGGGATCGAGGTTGGGGTTGGGTAATGGGTATGTATGGGTAATAGGTGATTGGGTTAAAAAAAATAGTAATAATAATAATTAAAAAAAAAAAAAAAAACCATCGGAACAGGAACCTTCCTCCAAGAGGTTCCAGTCCGATTCTGGTTCCTTTGGAACCAACGGTTTGAAACCAGGAACCGGAACCCTACCGAACCGAACCGAACCGAACCGAACCGAAATATCGAAGGTAATTCATTCGATTTGCTCAAATTTGGAGAATATCTACGTGATCTCATCTAGATTGGACTAGATGAAGATCTCCTCCCTCCTCCGGCGGTGGGATCCTCTCTATTGCTACCGGAGTTCGTTAACTTATTTTTAAATTTTGATTTTTTTTTTTAAATAACCAGTTAGAGGTATTTTTATCATTTAATGGGGTATGATTAGTCAAACGTCAACTCTAACGTCTGTCAACGAATTCTAGGGGATTTTTGTGAAATTATGACAAATATTGCCACCCACTGCAATATTTCTAAACTCATGGGTAGTTTGTGTAATTTTCCCTTTTAAAAAATTATCTTTCAATCTGAAATTCGGGCTGGATTCGTAAATATGGATTAAAATTTCTTGTTTGGATTTGAATTATTTTCGGATTTGGATCGGAATCGGATATTTTTCAAGTCAAAATCATATTTTTTTTCGAATCGGATTTCAAACTTTTAACTTTTTAATGATTTTTTAACTTTAATTTCTTTTACATTGGAACATTTCAAAATTATAAGATTTTTTTTTTTCTTTTCCTTTATTTTTTATTTTTATTATTTTTTTCTGTTCTTAACAATCTAGATCAATGTAAAAAATCTCATTAAAATGGGATTAATTACACGAACACCCAGAGTTTATATGGAATTACACGCATATTCAAAATTTTCTTTTATTGCACAAATATCCCCTGAAAAATGTTGACCTCTTTTAGAATAACATAAAAATAAAAAATACCCCTCTATTGTAATCTAGGGTTGAAATAGCGTTACATTCGAGAAATTACAATTTTACGCCAAATATTAATGTAATTACAAATCCACCACAATCCCTTATTCAACATATTCATACACTATCGCTGTCGTTAGTGTTGCAACGATGCCAAAATTTAGTGGAGGAGGCTACGAGCCTCCTTCATGAGCAGAGGGAGACGTGATTCGTTGTGTCTCCATTTAACGAAGAAGAGGCATGATGTCTCCTCTATGTAGAGGCATCGTCGCCTCTTGCCTCAAGTAGGAGGTTCGACACATCTTCCCACAGTGTCGGCAAATCTTCTCACAAAAAGAGGAGGCGCGAGACACCTCCAAAATCAGGTGGAGTTTTGCTGCCACCGCGATACTAGTGATGGAAGTAGAGGAGGAAGAAGATGAAGTTTAACTTTTGGGTGGATTTTTAGTTTATTAAACTTTAGGTGTTATATTATATTTATTATTTGGATAGATCTATATTTATTCTTTAGTGTTTAATTATTATTTTTTTAGGAAAAAAGATGATTTTACCCTTGGACCACCCTTTGACCATGAAATTGGCCATCAGTCAAACCATTAGTCAATGTTTTTTTAGGAGATGTTTGTGCAATAAAATGAAAATTTTAGTATGTGTGCAATTTCACCTAAACTTAGAGGTGTTTGTGCAATTAATCCAAAAAAATAATATATATATTTTTTATTTTCAAGATTTGTTTCTGATTAATTTTCGAACAGGATCAAAAAAATTTTGGATTCAAATTTACTTGATCTGCATAGTATTTTCCTATATGCCAATTTCGAAAACTGGATTTAGGTATTTTTAGATTCAAATTTTTTTAACCGATATGAATCGGACTAGAATTATTTGATTCGATTTACATCACTAGTTAGGAAATTGACTAAGGGCCAATTTCGTATTGCTTTGAAAAGTTAAAATCAACTTATTTTATAATTTTGACATAAAATGATGTTTAGTAAAACTTCAAAAAGTGATTAATCGATAATCTGACAAGTTTTAACGGTGATTTTGAGAAGTAGGTGAGGGGTTACTTTTTAAAAGTGATTATGGAATAATACATTTTAGCATTTAATGAATATTTTAAAATATCATTATTATCCTTATGAAATCAAGTTAAAATCATTTATATAATTTATTTCATAATAAAATTAAATATTCTCTATAAATATTGATTTGATTTATAAAATCTTTTAAAAAAAAAAATTTATTGTTCTTGTGGATTATTTTTTTTTTCTAATTTAAATATTCAGCTTAAATATTGATTTAATATATATAATTAATGAAAAAAATGAAGTAAGATTCTAAAATTATGTCTAATTTAGTCATTTAATTAATCTCAGCACTTTTGCAAAGTTTTTTTTGTGTGTTGTGGAACAGTGGCGCACTATAAATAACGCACACGTTCACGCATGAAAATCACCAATTTTTTTTATTCTTTAAATGTCAAATCAAAGTTCTAATTTTTTTTCAAATATCTAATTTAACTTTTTATACTTAATTCTAACAATATGTATTCCTAAAAAATATACCGTTGAAAGATCTTGTTGAGATCTTTAAAATGACACTCATATTGATATATATTTTATGTCAATAAAATTATTGAATATTATATAAGTTAACTAATAGAAATTAATTGATACTGTATAAATATTTATTGTGAGAATATTCTTTAAAAATGTTTTTTTAATGTAAAATTTGGTATAGAACATTGGAATAGAAAAAAATTTAGTGTAAACACATTATCAAAAGATTCCCTTTTAACTTCAAATTGGAGTAGATTTTAGTGTTGTATATTAGAGTTGTCCTTAGAAAATGAAATACAACTCAAACCAACAACCCTACAACTCAAATCTATGACACGATGATGTAGGTGTGAGAGACGAATCATACAAACACCATCTTGTAATTATTAATACACAACGTCGGTCACTTCAAAAATTAAATATGAATATTTTTTTTATTGAATCTTTTAATTCTCGACATGCAATCCAACTCCAACTCCAACATATTAAAATATAAAATTTGAGAATCGAAGGTTAGAGTGAAAGTAGTTTCGATACGACAGTTACTCTGAAAATGAAAAGCAACAAGACCAGTTACAGAGCTTGATAGAATTAACTGTTGATTTCAATTGTCATGCTCACCGAGAGAACAGTGACAGATAGTGCCACGTGTAGAAAGAAACAAAAAACGAATACTGACAGGGCAAAAATAGCTCCACCAAAATTGAAGAGGATGTGGTGATGACGTAATTCTGGGTCCCAACCAGCCGCCGTACGTCATCCTGAACTCTCACTCTCATCTCACGTGCCTAATGGCAAATGCACACCACCTCACCTCCTCTTCCTCTTCTACTAGTACTCTCTGCACTCAACTATAATGTGGTCCTCAATCTCTCCATTATATTATATAATTTATTTATCAAAATTTTATGGATCTTGAGAGACATCCTCCTTGACCATTAACCTAACCTATCGCTCTCTTTATTATTTTATTTTTTTATTTTTTGTTTCTTTAATTTATCTCTTCGTTCTAAATTCATCATTTTCATTGGGTATATAAAGGACTAGATAACCATTTCCAAAAGACCAAACAGCAAACACACATCCATTCAATCATTCATATCATATAGTTACCACTTCTTACCAAAACAGAAAAATCAAATCTTTTCAATTCTGAGATGGAATCTTCTTTTATCTTCCAATACCCTAAACCTGAATTCTCGCCGGAGTCCTCCTTCGGTTCACCGGAATCGTTTTGGTGGGACCAAAACGACTTCCTTTTCGATCATAGTAGTGATAGTAATTGTCTTCCTTTCAATGTAAATGACTCAGAAGAAATGTTGCTGTTTGATGTTTTAGCAGAAGGAACCAAGGAATCGTCGGAAACCAATTCCGGTGACGGAGGAGGGAGCAAGGAAGAGGAAGTGAATTCAAAAGCAGAAGTAGAAGAAGAGCAGCCCAAGAAAGAGAAGTCGTACAGAGGTGTTAGGAAGAGGCCGTGGGGGAAATACGCGGCGGAGATCAGAGACTCAACGAGGAACGGCGTCAGGGTTTGGCTTGGGACATTTGACAGTGCGGAGGCTGCTGCTTTGGCTTATGATCAAGCAGCATTTTCAATGCGTGGTTCATTAGCTACTCTCAATTTTTCAATTGATAGAGTCAAGCAATCCCTTCAAGAAATGAAGTACAGATGTGAAGATGGTTGCTCCCCAGTTGTTGCTCTCAAGAGAAAACACTCTCTGAGAAACAAATCAGGAATCAAAAAGAAGAGTAAACAACAACAGCACAAGAAGAAAGATCATCATCATCAAGTACAAGTACAGGTGGGGTCTCAAAATGTTGTGGTTCTTGAAGATTTAGGAGCTGAATATTTAGAACAGCTTTTGAGTTCTTGTATTGAAAGTGCTAGCAGTAGTAGTCCTTGGTGAATTAGCTAGCAATAATCATCAATCATCATCACTACTAGATTCCTTTTTTATATTTTTTCTTCTTCTTTTTCAGAGCTCGAGGGGTGCTATATATGGTGGGGTTAGGGATGATCTGGGTTTACATTAATTTTTTGTTTTTTTAAATCTTTTTTTTTTTTTTAATGTATTTTGGTTCTTTGTAAAGTGAGAGAAAGCTAAAGTGTATAAAATTTGCAATGTTGTCTTCTTGTCTTAACTCAATTATTGCACTCTCTATGTATATATTGTTCTTTCTTTTTTGGCCGGCTATCAATTTTCAATGATCAAATTCAAGATCAGTGAAAACAACAAGAACTTGTGTTGGATACACTCACTGCCTAAATTCGCACAAATTGCCTTAAACAACTACCTCATAATAACTACATTTCGACACAATATTCTATTCATCAGTAATGTCAATGGAGTAAATTTGACTGATCATGATTTACTTTTGCTAGATGGTTCTTTCCTTTTCTAGAAGGCAAAATTGCACAAACTTACCCTAACGTTTCCCATTACGGCATAATATTCAACTAATGCCTTTAATTGCACAAACAACCCCTCCTGTTAGTCAACTTTGGTTAAAAATAACCATTGACCATGATTTTTTTTTTAAGCTCAAAATTGCCCCTGCACTTTATTACAAAAAAAAAATAAAAAATCTTAATTACCCTTTGTTTAAAACATTATCTACTTTAAATTATTAGAATATAAAAATTAAACACTAAACATAATCCTTTTTAAATAAAAAAATTTAAAAATAATATATTAAAAACAAAACAATTTAAGAAAACGTTATTTTGAGAAAATAAAATTTAATAATATATTAAAAACAAAACAAAAAAAATGTTATTTTGAGAAAATATAATTTAAAATTATGCAAGTCCAAAATGAATAGTGGTAATATGTTACATATTTTTGAATTTTTTTTTGTTTTTATTATATTTTTTTGAATTTTTTTTATTTAAAAAGGATTATGTTTAGTATTCTAAACACAAATATAAATAAAATCATCAAAATTTTGAAATAAAAATATAATCATTTGTCATAATAAAATACAGTAGCACCAAAAATTTGTTCAATGTTCATCTCTATAAGACAAAATAATTTGACTTAATATAAATTACGCATTATATTTTGATTCAAAAATTAAAAAAAAAAAAAATACTAAACATAATCCTTTTTAAATAAAAAAAATATATATGTTTTAAATTTTAAAAATATGTAGCACATTATCACTATTCATATTGGACTTGCATAATTTTAAATTATATTTTCCCAAAATAACGTTTTTTTTTTGTTTTTTTAATATATTATTAAATTGAATTTTCTCAAAATAACGTTTTCTTAAATTGTTTTGTTTTTAATATATTATTTTTGAATTTTTTTTTTGATTTAAAGAGGATTTTGTTTAGTATTTATTTTTTATATTCTAATAATTTAAAGTAGATAATATTTTAAATAAAGGGCAATTAAGATTTTTTTTGTAATAAAGTGCATTAGTGCAGAGGCAATTTTGGGCTTTCAAAAAAAAATCTTGGTCAATGATTATTTTTAACCAAAGTTGACTAATAGGAGGGGTTGTTTGTGTAGTTAAAGGCATTAGTTGAATATTATACCATAATGGGAAACGTTAGGCCCGTTAGGGTAAGTTTGTGCAATTTTCCCTTTCTAGAAATTATATATATATATATCTTTACGGCTACACTCCTAATTATTCCGTGTAAGAGGTTTGGAAGAAGATATTTTGAAAGAACCAAACTGTTATTTTTCTTTAAATTCTCTCTATTTTTTAAGTATTACAAGACTTATTGCAATAAATTCGAACACCAAGCAAATCAAGACTCTGTCGAGATCAGTCAAGATTAAACACTACATATGCGGTCCAAATATCTACTCACATAACGAAATATATCTACTCACACAGCGGTGAGAACATTTCACATGTATATATACATACTTGTAAAATACGTATTATGGAACTTCGACCCCCAACCACTAACGTGAAAGGGGAGGTGTACTACCACATATGTCAAGACGTGATTTGCTAATTAAACTCTCTTTAGGTAAGGAGTTGTTGGTTAAATAGAACCTTATGATATATGCTTTGGTCTTGTTATCGTGCTTTACAATTATGTATACATTTTTTTGTTTTACATTGTTTTTAAATTTGACACTGATAAAGGGCCAATCCGCTAGGACCTATAGATATCAAACATTATATGCACAACCCAGGTATATATTTACCCCCATTATTGGGATATATTAGCTTCCGGTACATTATCAGAGAGAAATCTACTCACATGCTGATAAATATGCATGGTACGGACCTTGAACCCTCCACCACAAATGTGGAAAGGGAGATGGATATTACTCGATCAACAATTAATTTTTGACACAAAGCAATTATCCAGTTGATCTGTTTAAAAAGACCAAAATGGTTGATTATACAACATGTCCAACACCAATGAGTACTAAACTTACTCGGGCTGATGGGAAAACCGTTTTTAGAACCATCTCTCAACAGAATTTTCGTGGGAGCATTGTAGTATCTGACCGTAACTAGATCGGATATTTCATTTGTTGCAAACATACTACAATTATACATTGGTAGACATGCAAAAGAATCTTAAGATACATGCATCAAAGGGACTTTAGATTTTGGTCGCCATTTCAAACCTCTACAGCATAAATCACAGCTTTACTTGCTGAAATTGGTACTATAAGGCTATCTTCAACGCCGAATACTCGTGCAGGTTCTCTGGCCAAGAATCGTGTATTTCATTCTCAAACCAAACATATAAAAATAGATTTGTATTATTCGAGATAAAATAGAAAAGAAAGAGATTGATGTTAGATACATTTCAACTAAGGATCAAACAAAATACATTTTGGCAAAACATCTTGGCATCAGCAAATTTATTATCTTGGAACAGACAAAGCTTCTTCTGAGGGGTATGTAAGACACCTTGAGCTTATGATCAGCTTGTATCCATGATCATCTTAGCTGATCAAGGTTGCTCAGTAGCAGCTGTAGACAATGGTTCACTCAGCTAGTCAGCTCTCTTTTAAGTTGTAATTAGCTGCCACATTACTTGGTAAGATTCCCATCAATGTGTTTGTTAGCATGAATCTAGGGAGTTAGTTTAGTTAATAATTCTGTATTATGACCTAACTATAAAAAAAGGTCATTTGTAATAAGCTTCTTCTTCTTGTTTTTCTTGTTGATTCCTTCTCTGAAATTCACAAGGATCATTGAGAACATAATCTCAGTATTTTAACACCTTAACAGTTAAAAATGAAAAGGTTAGATATTTCGAAATTATTGATATAAAAAATTCTAAAAACAAATTAATTAATCAACCTGTTCTTTCTAAAATCTAAACAGGTTTGAATTAGGCTAAAATTTAAATAAATATGATCATGTCCAAAGTCTAATTGACAAGATGAGGTTAGTTCAGTAGTATGTCCCTCACACCCATACCATGAGGTTGTGGGTTTAAGTCTCTCTCCCTTCACCAAACTTCGAATTATTGTAATTTCCAAAGTCTAATTAAATAATTAAGTTCTTTTTTTTTCCCTGTAAGCTGAATATAGCTATTAATTTATTAGTTTTTTTTTTTTTTTTTCAAAACAAAACATCAAAAAACCAAACGTTGACACTTATATCCTTACAGCTATTAAAGATCTAATATATTTATCTAAATACATATTTATAATTTATCATAATTTAATAATAATTGGAAGGCAACAAAATAAACAAAAAGGAACCATACCCTTCAACAAGTAACAACCGAAAATGAAAAGAGCTTCATTATAAAGGGTGCCCGTATTGCCGCCCAGAATTTTGATTTCAACACCCAGATCGATAGGTACATCTATATATGTTTAAAATTTTAAAAACTGATATCTGATATAAGCATCCAATTAAAAACAAAAATGAAGCTTAATCAATCACCAGTGATAAGCTTATACTATAATACTAATATGTAATATATTTATAGATTTATGGAAGAATATATCAACATCCAAATTAATTGTTGATGAAAGAATAAAAGCAATCCACTTAAAGCCCGAAATCGGATTGAAATAGAGAAAGCATGATTAAGATTGAGTTTTTCTAGTACGGTTAATGATTTCCTCACATCCACACTACAAAGTTGTGGATTCGAGTATCTCCCCTCCCCACAAACCCCGGAAAAAAAAAATCGTAACTCCTAAGTAAATTTGATTTTCGATGTCAGCAAGACAAATACTATAAAATATAAATTTAATTTACCAAATCAATATAAAAAGGAAAGAGTTTACCCTATGTTTAATTCCTATTCTTTGATTAACAAAATATTTCGTCTTATTTTTTTTTTCCAATGATACTACTTTGACCAAATAATTGTCTAAATCATGTGTCCAAATGAGGTGGGCAATAGTATCATACAAGACTTTTTTTCATCATTGCAAACATCACTCCTCTAAACTCATTAAAATTTAATTTTGTATACTTATCTTTTCATTAATTATCAAATTGACTCTCAAAACACAAAATTAAAAAAATAAAATAAAATAACCCAAATCAATTTGGTTCCACTAATAATTTAAGCTCTTCTTCCTTCTTCTTGTTGGGTTTGTGAAGCCTAAAGAATCAACTAAAGAAACAAAATCCAGAAGGAACTGCGGCATAGATCGCGGCCAAGGCAAAGAAGCACACACCACGGTTTTCTAAGTTGTGAAAAACAAAGGAAGACCACGGTATAGGGCGCGGGCTACAAACCGCGACCAACACTGAGGTAGACGAGAATTTTGTACGAATTAGGAAAACTTAGGCGAAAAGAAAAAGGATTCCTTGTAGGTTTTGGCTACCCTAGTGCTCCCGTATAAGTACTAATGTTTCCATATGCTTACGGGTGTGTGAGAAATTGCAAGAGATGCTGAGAGCAACTTGTAGAGAGACAAAGAGATTGTAATCAAACTCTAATAGTGGATTGAGAGCAAGTGTGTTCTGTGGACGTAGGTTTTTGCTAAACTACGTAAAACTTCTCATGTCGTTTCTTTTACTTCTTATTGCTTTCATTATCTGCATATGATTTAGATTTGCGTGTGTGCAATTTCTTACAAGAACTAGTATTAAAGCCTAGGTAGGGCGAATCTAGGGTTTTACGTAAATCTAGGGTTTCTTTAGGCCAACGATTTTGTCGAGTGAAGATGAGATTAGAGAATGGTTCTTACAGGATTGAGAAATTCAACGGCACGAATTTTAGCTTCTAAAGGATGCAGATGGAGGACTATCTGTACCAAAAGGACCTACATTATAAATAGTCCTCCATTGGTCGATAGTAGAGAAGCCGAAGAGTGTATCTGATGCAGATTGGATGGTCAAACAAATGCCTAAGGGCATGACCGACGAGGAGTGGTTATTCCTGGACCGTAAAGCACTAAGAGCAATTCATCTCAGTTTGATGAAATCAGTCGCCTTCAGTCTCATCGACTAGAGGTAAACAATATTCGTCATGTTCATCGATGCCCATTCCAAGAAGGTATGGGTTTACTTCTTACAACACAAGTCTGAGGTGTTTGAAGCTTTCAAGAGGTGAAAAGCTATGGTTGAGAATGAGACAGGTTTGAAGATCAAGAAGTTGCGTTCAGACAATGATGGAAAGTATGAAGACAACGAGTTCAAAAAGTTTTGCTACCATAGCGAATCAAGCTCATAAGGACGGTGCCGGGGACACTATAGCAGAATGATATAACATAGCGAATGAACAAGACATTGATTGAAAGAGCAAAAAGCATGTGCCTACAATCAGGGTTGCCGAAGCAGTTCTGGGCAGATGTAGTCAATACAGCAGTATGCTTGATAAACAGAGAACCATTAAAGCCCTTGGACCTCTCAATACCAAAGGAGATCTAAATTGGGAAAGAGGTAAAACTTTCTCACTTGAAAGTATTTGGTTGTGTTTCTTACGTGCATGTTAGTGATCATACTAGAGCAAATTAGACGCCAAATCAGTGAAGTGCACCTTGGTAGGTTATGATGAAAACGAGTTTAGGTATAAAATCTAGGACGACCAAAGCCGTAAGATGATCAGGAGTAGAGATGTTGTCTTCAACGAAAGGGTTATGTACAAGGATAGAAACACACAGAAGTTTGAGCAAGAAAAGCCAGACTATTTTGGGCCAGAGGATGTATCGGGTGGTGAAGTTGTGGAACGTGGTAGAAATCAGCAAGTTGAAAAGCACAGTGTAAAGCCCCAGGTTGAAAAACCTATACCACAAGAAGATGTTCTTGCACCATAAAGTTCAATTAGTCAGAGGGTTCTAAATTTACGGGTTGGGAATGCTTTGAGAAGATCTCCATTGGCCCAGAATACACTATAAAGAACCACTTGCCCACATGTACAAAATAGAAGGTACTTACATTACCTAGGGTGTGTTTGGTACATGTGACGGAACGGGACAACGTGGGACAATTTTTTGTTGTCTAACGTTTGGCGTGCTATTAGCTTAGGATGGGACGGGACGGGACGGGACAACATGGGATAAAAACCACAAAAAGTTGTTCCACCACAGACCCTCAGCCAGACTTGTCCCATGCATAGGACAAGTTTGGAAAAGATATTTTTGCCCTCAAATCTTCAAAAAATTACAAAAATACCAAATATAAAACAAAACCCACAACCATTATTTTCTTGTCTTTCTCACAGTCTCACACTTGTCTCTCTCTCTCTCTCTCTCTCTCTCTCTCTCTCTCTCCTTTCTCTCTTCTTTGGCTGCCGGCGAAGAGCAAAAATATCCCTCTCAGTCTCTCCCGCTTGTCTCTCTCTCTGCTATACCTCTTTCGATTTTGGAGGTGGTGGCTGTTGTTGATTTCGGTTTAGGGATTTGGGGTTTTCAATTCACAACGATTGTAATACAAAATCATCTGGGATTGCGTCATCAGCAGTGAGGTTTGTGGGGGGTTTGTGAGGTTGTGGCTGGGTTTGATTGAATCCGGTGGTGGTTGTGGTGATGGATAGTTCTGGTTTGATGGGTGGAGATCTCTAATGGGGATTTTGAGTTTTTGTGTTTTTGTTTAAGAATGAAGAAGAAGATGATGTAGTAGTTGTTGTTGATTGAGTAAAAAAATGATGATGATGAAGAAAAATAAAATTGAGATCAGGATTTTAAAAAAAATAAAAAATAAAAAATAAAAAAACTTAACTTGGATTATACCCTCTTCAATTACATAACTGAAAAAACAAATGATGAATCTATTATGAGTACTGCAGCTGGACCTGTAAATTCAATCCTATATTCAACAAGACATGGTGTGTGTGTTCTGGCAATTTTAAATTCATTGCTTTGCGATTAATGATGGTATGAACAAGATCAAGTTGTTGTAGTTTCTTGTTCTGCTTTTGTACTGCATGTTTGTCTGGTGTGTGTGTTTGTTGTAGAATTTTGTTTTGAATGGTTAAATTGTTGTCTGCTTTTGTTGTAGAATTTTCTATTAATGATGGTATGAGCAAGATCAAGTTGTTGTGTTTTTCTGGTTCATTGTTTGTCTATGAACAAGACATGATGTGTTTCTGGATCATGTATTGTAATAACACAAAAAATGAGCTGCTGCAAGAAGTTCTAAATTTGAATCAAAGAAGAATTGATTTGCACCAAGATATGTCAAAGAGTGTTTTAAAATGACAAAATCCATTGATCCCTACAATTCAAGACATGCCATTTCTGTTTCTGCATAATTTATGGTTACAATATTTTGGGCCAAGATTGGAGTACAAAATATTATGGTAGAAATTTTTTGAAGACACGACATTCATAGGTGGGATAAATTATTTAACAGAACTTAAAACTTTTTGGTTACTAAAATTATGTTTTTTGCAAATTAAATATACACCCAGTTTGTTTCTTCGGCAGTGCGAAAAAAAAAAAAAAAAGACATGGTGTGAAATTATGTTTTAGAATTTTGTTTTCCAGTTTTTTTTTTTTTTTTCAATCTTTAAAATCTCTAAAATTAATAGGGGCACTCTGGTTATTTGAACATCTTGTCTCGTCTTGTCCCAGCCATACCAAACGCATAATAGTACAGTTAACGGTTCTATCCCAGACCTTCCAAACACAATACTGAACAACATGTCCTGTCCCATCCCATCCCATCCCGCCTTGTCCTACCCTATCTCCATGCCAAACGCACCCCTATTGCTAATAAATGCTAGAGAACTTGAGTGCTATGATGAAGCATGTCAGGTGGAAATTGGGAACAGATGAGAGCTTACAATAGATGATGAGATGATGAGATGAAGTCGCTTGTATCTAATCAAACTTGGGAGTTGACTGAGTTACTTGAAAGAAAGACAGTCCTACAAAACAAATGGGTGTTTTGAATCAAGGAATAGCATGATGGTTCCAAGAGATACAACGCGAGAATAGTGGTCAAAGGCTTTCAACAGAAGGAATGTATTGACTACAATGACATTTTCTCTTCTATTGTTAAACTAACTACTGTTCGGTTAGTGTTAAGCATTGTAGTAGCGAAGGGTTATATCTCGGGCAGTTAGATTTGAAGACTGCATTTCTTCATGGTGATCTGGAGGAAGATATATACATGCAACAAAGGACAAGGAATAAAGGACAAGGAATAGCTAATTTGCAGGTTGACGAAGAGCATGTATGGTTTGAAATAGGCTCATCAACAGTGGTACAAGAAGTTTGATGGGTTTATGTAATGGAATGGCTAATTCAGATGCAATGTTGACCACTACTACTACTTCAAGAATGTTAAATCGAGTTTTATTATTTTGCTACTTTATGTTGATGACATGTTAGTAGATGGTGCAGATTTGAAAGAGATTAACGATCTGAAGAAGCAGTTGTCAAGTGAATTCGAGATGAAGGATTTAGGTGCAACAAAGCAGATACTTAGAATGAGGATTATCAAAGACAAACAAAAAGGTACTTTGCAGCTATCTCAAGCATAGTATGTTCGCTAGGAGTTGTAAAGGTTTAGCATAAGTGATGCAAAGCCAGTGAGAACACCATTAGCTAGTTGTCCAAGGAGTAGAATCTAGAGATGGATGAAGAGAAAGACTTCATGACTAGAGTTCCATATGCCTCAGCCATTGGAAGCTTGATGTACGCCATAGTTTGCATGAGACCAGATATTGACTATGTAGTGGGAGTTGTGGGCAGATATATGTCCAATCTAGGAAAGAAACACTGGAAAGCAGTAAAATAGATCCTAATATACCTGCGGGGTACGACAAAGAAGTGTTTAACCTTCATAAAAGATGGGCTCAAGCTAGAAAGTTATGTGGATTCTGATTTTACTGGAGAGGTGGATCATAGGAGAAGCACCACCGAATATGTGTTCATGAAGGACAATACCGTTATTAGTTGGGTTTCTCAGTTGTAGAAGATAGTGACTATATCTATAACTAAAATGGAGTATGTGGTTGTGACGGAGGCTAGCAAGGAGGTGATATAGTTAAAGGGATTGTTTGTAGAGTTGGGATTCAATCAGGTGATGAAGGTGTTGACATTGACAAGTAGAATGCAATACACATGGACAAGAATTCGGCGCTCCATTCTAGGACCAAGAACATGTAAGTAGCGCAGCGAAAAAGAATTGAAATTAATCAATAAAATAAGAACGATTTTCTATCGTCTTCTTGGGACCTTTTGTATATACATGAATATGAGGAAGAGATTTGTTTTCATACCTTTGAAAAACACTCTTTCATTTTCTTTTTGATCCTTCTTTACGATCCAATACCACTAAGCTTTCCTAGCTATGTCCCGCGATTTAGCAACTGTGTGTGTGGGCACGTCACGGATTCCGGGAGCAGTTGAATGGAGGCTTGAGAGAACTGGCAAGACAACACCTTGCTTCCTCCTTGATGAATTTGGCCAACCCTAAATTGAGAGAAAAAAAAAATTCTTTTTTCTTTTCCCTTTATAGTTGCCGCCCACCTCTATTCTCTATAGGGTTCCGAATAGCTTCTTTTTCCTAACAAGTATATCTTATATACTAAGAACCTAGGGTTTAGTAATCCAAGTTAAAATGGGATTCTAAATCTGTTTTAACTATTACTTTTTACTAAGGTTTAAACCTTTGACCTATTTAGAGTAAATAAAAATAATCACTTATTATTTTATTGCTCTTGTCAAGGTTAGAGACTGAAACCTCCATATGACAATTTAATAATTCTTAATTATTAATATGTCAATTAAATAATAATATTATTTAATAATATTTAATTCAACAATTAAATAATATATTAATTAAATAATCACATAATTTAATTAATTCCCAAAATATATTTAAGTTACTTTCGTAACACAATTAATTGGACCATCCAATTCTCCGTGAGTCTTTGTTACTATCAATCGTATAGGGCTAGCAAGGGAACCTAATTGACCCACAGTTTTGAGCTCCAATAATTCTTAAAAAAAAATTAATTAAACTCTTTAATTAATATTTCACAATTATTAACCTTGGAGTTATTCCACTAAAAACCCAAGGTTGTACTCTCGTAACTGTAGATGTTTTACACAACCAATTTTATCAGTGTCCATTGATATAGCTATTACATATGGCATGATCCTCCACAAGTAGTTCATAATCAGAGCTAGGTCATAAAGTCCATTATACCTCTTTAATTATATATTTTCCTTTAAGTATCATTGATTCTCTTGAATGATTATATCATCCATTCCTTTACGGAAGAAGGAGAGCACTCTTAATCGTTCAAGTCCCGAATCAACCCTTTAGGGAACTACTTATCTACTTCTCGCAAGAAGGAGTGGATTCCACTATTGTGTGCATACTTTCCCAACCACAAGCCAAATCGTGATTCCAAGATACAGAGATATTGACTGAGAATGCTATTCCGATCTCACTCAAGGTAAATCAAAAACCACGATTTAACCTGAAGGAGTCAGTAAGACACTCAAAATTTAAATCACCCATATATAGCCATCATTAGTCAATATATATGAATCTTTTCAACTAACAGATCTTAGTGATAGATTCATATAGATCGTGGCCCGGTCCTATATGATCACATCATATAAGGTGCCTCCATTTTCATAACACCATATGAGTAGTCTAGGATAAGACCACCGTACAATACGGAATGAACCGCAGCTGTAGATTAACCACAAATAAAGTACCCAGCTTTATTTGCTTTCTACGGACTATTTAGATTGCATGTCTCAAACTGAATTCCTCTGTATATGACATCCATATACTCAGTTTGAGATTACATCTAGCAATCTTAGATGTTTGCATATATAATATAAGCGTATGAATTAATATATTTGAATGAATAACTACTTCTTTTATTATTGAATTTATAACATTTACATATTACAAGTTTTAGGGCATAAATCCCAAAAGAACATAGACCTGTGCTACCATTTCATCCGGTCGTTAATCGTTGATGGGCTGTTGAAGCTTGTGAATATCGCATGAAGCAAAATCTGGTTGACATGTTAACCAAGCCAATTATGACAATGAAATTGGAGTTGTACATAACTTTAGTAGGTCTTCAAGGGTGAAAACATAGGGGATAAGCTCACCGTAACTATCCACTAATAATCGAAGAAGATGAAAGAAGTCTATTCGAGTTTCAGTATTCAAGTGGGAGATTATTAGGTTTGTAAAGCTTGAAGAATTAGCTAAAGAAACAAAATTCGGAAGGAACTGAGGCATAGACCGATGTGCTCCCACCGCGATGCAGGCCGCAGTCAATTCCAGAGGATACACACAGCATAGACCGCGGCCAAGATGAAGAAGCACACACCACGGTTTTCTAAGCGATGAAAAATAGAGGAAGATCGTGGTACAGGGCGTAGGCTGTAGACCGTGGCCAATACCACGGTACATTAGAATTTTTTGCGAATCAGGAAAATTTGGGCGGAAAGAAAAAGGATTCCTTGTAGGTTTTGGCTACCCTAGTGCTCCCATATAAATACTAGTGTTTCTTTATGCTTAGGGGTGTGAAAGAAATTACAAGAGATGCTGCGAGCAACTTGTAAAGAGACAGAGATTGTAATCAAACTCTGATAGTGGATTAAGTGCACGTGCGCTCCTTAGACGTAGGCTTTTGCTAAACCACATAAAACTTCTCGTGTTGTATTTTTTTTCTTCTTATTGCTTTCATTATCTGCGTGTGATTTAGATTTGTGTGTGTGCGATTTTTACAGCACTTCCTCATGGTGATTTCTAGATTTTACAGGCATTAAACATGCATCTTCTTTTTCGTTTAATTAAATTTGCATCTTTATGTTAGCAATCTTGATAAATAAATAAAAATTAATTAATTAATTAATGCTAACCGGGTAAAATCCAACTCTTCTTTTATGGCCATAAAAGGCGAATGATTGCTTCAACATAATCTAGAAAATAAGAAGCCAAAGAACATGATGTTGAGACTTGCAATGGAATTTTTGGTTTCATTGTATTTCCTTTGGAGAAAAGAGAATCGAAAAAAACTTAAGAGATGGCCATCGGGTGAAATTGGTTGTTTTACTTTCTTTAGAATGACATAAATTTTCAAGCCTCTTGATTTGGAGTTTCGAGTTTATTAGACTTTCTTCTAGCATAGAGTAGGTTTGGTACCATAAATGTAGTGATAATCATTGAACATGTGCAATTCTCCTTGTTCATAAAGTAACTTTCTCTATTTTCTTTGGTTTCTCACGTTCATAGGACCGTATGACACTATAAAAAAAAAATGGTTTTTAGCGACGGCTAAATGCAGTCGAATGCCGTCGTAAATATCCTCATCGAAAATAAACTTTTATCGACAGGCCGTTGAAATAAATGAAAATGACCATTGGTAATAGTGATAAAAAAAAAAGATCAACAAATCGTTGAAAATTCCACTTTTTCCGACAGTCAATAATAGCAATTAAAAATGGTCCAAAATAGTTGTATTTTCAATGCTCCACCACCTCATAAGCCCTTCCTAAGAAATCCCAAGACCAAACAGGTGCAACCCATATCACCTAGGTCCATTATTAAATCTCAAATAATTCATGTAACTTACATGGTTCAAACCCTAGACCTTGAAGATGGTAAAGATTGCTTTTACCATTTTGCTATTGCTTAATCTGATAAGTTTTGCATACTATTTATATATAAACTATTGATATATTCACTACAAGAAAAATGACTTCTGTTGACAGTTTTTTCTTGACGGTTTTAAAAAACTGTCAAGAAATACAATTTTTATATATTATATAATATATAATATATTATATTATATATATTATATATTGTTACATATATTTTATAATATAATATATATAATATAAATATATAATATAATATATTTATATTATATAAATATATTATTATATATATTATAAATTATATATATTATATATATTTATATATAAATATTATATTATATAATATAATATATATTATTATATGTATTATATATAATATATAAGTGTTTTATATTATATATTATGAATGTTTTATAATTAGGGGTATTTTGGTCAAAATATAGATAACTCAATTCCATTTCGTGGTTAAACAATATATATAATAATATATTTATATAATATAAACATATAATATATATTATTTAATAAATATATAATATATATATATATATATATATATTATTTAATATAGTAATATATTATATATTATATTACATATTATATAAATATATATTATTTAATAAATATATATATATATATTATATATTATATTATAAAACATTCATAATATATAATTTTTTATTTATCTTTAATAATTTTTTTAAAACTTTTACTTGACAACACTTTTCTTGACAATAGCTTCCTTGATAGTTATAAAAATTGTCAATAAATGTTTTGTTGACAGTTTTTAACTGTCAACAAATACATTATTTTCTTGTAGTGATTTTTGCCCGTTATTTAATTGAATCTATATTTTGCATACTATTTACCACGTTTTGATATTGTTTTTCAAATTAATATTTTATTAAAATATTCCCTATTTGATATAAAAATATGATTTATTTATTTTTTATCATTTACAGCTTCATATTTCAATAGGTAATGCATATTATATCCATATTGATTTTGTTTATAATCAACATTTTACTGAAAAATTATTAATTTTTATTAATTAATAATTTAAACTCATTTCAGTAAAATTTGTAATTATTTTGGATAATATACAAATAGATATTTAAAAAGGTTTTTTAGAGAAATAGTTGTATTTAGTAGACATAATTAAAAAGAACTAAATGTTCATGTAATTACTAATAATTTTGTTATATTTCATACATAGTTAATTTATCCCGATGTACCCTCAGAGTAGACTTCTTATTAGTGATCGTCACAAATTATAAGTTGTTTTTTTTAATAATTATGATAATTCAAAATTGAATCAAAATACTTGGCGAAAAAAATTCATAGAGTGACTTCGCTAAAAAATATAGTTACAAAAGAAAATAGTACATATAGTGATGCATTTAAAATAATGATCTACAAGTCAATTTTTTTGTTGTAGTGTATAAATTATCACATATAAAAATATATTCCATTATAATTTATTCATTAATATTATAATATTTAACTAATTAATTTTTCCATGACAATGCCCCAATAAATAAAGTAAAAAATAATACCAAATTATTCTACTATTTTTGTCGAAAATGTGGTTCTTTTTTCATCATTTCTGACGGTAATATTTGTGCTGTCGGAAATGTGGGTAATTTTCGGTGGCATAAATAGCGCTATAGAAAATATGGGTCATTTTTAACGGCACAAATAGTACCGTAAAAAATGTGGGTCACTTTCGACGGTACAAATTGTGAAAATAGTGTTGTTGAAAATATGGGCTACATCGACGGCTTATTTGGCTATTTTTGACGGCCATTGGCCGTCGGAAATGTCGCACTATTTTTTTCATATTTTCGACGGCACTGAATTTCCATCTAAAAAGGCTGAATCACCGATGGCAATTAGAGCCCTCAAAAATAGTTTGTCGTTGATCGACACTTTTTTTGTAGTGTGAGTTTGAATATCTTGATTATTCAAAAAATAAAATAAAAAATTACAGAGTTGACTGAATTGCTTTGGGTTGTTTTTTTATTATTAATTTTTTGGATTTTTTAGAACTTTAATTTGATAATTAATGGAAAAGATGAGTTTAAAACATCAAGTTTTAATAAATTTGGGGTATTATCAATTTAGTCCCTAATATTTGGTGAAAGATCAATTTTTTAAACGTGTTTACTTTTTTTTTTAGCACCTTTGGTCCCTTACTTTTCATAAATGTATCAATTTGGTCCCTTTGTTAGTCAACCATTAGTCAAACTTAAGTACTTAACGATTCCAGGGGTATTTTTGTCTTTCAACAAGAAAGATGTCACATGTCAATAGAATAAAAAAAAATATCATAAAATAAATTTAATATCAAATTGTTAAAAGAATTAAAAATAAATAAATCAATTTTTTGTTTAAAAAGAGCGTTTTCTTCGCTAAAAGCTCCTCATCTTCTCTCTCTAAAAAATTCTCATTCTTTCCCGTCTCTAAGCCACCGGCGTGGAGTGCCGATCTCCTCTGACGAATCCATGGTTTTGGTTTCTGGCATAGTTTGACTGTGCGATTTTGACGGTGGGTGTTGTTTTCTTGTGTGGGTTTGATAGTGGTGATTGACTAGGGTTTGACAGTGGGGGTTGGCTTGGGTCTAACGGTGGGATTGACTTGGCTTTTATATGATGTTGAATCTAGATTTGGATTTGGCTTGGGTTTAATGATGATGAATCTGGATTTGGGTTTGATGAGGATGAATCTGGATGATGATGATGGTTTGGCTTGGGTTTGAGTTGGGTTTGAATCTGAATGATGATGATGGACAATGATTAATCTGGATTTGGGGTTGGAGTTGGCTTGAATTGAATATGTGTGGTGTAGTTGTTTCTTATGACTAGATTTTTTGTTAAAGAAATAGCTTGTTGATATGTGCTTAATTTGAAGATTGTTTCAAAAGAAACAAACTCTTTTTTTCTTTTCTTTTTTTCAAAAGAGAAACAAATTCGTTTTGGTTGGCTTGATGATAAAGATTTACTATTTTTGTTTGATTATTTATGGAATTGATTTTTGTGAGAAAAAAAATCTGGCAATAGATTGTGTTTCAAATTGAAAGTGGATTGTGATGATGCAAGAGATGAGTATCATGTTTTTTTTTTTTTTTTTCCTTTTTTTAATCATTAATTTCAAATATTAAAATACTAAAATTTTAAAGAATAAAAATAAAATGTAAATATTTCAAAAGAAAAAAAAAAGTAATAGTTAAAAAAAAAAGAGAAAATATTAGATTAGGTGTATTTTAGCCAATTTTCTATTTCTGTCACGTTTGACCGTCAAAATTAGGGTTAGAAGGTCTAAATTGATACATTTAAGAAAAGTAAGGGACCTTGGGTGCTAAAAAAATAAACACGTTTAAAAAGTTGATCTTTCACTAAAATTAGGGACTAAATTGATAATACCCCTAATAAATTTAAAAGAGTGATGTGTGCAATGATGTAGCAAAATCTATTAGGATGTCTTAGGCTCTAAATTTGGGCAAAAAACCTTATTGTTTTTTTTTTTATTTTTTATTTATTTTTAATATACAACACGTGGTGTCGAGACTCAAACTTGAGACATTATCAGGCTGAATAGTGTCATTTACCATCAAGTCATATTGGGCGACGGTAATTTGTCTACAATAGTAACTTTTGCATAACATTGAACATATATCTACACTGCACCCCATAGGGATGGGCATTGAGAAAATGGGGATGGGGGAGTTTGGGGTGCTATCCCCATCCCTATTTCCCCGTTTCCCCTATTTTCTCTGTTTTTCAATCTGAATTTTTCCCCATTTTCCTGTTTGACAAAAAATTACAAATTCACCCTAAGTCCCCAACTACTCTAAAAGCTTCATCATCATCCGCTGTAACAGCGTTACAAGTTAGAGTAGGCTTGCATGACTCCTCTGTCTGATCTAGAGGCACTAGATCCTCCTCTTTTGGGAGGAGGTTCGCTACCTCTATGGGATGAGGCAATGAACCTCCTTCTAAAGTAAAGAGGTAGAGATGCCTATTTTACATGGAGAATGCATTACACCTTCTCCTCATCAAATGGAGGTGCGGCAAATCGTGCCTCCCCTTTTTCATGTTAAGGGCTTACGGCTTGTGAGATCTAGGAAAAGAGCGTGAGCCTCCTCTTACTAGTTTTGCCGCCACCGCGACAAAGGATGAAGAAAGGGGAAATGATGTGGGTCGATTTGTAATTATGTAAATATTGGGGTAAAATTGTTATATTCCAAAGTCACACAATGTTAGCCTAGATTACAACTAAGGGGAATTTTTGACTTTTCACTCTATAATGTTAGTCAAACGCTATTTCTAACGTGTCAACGATTTCCATGGGAAGTTTATACAATAAAATGTTGAATATATGTACAAATTACCCAAAATATAAGGGTGTTTGTACAATTAACCCTTATTTGTGGCCGCAGGGCCTTGGTAAATGTTGTAGCTTGAAAATAAATCCAAAACTATGTAGAGAGTGGCTATCTTTACACCCCCTCTAAAATTATAGGTACACTCAAATTAGTAATTTTTAAAAAAAAAAAAAATCCAATATTGTCCTCAAATAAAACTATTAAAAGGATTAAAATAGTTATAAATGCACTCAATATATCAAATAAATACAATATTTAATCGGGTAATTGAACAAACTTCCCTTGAGTTTAACTAATATTGTATGTAGATTCAAGTTTTCTTTAATTACATAAACCGTCCCAGAAATATTTTGACTAGCAGCTTGACTGACAGCCAACTTAACAGTCTAGGGGTTTGATAAATAAAAATAATTAAAAACCAAAGTAATCCCACATAGTTCAATATTTATAGATGTACCTAAACAAAAACTATACAGTAATCCCTAACGCTTAGAAAATTATAAATCGGCCCCAACCCATATCATAGAAAAGATCTGAATGCATATTCATCGAACATAATTATTAAAAACAAATTATAAAAAAATATTTAAAGCTTGAAGAGGTCTGGAAATTTTTTTCTAGATCTTTTCAAACAAAAAATAAAATAAAAAGTTCGAAGAGTCTCTCTAGAGTCTAGACCTCTTCAAAAAAAAAAAAATATATATTGTATGAAGAGTTCTGAAATCCATATCTCTTCAAGCTGCCATCTAAACTGGAGGCACCTTCCATGTCAGATGGAGTCTCATGTAGGGATGGAAAAATTCCCCGCGGGGACGGGGCCCCGCGAGGATCCCCGCTTTTGGGGTGGAGATGGATTTCAATTTGGTGGGGATAGAGCGGGGATGGGGATAGATAGTCTAACCCACAATGGGTATGGGGCGGGGATGGGTTTTATACTCCCCACCTTGACCCTGCCCTGCCCCGCTTAAAATAACACTTAGTTAAACTACGTAATTTTAAAGAAAATAAATATATCTACAAAAAAGAAATATATATATAAATATATTAACCCTAACTTTACATCTCTTCACCGTTACTTAACATAAAGTGACAAAACAAAATACTATTAAAAAAACCCTAGCCACTAACTTCAACTCTAAGTCTCTAATCATCAAACAACTCGAAGTCACTACAAGAAAACTATGCCTTTCTTGACAGTTAAAAACTATCAAGAAAGGCTTCCTTGACAGTTTTTAAAACTGTCAAGGAAGCTAATGTCAAGAATTACAGTTAAAAACTGTCAAGAATAAATATTTTTATTTTAACCACGGCTGCCGGACCACCACCGTCAGCCAGTGGCCAATCGCCGGACCGCCGATCGGACCACCACCGCTGCTGCTCCACCTGTGATAAATATTAACAATTAAATGTTAGTAGTGGGAGTTGAACTTGAGACCTTAAGTTCAAGTCTAAGTCTTTACCACTTGACTAAAACTCTTATATGTTTACAATTGAACAATATTTATATATAAACTATATGAGTTGTTAGAAATTAAACCTTGTTATATAAATTTAAATTTATTCAACTAATCAAAATTCTAACTTCCACGACAAACATATATTTAAAAATATTTATTTAAACTTTTAATGAAATTATATTTTTTAAAATATATATAGTCGAGTTATTAGTCAATACTCGATGATCACATTTGGTTACATGGTAGAATGGTAATGGGAATGAAAATGAGAATGCAAAGGAAAGGAAAACTAAGGGCGTGTTTGTTAACGTTTTCATAAACTGTTTTTTGTTTTCTGAGTCACAAAAACAGGAAAAACCCGTTTGGTAGGATGATTTCAAAAAACTGTTTTATAAAACATTGAGAATAGTTTTCAGTTTTAATGAACAAAAATTTGAGAACTCTGAGAACAACAATTTGTTGTTTTCATTATTCTTGAAAACTTTTTTTTAGCAATAAAATTTACTCAAACAAAATCCATCTTTTGGATCTTCATGGATCTATATCAAAAAGATGATGACGATTTTGATAGGTTTGATGATGAAAATTAAATTTATTTATTATTTAATTTTAATTTTTTTTAGTTTTAATGTTTAATTATTTTAATATCAATTTTTCATTATTTATAATATTAATCTTTTAAAAATGATTTTAAAAATATTATACTAAACACGTTTTTTATGTTTTGATTCTCCGAATATCATTTTCAACCATTGCTACCAAACGCATTTTCGAATTCAAAAGATCCAAAAATCAGTTTTTCAAAAACTTCAGATTACAAGAAAACAAAAACTGAAAAACGAAAACATTACCAAACGGCCCCTAAGTTTTTTGTTTGGTTGGAACTTTAGAATTAGTCTCTAAATCAGTATTATTTTGTTTTGTTAACAACATAATGAAATGGAGTTAACTGTATTTTGATTAAAATACCCCTAATTATGAATGTATAATAGCATGATATATTATGGATAATAATAATAAAATATAAAAGTATATTACATATATAATTATATATTATTTAATATTATAATATATTTTATAATATAAATGTATATATAATAATATAATATATAATACATGTATATATATATATATATTATATAATACATATAATACATATAATAAATATATATATTATAATATATTTTATATAATATAATAATAATAATATATATTATATTATATAATATATATATATATATATTTAATATATTAATATTATATATAATATATGTAATAATATATAATATATAATAATATAATAATATATTATTTTTGGAAAGGAGTTGAGGACATTTTTATAATGGAGTTGGGGCATATGAAGGTATTTATGGAATATAAATTTTAGTTTGGAATGTAATTGGTTTCCATTGGTTTTTGGATGAAATGCCCATTCCACCAAAATTGTGGAATCCCCATTCCATTGCATTTTAACAAACCAAACGAATGGAATGACTTTCTTTTCATTTTATTCCATTTCATATAACCAATCATGGCCAATAGGAGACTCGTGACATCAATTGTAATAAGCATGATTTGGAATACAACTCTCACTACATGAGAGATATTTCTCAACATATATTTTGTAATTTAATAAACAAATGTAAGACTCAGATTACTAATTTATATGGGTAATTGGATTATTAATGTGTTTCTTAGTATGAAACAAGAGGGTGCAAAATAAATAAACAATTTTTTTTTTTTAAATTTTGAATTTTTTAAAAGTAAATTTATTAAATTTCAAATTTTACTTATCCAATATCGGTTTGCACAAAAGCCGATATCTTACTGTAAAATAAATCCATATCGGGATTTTGTTTGGTGTTGAAAATAGAAAGTAAAAGTTTTAAAAAATTATTAAAGATAAATAAAAAATTATATATTATGATATAATATATATATATATATATATATATATTATTATATTAAATAATATATATTATTTAAATAATGTATATTATATGTTTATATTATATAAATATATTATTATATATATTGTTTAACCACGGAATGGAATTGAGTTAAATGTATTTTGACCAAAATACCCCTATTTATAAAAAATTCATAATATATAATATAAAATACATATATATTATATATAATACATATAATAATATATATATATATATAATATTTATATAATATATATATATATAATATTTATATAATATATAATATATAATATATATAATATAATATATGTAATAATATATATATATATATATATATATAATATATATATTATATATAATAATATAATATATAAAAATTGTATTTCTTGACAGTTAAAAACTGTCAAGAAAAACGTCTTCCTTGACAGTTTTTTCTTGACAATTTTTAACTATCAAAAACCAAAAACTGTCAAGAAAAACGGTCTTTCTTGACAGTTTTTAAAACTGTCAAGAAAAAACTGTCAACAAAGGCTATTTTTCTTGTAGTGAGTTCACTATTCAAGCTTCAACACAAAAGGATATACAATAAGTTTCTTTCTCAAATAACTTTTAAAATTAAAAGTTTAATAACAATAGTTTTTTTTTTTCTTCAAGTTTATTACTTTAATAATTCTCAACTCTTGAATTAAATTTAATTCGTTTATCACTACTTCAGGTAGGCATAAATATGTCTACAGATGCACTAGAAAGTGAAGACCCGATACTGGTGTTATCAAGAGAAAATTGTGTAAACATACAAGAACAACATGGGGTGGAAACAAACTAAAGAAGAGAGAACTAGAGATATAAATGCAACTATTAGATGATTAGTGATCGGTCATTTATTGTATATGTTTTTAATCTCCATTCTTCATATCGTTTGCTTGTTTCTCGAGTCTTTTTAGGGGTTTAATGTGTGTGTTTGAGGTTTTTCAGGTTTTTGGATCCAATTGAGTTGTTTGAGGAATGTCAGGCAAAAAGGTGCTATTTTAGAAGATCTCAGGGGCTTTCTAGCAAAAGGCCAAAAAGAGCTGTCATGACCGCTCCTAATTTTGGAACAGCGGTTCAGCAGCGTTCCAACATCAGTAGAGTCTGCTACCCCGACTGTTGTCAAACCACTCTCAGAGCCACAGTGGTTGTCCGTCAAACGAGAAGACCGCTGCCAATACCTCTGCGGCTTTCACAGCGATATCGGCAGCGGTCTTCTCGTTTGACGGTTTCGCAGTGGTAATGGCAGCGGTTTGACAACTCCGTTCAGCAAAAGGCTTCTTTTCGCGTCTAGGATCTGGGTGCCTATATATATTGAGAAGATTAATAGGTTTTGCTTTCTCTCGAACACTAGCTTACCCTCTGGAACACAGACAAACTCATCACACAGTTCTATCATTCATCTTTACGCATTGAAGATTCGAAGACAAAGAAGAATTCAACATCGAAGATTTGAAGAATTCATTGAAGTTTCTCAATGGGTTTTATCTCCTCTATCTCTTGTCTTGTTATTTTCATAATGTGTAACTAATTCCATACTAGGGAATCAATGTGAACCTCTATGAATGCTCTTTGTTAGAATTGACTATATTTTCTTAATTCAAGTTTTGATTCATTCAATTCATTTTAGGTCTTAATTCATTATTTGTGTTAATGCATGATTATACGCTGACATGAATTTAGGGTTTTGATAATTAAACAATTAAGTTTGGAGTGTTGATTTACACGTAACCTTAATTAATATTCAATTGAATGGGTAAAACTGATCTTAGCATTGATTTATGCAAGTAGGTTTTGGTTCATTAGTTCTTACGCTTAATGGGTTCTCGGTTGTAGTTTGCGCCATTGATTTATGGGTAAATTATAATTGAGAATACTTGATTCATCCCATGATCATACGGTAACAATCATACTTAAGATAAGAACGAATCATTAACTTGATTAACATCTTCTATCAAAGTCAATTTGAAGCATTGAGTAAACGTAGTTTGGGAGCATTGATGACCTAGTCCTCTCACTTCTTGATCACATTCACAATGTCTTGTTACTTATTTTCTTAGTTTAATTTAGTTTTAATCAAATCAATCATCAAACAAACTCTCTTGGTTACTTTTAATTGCTTAGCTTTAATTAGAATTAGTTATAATTAGTAAATCACTTTTCCTCGTGGGAACGATCTCTACTTGTCGTTGTACTTATCTCACGATTCGTGCACTTGCGAGTTAGGTTTTTATAACACGATTTTATCCATCAATTAGCGTTACGATTTTCGAACATTTTGACTTCATACTTTATGTTTATGTTTGAAAATGATTGAATTTACTACTGTGAGAATTATGTTTATGAGATGTTTTTTTAATAGTTTCTTGGAATTATTTATTACTTTATATATTATATCATATTCAATGGTTATATATTTATTATTTAAATAATAATAAAAATTATAAATGGGGTAAATGGGTGGGGATGGGGAAGCACTCCCCATTGTACCCCGCCCCGCCCCAACCCGCTCCATATATGGTGGGGTTTTATGAGGAGATGGGTTTTCAAAAAATAAATGGGGTAGGGTGCGGGGAAGGCCACCCCACCCCGAACCCGCCCCATTATCATCCCTAGTCTCATGGAGAACTCCATCGCATCTACGAATCTATGATGGTAGACCATTGCATACCATGTTCCTTTCTTCCTCCCCATTATGTTATGTTGCTCTCTCTCTCTCTCTCTCTCTCCACCATTACTTTTCCTTAATTTACATTCAAACCACAAAAAGCCATCCAAAACAAAAATTTAAGAAAAAACATGAAAAAAAAATTAAAAAATCTGGTGAGCAGACCATTTTGCTAATTTGAAATTGATTCCTATTTAAACTTTTTTTTTTTTCTTTTGTTGTACTATGATGTGTGGCGGCCAAACCGCCAAATGCTACTTGCTTTTATAGTTCCACTAGCATATTAGATCTTGGTTATTTTTTTAGGGAAATACATATTAGATCTTGGTTTTATTATCAGATAATGTTAGTAAAATATTTTTTTATAAAAAAAAAATATAGAGAAGAGAAAGTGACAGTGACGGTGGTGTACTGGTGTTAGGGTTTTTGAAGGTTGAATAGACCTCTTATTTGCAAGTTCTTGATTTGATTGAACTTTTGATATGATTTTTTTTATTTGTTTTGAATTTTGATTGAAGACGAAGAAGACAATGTTTGGTTGGTTTGGCTGAATTTCTAATTTTGTAAAGTTTTTTGGTTAATATCTAATTATTATTTGGGTAGATCTAAAATGAAGTAAATATTTGTCAAGGGCGTTTGTGTCTTTTCATCATGTCCATCCCGTCAATGGTTAAAAGTAACGTTGGTCAATGTTTTTCAGGGGAGGTTTGTGCAATTAACGAAAAAATTGAATATATGTGCAATATCACTTAAACTTATGGGAAGTTTATGCAATTAACCGTATTTAATATCGTGAACATATATAATATCCTTATATCAAAATATTAATTATTTATTAATTAAATTTAAATAGTGATTATTTAAATTAAAATATTATATAACTATTATAAAATAGTTTTTAAAAATAGAAAACTATTTAATTTAATTCAAAATAAGTTAAATTCAAAATTAAACAAAACCATTAAGGAAGCGTGCTGGGACTGGGAGCATTCTCCAATGCTTTTTATTTTAATTATTTTATAATTTATTAGTTTTTAGTATTTAATTAAAACTAAAACAATATATTTTTGTAATTTGTTTATAAATTATAATATTTCTTAAAAAATATTGGAATGTACATACAAAAAGAGGTCCACGTACAGTTTATAAGGATGCAAATATCACTGCTCCACAGTAAAATACGAAAAAATTATGACACAGTATTGAAAAGAACTAAATATGCATATGTGGGCTTTAAACAACAAACTCATAATTATAAATGCAGTTGAAACTAAATATGATACTGACCCCAAGTTTTCTGATGAAATACTGACCCCAAAAGCCAGCCAATATAGACACTGCCATAAGGTACAAAGCTACCAAAAAGATTTTCAAATTTATCAGTAACAACAAGATTATACAGAAGAAGGATAGTTCTCCTACAGAAGAAACTCTACATGAAATAGGACCCTAAATCATCAAATAATTATAGAACTGAGAGAGAGAGAGAGAGAGAGAGCTACCATATGTAATTTGGAATCTCTTGAGCAGATGGAATTCAACCACTGATAGAGATGATGAGAACATCATCACAAAATGTTGCTGTTGCACTTGCAACCTGTGAGAATCAAATTAGCAAACAAAACTATTTCCAATCAATTTTACAACACAAGTACAAATAATACAAATACACTTTTGACTAATTAATTCAGGTTCACATTACATAATTAACAAAATTGTTAGACTAAATATGCACATGTTTGCTTCCGGTTGTTGTAGAGTTTGACGCTTTGGAAGTTGTTAATTTGATTAATTCGGGCACCCAAATTCATGCTCAAATTGGCTTGGTTGTGGGGGATATAAGAAATATTCTCAATAGTATAGCAGGTGGTTTATTAGTTTTGGTGTCTAGGAAGGCGAATGTTGTCATCCATAACTTATCTAAGTTAAGTTTATGTCTAGGATGACTACCTGGTCTAGTTTGTTGTGTTTCGTTTCGTTTTAATATGTTTTCCTTAAATAAAAACATAATTAGACCTGTTTCCTTGTCTTACCTTCAACTAATCAACTGCAATGAACCCAAATCATCCTTGTCAATTTAACAGATTTAGTCATTTAGATATCATGTTTATATAAGGTGTAGTACTCATTAAAAAACCAGTTTTTTTTTTTTTTTAACATCATTGTCTTTTTTTAAAATATATAAGTGTAGGAATTCAAATTTGACTTGTTCACGAGAACTCATTTATATCGCACCAGTAATCCAGTACGACTATAAATCTTATAGACCTTAATCTGGAATTTGAAATTTGGCCCAAAAAAGAAGTTTGTTTTATCCGGTCCAACTAGGGATGGCAATGGGGTGGGTTTGGGGCGGGGTGGCCATCCCCGCACCCCACCTCATTTATTTTTGAAACCCCATCCTCACATAAAACCCCACAATATATGGAGCAGGGTGGGGAGAGGTGGGGTATGCTTTACCCATCTCCACCCATTTACCTCATTTACCCCATTTAACCCATTTATCAAAACTAAAATAAAAAAATAAAATAAATAAATAAAAAAGAAAACTCATTTATCAAAATTATTTATTAAAACAATAAATATATAGCATAATGAATATGATATAATATATAAGGTAATTTCAAAAAAAAGTATTGAAAATCATTTCATAAACATAAATCTCACAACTAAACAAATAAATTCAATAATTTTAAAACATAACATTAAAAGAAAAAAAATAAAAAACTATATAATAAAAAATAAAATAAAAACATTATATTTTAAGCGGGGCAGGGCGGGGCGGGGCGAGGCGGGGATTATAAAACCCATCCCTGCCCCATACCCATTTTGGGTTTTAATATTTATCCCCATCCCTGCCCCATCTCCACCAAATTGAAACCCATCACCACCCCTTAAGTGCGGGTCCCCACGGGGCCCCGTACCCGCAGGTTATTTTGCCATCCCTAAGTCCAACACTTTCAGGCCACAATCAATTTTTCCAACCATAATGGACTTATCCTTATGCAATTAAAGATAAAAGTAACGATATTTACACCCCTTAATACTGTATGTACATTCCAAAATATTACTTGTTTCAAAATTCCAATACTGCTAATAGATATAACTATTAAAAGAAAATATTTGAAATATATATATATATATATATATTGAAAGAATTATAAAAAAACTTTGGAGTGATATATACTTTGAACTTGCTGAGAATGGTTGATTTTATTTTTTATTTTAATTACTTTATAATTGATTAGTTTATTGTATTTAACCAAAAGCTAAAAGAGAGGACATTTTTGGTATTTTTTGGGGTATGCATACAAATTATAACATTTTAAAAGTTTTAATGGGGTGTTCGTACAAAAAGGGGTGCACATACAGTTTTTCTAATATCACCACTCTAATGTTGACATCTTCTAAACTCAATAGGTTAATTTTGATTAGTTGTTTTTAATTATGATGGTTTATTGAATTTAATATTAAGAATCAATCTGGAACAACTTAAAATGGTGACTTCAACATATAACTTTTTTCTTGTTTTCTCTAAAATTGGACTGACCTAAAGGGAAAAAGCTTTACAAAAGGTCATAAGCTGAAAAACCATAAGCAGTATCCATATATAAATATCAAAAAAAAAAAAGAAAATAAAAACAAGGAAGAATAAATGTCAAGCAAAAAATGCCAAGGGAACGTAGACCCAACAACAAAAAAGAAAGGCACGCAAGCCTCAACAAAAAGCGAAAAGAAAACATTTAACAAAAATGAAAAGATTCTCTGCCCATGCAATCATTACCAACCAAAGAAGAGTAAAAGTTGGAGTAGTAGACCACCATAAAGGCAACATCCAAATCTAAAGCACGCTTAGAAAGAGCATTCGCCACCTGATTACCTTCCCTGAAAATATGAGAAACCTGATAGTTCATAAGAGAAATTTAGGGAAGACACCTCTGCCAAGCATGTTAAACACACCATGAAACTTGATTAGAACGAGTAGAAAGAAGTTGAACCACATAGGAAGAATCACTCTCAAGCTAAATACGCCACCAATCATTAATCCAAGCATAGTTGATAGCCATCGATATCGTAAGTAATTCAGCCTAAAAAACAAACACTGAACCAAGTGGATAGCAAAACAACATTTAACAAACGATCAGCAATTGTGAAACACACCTCCGCAACCCCTAACAAAATGAGAACCTAACGTAGCCCCGTCTATATTAACTTAATTTGACTCAACCCAAAGAATGTGGTGACCAAATACACTCTCGATGACAGGCACACGAGAAGGCGAACCACAGAGACCAAAATGCATGAGGATCAAGAGAGCATTCACACTATTACACATATACCCAATCCCTAAACGGTTCGCATCCGAAATCGAAAATCAACATGCTCATCATCAAAGACCTTTCAATTATGAGTAAACCACACACTCCACACCACAACATGAAAATCAGCCTTCCGTAATATGTGAATCTGGTCACTGAAAGAAACCGACATGGCTTTCAAAAAGAACCCTTTCCATGAATAAGTAGAAACCCGACACTGAAAAGCTAAAAAAACAGCCTCTTAAAGGAAACCAGCCAATGGGCAATGAAGAAAAAAATGCTCAGCTGACTCATTACTGCTACTACAAATACTGCAACATGAAGCCAGGTGAAATCATGCTTTACACAAACGATCCTCCATGGGAAGTCTATTAAGCAATAGACGCCAAGACAAAGCAGACCAAGAAAGAGGAATAAAACTAGACCAAATATCCTTCCACCATGAGACTTGCGGAATCTCCTGAATCATCTCACAATAAGCAGCCTTACAAGAAATCAAGCCATCTCTAGAAAGAGACCAAACAAGAGAATCCTCAACAAGAGAAATCGCAATATGATCCATCCTGAGACAAATATCCGAAAATCAAACCTTATAATCCTCCTGAATAACCCAACTACCATCGAAAATAAAATCAGAAACTTTAGCACGAAGGGAAGTAGCTGACACAGGTCGTTTGTGTATGTCAAAAGATTTATATTTTGTTCTACCTCGCAAGAGCACAAGTTAAGAGACTAGTATAGCAACAAGCAAGGGTATCATTCCGTAGGGAGGTGTAATCTGCCAACTTTCCCTAGTTTAGCTTATTTGGAAAACACGAATTGAGGTATGTTTTATTTGTGCATTAAACGTAAATATTGCTAGAAAAATATAAATTATGTACAATAGTATTTACACAGATAGAATGGACTAGAGAGATGTAAGATGTATATGGTTACACTAAGAAGATGACTCTATGATAACAATCACACAAATTCATACATGCTCATTAATGTTGAAAGTCGTGCTCACTTAATCCTCTCTAATATTCTCTCTTGAGCAACAAAGGCTATACCTATATGCACCAGCAACCTATAGACAGATGATTACCGAACTGCACACGAGTTCATTAAAAACAATGAGACACATTTAGCTACTATACATGCAAAGCCTCATGTATCTCTACCTTACCTTACATGTAGTGGACACCTAATCATGCATGTTGTGTGCTTCTCCTCTCGGTTCATCACACAACAATCAAAGTTCATTCAAGTAGTAGCTAATCACTCAAAAGCATTAAGAACTTAAATAACCACTCAATCATCAACAAACATATTCAATAAAAGAGGCAACAATGCTAGATTTACATCAAATCCGTAATGAATGAAAGTACACATCAAATAAGAGAAAAGAAATACAAAAGAGATAGAAAGTAGAACCCATCCGATACCGGGATTCGAACGCCGGGTTTTTCTGGTTATCAACCGAGATGTCTTCATCACTAGACGATCACGGCGAGTCTCCAATGTACTTGAATGCCCAACTCTCTCATAGATGAGAAAGCTCCCTCTTCATCTCTCTGATCTCCCTAAGATGGATGGCTAAAAGGGGAACAAATTTACCAAACAACTATGTACAACAAGTTTATTGTTAAATATTAAGAACATTCAATTAAAGTTAAGGGTTCATTCTCTTGATAAAGGAATTCACCAAAATCAATTCGTCACCCAAACCCAAGCCATGGGATGAGCAATTGTGTTTTAAAACAAAGACCCATTAAGCACAAGAATATGGAACCAAAGCCTAATCTAGCATGTCAATACATCAACCAAACTTTTCTCATACTTTGGAGCTAATTCTCTAACACTCAAGTCACTCAAATCATTCTAAACATGGCATTTTGGATCATCCACCAACATACAAACAATCATGGGATGTTAAATTATACTACTCCTAAATTAAATTACTCTACTCCTTATCTCATTCATGAATACACATCAATTTCTAACCTCCATACACATGAATATTACAATAAAAGATTAAATCATGGATATAACAAATAATAGAACAAAACCCAAAGAATTTAAGAACAAACACACACATATATAGCACAAGTGTAGGTTTACAAAATTCCCAAATGTTGATTATACATCAAAGAAAACGAGAAATACAAAAAGAAATGAGTTGTAGAGAAAACCCTTGAAGAAATCTCCTCCAAATCCTCTCCATTTCTTTGATTGTTGCTTGGCTCGAAATTGGTCCTTAGACCACTCCTTTCTTCTTGTAATCTACTCTAAGATGGGTGGAAGAAGTGTATAAGGTGGTGGTAGTGATGTATAGTGAGCTCCCATTGAGGAAAAATCTCCATGGGAGCTTTGAAGCTCTCTCTTATTTGGTTCTTTGGTGAAGAAGATGGAGAAGATGAAGAGGACTATGTGAGGTTCGGTTTTGAGGTGTGGGAGATGTGGAGAGGTGAAAAAGAAGGTTGATCGTGCCAAAATTGTGCTATATTTTGGCCTTTAATTCCATGTCCTTTGTCTCGTTTTTGAGTTTTTTTTTCATGTCTCATTGGCTCTTTTATAGTGATTGTAGACAATTGATGTAATTCTAGTGTTGGGAATGGAAAGCGGGAGTTTCGGGCATGAAACCAACCAAAGAAAGCAAGGATGAAGGCCTTAATATGTGGGTCATTGCGCGGGTACCTACCAGCTCACTACCCGTGCATTTCCTACCACAGATCTTCGTCGGTCCACACCAGCGAACCTACCAATGCACCAGAAGGTAAAATACAAGAGTGTCTAAATGGCTGGTAGTGCACCGATCCATACCAACACAAGGAAAGCCCAAATTTCAGCATTGCCTAGATGGTTGGTAGTGCGTCGGTCCTTAGCCGTGCACTATGTGAATCAAGTTTTACCAAATCAGCTTTTCAGATCTACTTTCGGGAAGAGTATAAATATATCTTCTTCTAAATTTCAAAATTCTCTTCACACGCCCCACACTTACATTTTCTGAAATATTACCTCATCTAGATCTAGAAATATACTCCCATTACATCCAAACACATACACATTCATTTCCTTACCAAAAACTCATCACTAAGACCCATCCTACACCATTCACTTCACCTCCTTTCACCATAGCCCGAATTCCACACTCGATGAGCTCAAGATTCTGCGCATTGAAGAAGGAGAGGAACTAGAAGACTTGAGGAGATCACAAAATACCAATGGGTTTCCTCCTATCTCTTGTCTCTTTAATTCATCTTTGCATTTTTGCCATGAGTAGCTAAACCCTTGTATGGGAGTTGATGTAATTACACATGGATTGTGGGTGATGACCATTTATCGAAGTATTTGATTAATTAGTTCAATTCATTGATCTTAAAAGCATTTGATTAACTCTTTGGATTTGGTAGAAATACCAACTCTCAACTCATTATTTGATTGTCAAATTAATTTGATGTTTTAAATTGTATTGATCCCTTTTTGGGTTGAGTAGGAATACCAACTCTCAAATCAAGTTGGGATTAGATATCTCCTTAGATTTGGTAGAAATACCAAGTCTCAATTTGAGTAGAGATACCCACATTTAGGTGACTAAGCAAGCTATCTTGAATGGGAGGGATGTGTTGAGAAAATACCAATCCGACACATCCCGGCTAAAAAGTGGTATGGGTGGATTAAGAAAATACCAATCCAAGCCATCTTTACTATCTTAAATCTATATATTCTTAAAGGTAAATTCTCTCACAAACCAACCATTGTAGTTGTGTAGTTAAGAACCTAATGTTTGAGTGAACCCTCTAATAAACCGACCATTGTAGTTGTCTAGTAGAGGGTTAGCTCAATGACACTTGATCCACATTAAGAGGTAGATTTGGCCCTAGTTTGTTAAATTGTTCTTAAATAGATAAAATGGTTCTCCCATTATTTGTGTCGTGATTGTGTCAACTCCTGCATTCATCTCATAATCATTCACACAACTTCTTGTTATCTTAGTTGCATTTTAGTTTAGTTTCATTGCTATTTGCATTTAGTTCATAATTTTCCAACAAATCATCACATTTTACTTTTAATGAACTATGATTGTTAGAGTCTAATTTGATCATTGTTAGCGACCGATCCTTGTGGAACGATACCCACTTGCCACTTACTTGTTTAGAAAAGCATTTTTGAGTGCAGTTTGAGATTTATAAATATTTTTTATGGACAACTTTAAACGACAAAAACCCTTTCGCCAAAGGTGTTTTTATAGAGTGGAGGAGTTAGGGCAGAAAAAAGGGGGTGAAAGGATAAGATTGCCCCTCAAATTCAGCCAAAAATCTCTAAATTAGAGTCATATGCGCTGGTGGTGCGCTACTGGACAAGCGCATGTAATGCACTGAACTTTTGGACCAAAAGAGCTGGCGATACGCCCTTAGCGCGCTCTTCGAGTAGTGCATAAGCTTCTTCTTTAGTTTTTAGCTTTACTACATCGCGCACCATTACAAAAATGGCCATAACTTCCTCTATAAAAGCTGGAATTGCATTCTGTAAAAATCACTGGAAACTAGACATCCGAGTCCGAAAATAGGTAGCACGAGTTTGATCTGAGGAGGGAGATATGACCCCCAAAAGTTGAGTGTTCTGTACGAGCATTTTCCATTTCAACCCTTATAACTTCCAAAACTCTTCAATTAAGCTCAAACACCTTATTTATGGACTATAACCTACACAAAGCACATTATATACACAAACATGCTCGAAAACGAGCACAAAAACAAGGAAATGGGGACCTCAAATAGGTATATAAACCGTCTTATCAGTAGCTAAGTAATCCAGAATATCTAAGATCTCTAAAATCGACACCCCCTAACCAATTGTCACACCAAAAATCTCGTTGGGAGTTAGCTCCAATTAGCGAAAGACCCTCTCTATGAAGATCTGAATAATGAGCTCGAAAAGAGGACCAAATGAAAGAAGAAACATACTACAAACAACGCCCCCCTCAACCCCCTAAAGCTGTTTGGGATAACGCTCTCGGAGAAAGGAATAAGCAAAACCTTTAGAAGTTATAAATTTCCGAGTGAACTTCTTTAGGAAGGAGGAATTCAATAACCAAAGATCCTTCAAACCAAAACCACCTTAAGAATAAGGTCGACAACAAGTATCCCAAGAAACCCTAATCAGTTTAGAATCTTCACAAGAGCCCGACCACAGAGTGATTTTAGAAGTTTAGAAGTCATAAATTCTTGTTTTCAATCCAAGGTATTGTCATTAACTCATTATGTCATATTAACATTTAGCAATGACTCATTTTTTTAATGAGTTTTGATGCCATGTCAGCAATTATACTGATCCTTAGAATAAAAATTAATAAACAATTAGATGCCGAAATCACTTTCAAAGTTATTTTTTTAAGTTGTTTTGGCCTGAAATTAATATTTTGTTAATGTATCATTCTCCAACCATAACCATACCTTGTCCACTTGCACATCATTTAAACATAATTTGGTTTTTTCTCATTGGTTGGACGGCCCATGTTTTGAGCCTCCTTTAAGATGACTTGAACACAAACTTTTTCATTTTATATCTATTTAATAAAACCTCATTTCTGTCATTTGAAAATTTAGATCATGCGTATCTTCCACTGCAAATGGTTGCGTTGGAAAATAATTTTAACCGTATATAACTTTTCAATTTTTGGTGTATGAAACCAATTCAAGTAACCATAATCATTTTTTTATTTTTATTTTTTATGGTTGAGCTATTGACGATTTCTTATAGGTAAAAGACTATAATAATAATAATAATAATAATAATAAACATTTTGATGGTGAATCTCGACGGTATGAGAGAATTTAAAAATTTTCATTTTGATGACGAATCTTTAATTCAAGAAAGATTTCTAAATTAAAAGTTCAAAACAACTCAATTTACAATAATTTACCTTAAATTGGAGAATTTGCAGCCAATAATTGAAAGAAAACTCATAAAATTGAAAATCTTAGAGACTTGGAGATTAGATGGTAACCATGCTGCCTTAGGATTAAAATTTCTCAATTTCGATTTTTCAAGTGGTATAGGATTCCCAATTTCGATTTTTCACTTGGTAAAGGAGAAATACAATGGGTTGGAAAGATGGTTGAGGGCTTGGGCTTGGGCTTGGGCTTGAGGTATATGTTTTATGTTGTTGGGCCTTTTTTGAGTTAAAAAAGAGTATCGATATTTGCACCCTTGAAAAACCGTATGTGCACCCTTTTTTGTATATACAACCCATCAAAATTTTTAAAATATTATAAATCGTAAACACACCCCATGTATTACCAAATATGCCCTATATCTTTCAAAAAAAATTCTATTTATCTTAATTATTGGGAAAAAAATTATAATAAATTAATTAAATGAAATTGAAAAAACAAAAAGTATGGAGGACTCGCACCTTCTCCTATAATCCAAAACCTTGGAGCTCCTCCTATAATCCTAAACCTGACGCATGGAGCTTTTTCTTCTTTTTTATTTTCTTTTACCTATATTTTCCTTTCCGTTATTCTCTATTTGGAAGGAATGTTCTACAAAAGTTTTTTTTCATCAATGGTTATGGTATTCATTAAATCCGTTTTCACTGTGTTGTCGTCTTGTCAAAAACTTGCCTGATATTGTTATTTTGTTCTAGGCTTCAATTTTTTTTTTAATATATATATACTTCAATGTACTTAAAATAAAAAATAAAAAAAACCTCCATGATTTTCTCTTCTTAATTTTTTATATATAATAGTTACTTAATATTTATAATTTAAATAATCACTATTTAAATCTTAATTAATAAACAAATACTAATTTAATCAAAAGAAGTAAAAAAAAAAAAATGTGTAACTAATATTAATATTTATTAAAATATCTAAAATGTATATATTTAATTAATATGCTGGACGAGTTATATTTATATTAATCATTTAAATAGTTTTATTTAAGGGTAATATTGGAATTTTAAAAATATGCTGATTTGGGGTGCATATACAAATTTTGAGGGGTGTAAATATCGCCACTCTTAAAAAAAATATTAAAATGTTTAACGAGTTGTTTTTAAGATTAAAAAAAAAAAGTAACTTAGAACTATTTGTCCAGTAGATACAATTTTTTTTATTTTTTTTATTCAAAATTCATGACAGTGTTTTAGCCCAGCCCAGCCCAGCATAATCCCACCTCTGAGTAGATGAAACTAGATGTGATCTGTTAGGAAACTTATTATGGTTTACTTTTATTTATTTAGTTCATTTTTTGTCACCCCCTTAACTAGGGATAAGAAATTAACTATCGTATATTTTATATATTGTTCTACCGATTTTACCCCTGTTTCTTCTACGACTCTGGAAGCTAGACATGACATAGATAGATTTTCTTCCTTCGTCTCTTTGTATGCTATTGAGATTGTAAAATTATACTTTGTCTCTTTACGTACAGTTAAATATACTATTTTTATCAAGTTTAAATCGTATTGCAGTAAAGCCTCCAATTTGGAATTTGATTTTAAAGTCTCCAATTTGGAATTTGATTTTAAAGTTATTCGCATTTCAATTTTCTACATTCTTTACTGCACAAGTCATCACCAAATTATGTTAGCTACTAAAAATATATAAACATAAAACGAAAACTCTTCACCAAAATCTTCTTGTCATGATACAAACTAGGGATGTCAATAAGGTAGCTACTACAAATCCTGACACCGACCCAAAAAATATTGTTGGCCCCCAACCCCGACTATTGAATACCGGGTATGGGGTGAGGAATTTCTGAGGCAGGGGGAGATGGCCTCGACCCCGCCCCACCCTAATTTATTTATATATATATATATGGATATTGTGCGATTTCTATGCATTCAATAGTTATTTACTTATTTTTAATAAAATAAATTCTTATATTTTGAATAAACTCAATACCAACATACAAATAAATTTTAAATGTTCATAATTGACTATAGAATAAAATCCACGAAAGTAATTAACGAGAGAAACAATAGGAAAAGTAAATTGTGAAAAATCACAAAAGAGGTACAAGTTGTTTCATCCATAATAATAAGACAAATCTAAAAAAGTATGTAAAAACCTAAAGGGTTAATATTAAAGACCTCCCCTTACCTTTGAACTATTATTGGATGTGTTGAAAAAAATGTTTTTATTTCAGAAACGTCTCATATGGACTAACATACAACAGTTCAATTGATTGAGTTTTAATGCTAAAAAGTATAAAATGTCTATACTTAAGCTTCAATTGTATGAATTGAATATTATACTCGGCCTCTGACTTTTACCAAATAAAAACATTGTTTGTTAGTCCACAAGGGGTGTTTTTGAAAATAAAAGCATTTTTTTATCTAGACATCTAATAATAAGGTGAGGGGATGTTTTTAATATTAAACCAAAAACTATATATAAATTAGATCTAAAATATTCCTCCAATTTATTCTCCGCTACAGTTTGGGTTCATTCGTGACCGCCATATTGAGGATTGTATGCTCTAGCTTCTGATTGTGTGAATGTGTTGCACAAGAAATGCTATGGGGGCAATTTGTCCATGAAGATTGATATTATGAAAGCTTTCAACACCCTAGACTGGACTTTTCACCGTTGAGTACTTTAGGCTTTTGGGTTCTCCACAGTTTTCATGGATTGGATCGAAAATATTTTGAGGTTTGCAAGGCTCTCGGTTTTGATCAATGGTTCTCTAGAGGGCTATTTTCGATGTTCTAGAGTCCGCTAGGGGTATCATCTATCCCCTCTTTTGTTTGGTATTGCAAAGGATTTCCTTCGTTGGTATATCTCAAGGATGATAACATCTGCCCAGCTGTTGCCTATCTCCTCCCCGATGGGGTTTTCTACTCCTACCCATTTACTCGATGCGAATGATGTGCTTATCTTTTGCAGAGGCACAATGAAGAATTTGAAGTGTATTATGCATGCTTTTGAGTTTTACAGTGCTCTCTCGGGTCAAATTGTTAATTAGAGTAAGTCTTCCATTTATTTTGGCTCGTTAATTTCTCTGCATCGAATTGGGAAGTTGCAATCTTTGGTTGGGATGCAAGTTGGACAGGTAAGTTCCTCATATTTTGATTGGATTATTTCGTTGACAAACCACATTAGTGTTTAATTTGTAAAGGTAGACTAAGCCTTTATTGTGCATGATCAAGCTTCAAAGGCTTTCTCAAGACCTCAAGCTCAAGAGCATTTCAAAGATATATCACTTGTGCTTAACTCTTTAAAGAGATTTAGTTGCACACACAACTCTTGCATTTTTTTTATTTCGTATGTTTTTGTGTGTTTCATGTTGGTGCACATTCATGTTATATCTATCTTCATCCATGCTCATTACTATTGCATCTTGTTTGATCATTAGAGGTTTTTAGAGGCTTTGTAATTTTGCCTAGTTACCGTTGTGGGTTTACACAGCGGTAGGCACAACGGTTTGCATCCCAATGCATACCGTTGTCTGTGCCGCTATAGATTTTCACAACGGTTTGCCTCCCAGTGAATACTGTTGTCTATACCAATGTGTATTACACAGCGGTAGTCACTGCAGTTTTCACCCGTGTGCTTAAATGCATCAAGTCATACCGTTGTGCATACCGTTATGTAAACCACAGTGGTACACACAACGGTTTGGGTCTGTTTTGTCAAAACGGTGTTGCTTCACTTTGACCTCATATATATTCTTTTTCTTCTCTTCCATTTCGACTCAAGAGTCCAAATAACCATTTTTGAGAGACCAAGCTTTCCTCAAGAGAGAAAGACTCCCAAGAACTCACATTTACTCAACCAAACTCATTCTCATGTGCATCTAGCATCATTCAAGCATCCTTTCATCATGGATCTTCTTGTTTTCTTTAACTAGGTAAGTTGAACATGCCCTAGAACTCTTTGCTTCATTTATATGTTCATATTTTCCTAGGATTAGCATTTATTTTGTTGATTAAACGCACGACTCCTTGCTTAATATTGTTTACAATATGTTTGAGTCTTTTTATGTTGGTTGAGATTTGTTGTTCTTTGATAGCTTGCATTTAGGACAATATTGTCTTTTAGCTAAATCTTCATGCCTTGCATTTAGATATTGATATCCAGGACTGTTTTAATTGCCATCATGAATCTCTAGATACGCATTTAGTGTAGCTTAGAATTATTTGCATATTAGAATATTTTTACATATTCACATAGGTTGTTTATCTCTTCATTATATGTTAAGCCTTGTGACTAAATGAATTAGTGCATAAGCAATTGGTCTAGGATCACTATAAACGGTATGCGGGTAGTAGTGGTGTGTTATGTTCCAAGAATGATATGACTTGAGGACAACCTAAGTTATAAACATCATTACATATAGTGGATTTGAGGACTGTGTGTGGTTGGATGGATACCCCACGAGTTTTGCCCAGTTGGAGGGTTTCTCACATAAATCAATTGCCGTGTTGTTTATTGTTTTCCACATTGTTTTTATTGTTTGATTGCTAATCATCATGGGGTAAAGTTGTTAAAATTAAGTCGACAAGTTGGTAATTAATCAATTAAAACTTATTCACCCCCTTCTAGGTTAGTTTAGACATATTATTTATTTTCAGGACACCTACCTTTCTCTTATTTGGGGGTTTCCTCTTTTCCGTGGTAGGCCAAGCTCTCTATGCTAAAGCCAATTGTTGATAAAATCTTTTTGAAATTTGCTAATTGGAAAGGTAAAGCCCTTTCTTTAGTTGGCCGTGCTACTCTGATTAGTTCGGTGATTATTGGGTCATTTGTTCATTCTCTTATGATTTACAAATGGCCTTCTTCAATGCTGAATATGATTAACCATAAAATGATGAATTTTATGTGGATGGACTCTTATGAGAAGTCCAAGTTGGTAAGAGTTTCATGGAACAGTTGTTGCAAGCCTCATTCTCATGGTGGGCTAGGTTTGAAGGATCTTCATTTGCTGAATGACTCCTTACTTATATAGTTCATCTAGAAGTTCATGACCTTTGATGATTTTGCTTACTCATTCCTTCGGAAACGTTTTATCCAGCGGCTTCGAAAACCTACGGGGGGTATGTTACTTCTTCTAATTGGTCCTTGCTTCGAGCATATTTTTTAGATCTTCTTAATGAAGGTATTTGGCTTATTAGTGAGAAATCTCAAAGAGATTTTTGGTGGGACAATTGGTTGGGTATTCCAATTTTAGCACTTTTGGGGATTTTGGATTACTTGGCTATTTCTATTCATGTGAAAGTTTCTGTTTTTGTCTAGGATGGTAGATACGTGCTTGACGATTGTTTTAGGACCCGCTTCCCAGATCTTTGTCACCGGAATGATAGGATTACGATCTCTCTTGCTAAGGATTATCTAGTTTGGTCTCTTTATATGGGTGGTAGAGTTTCTTGTAAAGTTGCTTATGTTAAGTTGATTTGAAACACTCATCAAGTCTCTTGGTGGAAAGATGCTTGATCTAGATTTATTCCTACCTCTCGATCGGCTTTGTCCTAGCGACTTTTGATGAATAGGCTTCCTACAGAGAATCGCATGTGTAAAGCAAGCTATCATTTGGCTTCTCGTTGCAACCTTTGTGGTAGCAATAATGAGTCGGCTAATCACATTTTTCTCCAATGCCCCCCGGTGATCTCTCTTTGGGAGGCGGTTTTTATGGTCTTTCGACGTCGTGTTTCAGTAGATTCCTAGAAAACATTCTTTTTGCAAGCTACGTCAATTTCTTTTAGTGATTAAATTCGTACTTTCTTAAAGGATGATGTTCATGTTGTGGTTTAAAGTGTGTGGTTCATTCACAATCGGAGGATTTTTTAGGATGAGGTAGTTGATTTCTGGTTTGCTTTGTTGTTGGTTTTGTAGGCAGTTTCTTATGCCAACCTCTTGGAGATTAGGTGTATGCATAACAATGTGGATGATCTTTTGATTCTTCGTCATTTTGGTCTTTACGGTCTTCCTCCTCAAGCCCCCATCATAAAGAGTGTGTTTTTGAAGGGTTGCTGTAAGTTCTCCAGGTGTTGGCGATTGTGGTGGTGTTTTTCGTAATTGAAGGTCATTTATGAATGGTTGTTTTGCTGCTCCGCTAAGGTCGGTGTTTGCTTTCGAGGCTGAGCTTATTGTGGTGTCGATGGCTATTAACTATGCTTGGAATAAGGAGTGGTATCATATCTGGCTTAAGAGTGATTCCTCATATGTGATTCAGTTACTTTCTTCTCATTCTTACCAAGTTCCTTAGAGTGTTCGGCAGGCTTGGCAGTGGTGCCTTTCCCAAAATTTCTCGTATGGATTTTCAAGTTTCTCATTTCTCGTAATCAAGTTATGGATGCTCTCTCCAAGCATCCTTCAGCATTGGAGACTGATTCTTCGTGGCATTTTTGTCCGGTTTTCTGTTCGACATTGGTGGGTAATGATTGCATGGGTCGGGCGTCTTTTCGATTTATGAATGGTTGTTTTGCTGCTCCGCTAAGGTCGGTGTTTGCTTTTGAGGCTGAGCTTATTGTGGTGTCGATGGCTATTAACTATGCTTGGAATAAGGAGTGGTATCATATCTGGCTTAAGAGTGATTCCTCATATGTGATTCAGTTACTTTCTTCTCATTCTTACCAAGTTCCTTAGAGTGTTCGGCAGGCTTGGCAGTGGTGCCTTTCCCAAAATTTCTCGTATGGATTTTCAAGTTTCTCATTTCTCGTAATCAAGTTATGGATGCTCTCTCCAAGCATCCTTCAGCATTGGAGACTGATTCTTCGTGGCATTTTTGTCCGGTTTTCTGTTCGACATTGGTGGGTAATGATTGCATGGGTCGGGCGTCTTTTTGATTTCGTTGATGTTTTTGTTTTCTTTCTTCTTTTTTTGGGCCTGCATGCCTTTTTGTTTGGTTAGGGTTTTGCTCCCATGCCATTGTTGGTTGGTCTCTTGCTACTTCTTGTTATTTTTTTCTTCTCATTTATATATATATAGATACTGCCTAGGGTTTTTCAGTATATAATTGCATATGATGCTTTTTCCCCTTAGGTCTGTCCATTTTTATTTAAAAAATCATGGAGATATGCTTCATGTTGTAACAATATTTAAAAAATATATGATAATATTAAATTATTATCACTCATTATTGTTATAATATATATATATATATATATATATATATCTTGTGTGTGTGTGTCATTCCTCATTAATCCTAGTTTAGTTTTTCTCATTAGAACCTGGGTAGAAAAAATCAAATATAGTTAGATGATGTTAGCAAGTAAAGATGAGATAGATGATGAGGGTGCTAAGGAGGTGCCGACATAGTTAGGATGTCCCGATGCACCTACTGATTTCAATCACTAACAACCTTATAAAAAAAATAAAAAATAATTCATTAGTTTTAAACATATTAAATATCCATACCTGTTTTCCTAGCCCATAACCAATTTTATATGCCTTATTATTCAAGTCATCTACCTTCTCATTCAAATCGTCTATATTATCGTTCAAATCGTCTATATGCTCGTTCTCATTCAAACCATGTGCATTATCATTCTCATCCAAACTAGTATTCACATTCATATTCTCAATTTCTATTTCATTCTCATTCTCATTCATTGAATCTTCAATTTCAATTGATTGATTAGATTTTCTTTTTACGTACCTATCCATAGAACCCGCAAAAGATTGTATCACCATATCTCTTCTTTCTTTCGCCTTTCTCTTTTTGCTTCCAGAGTAATATTTTCTCTGACCCGTTATAACTATTCAAGAATAAAGATTTTACCTAAAAAAATATATTATAATATTTGTTAGATAAAACATAAATAATTAAATAGGTTCTCATTCAAATCATAAAGCTATAAAGAGCCATAATATGAAATAGAATTAAAAATTTGAAAGAAAAATCCTACCAAGAAGAAATTACAAAATAATCTGGTGGATGGTGAAAACAAATAGAAAGCTGTGCAAAAAAAATAAAAAAATGGCAAATGGCAGAGAATTTTTGTTGTGAATCATATGAGATAGGAGTTAAGTAAAATTGCTACTTTTAGGGTTATAATATTAATATGATTACGGTCTATAAAATTTTGGTTTTGGGTTTTATTTTTAAGTAAGGAATTGGGCCATAATTTTTTTAAAAAAAAAAGTAAAGAATTGGTCAATTGTGCCCCAATATGTTTCTAAAATATATATATTAATTTTTTATATATAAAAGATTGAATTGGGATTGGACTAGTTGGGGGCCCATCAAAAGGCTAGGTTTGTTGCCTCATCTAGCCGGCCCTGTTAATTAGTAACCTTTCAAAAAAAAAATTATTATTTAGTAACATCAATATGTTAAATCTAGGATTTATTTCCACGACTTACTGTTGTTTCCTAGAGAAGTAATGATATATAATACGAGTGGCAATATCGGCACCCCTATACACCTCTTTTCGTAAGTATGAATCGAAGATCATACAAATATTTCCATTTTTGGGTTCTAAAAGACTCGGCGGTAGCAAATAGGTTGAAGAAAATAGCTGCAACAAAATAGAGCCTTGCTGTGACCCCATGGTGCTGATTATTGCAGCTAATGTTCTTGCTAAATTCGAAAGTCCTGTATTGTTTTTGTTTGGCATGGTGACCTTATGAACTGCATTATAATGTTTATGGTGAAAAACCTGTAACATAGTTGTTTGATAAAATAAACGAGATTGTTGTCATTGATTTTGTTCCTAACTCTTATTATGTAGCACATATATTTAAAATAGAAATTAGGGTTTGAAAAAATAGAATGATTTATTATATATATGAATATCAAACAATTAATAGGAAATTTTGTTTTTTTTCAAAGGATTAATATAAAACTAGTTAATAAATAATAATTATTGGTGGGTTTACTAACAAATTATTTAGTCATTTAAGTAATTTTATATAAAGGTAATATTGGATCTTCAAGAAAAAAAAAATAATACTAATTTTAGGTGTACAGACAGTTTTTGAGAGTGCAAATGTTGTCAATTATACAATATTATGTATGGGCCTTAGCTAGGCTGTTCAATTGCATTTTTGAGGCCACTATAAGTTGAAGATGCTTCGGTTTACTTTGCAGGCTTTCTGTTGAATTTGTTTTCATTTTTATTATTTTAGAAAGGCTTACTATTGAATTAGTGTTTTTTTTTTTTTTTTTGAAACAATATTATTCCTATTTATCATCACTATATACATTTTTTCACCTAGGTTTAAGTGCTAGTTGGATATTGTTGTATCTTTAAGTATAATCACTATTAATATTAATTGTGCAGAATAAACAATATGCTGTTAAGTTAATCGGTCGTTTGATTAATAATTATTTTGAATTTGTTGTGAGATTTTTTTTATTTTTTTAGGGGTAATTACCTTGGTAGCCATCAACTTTTGCCACCACTATCAAAATAGCCACCAAATGGGGAATTAGTTTCAAAATGGCCATTTTTGGCAAACATTGTTATACTAACGGTCATTCTATCCATTTCCATCCAATGAGTGGCACTTTGGTAAATAAGAGGATAACATTAATTTATTTTAGATTTTTTTTGGAAATCAATTTTTCTTTTGTTTTTTGAAACAAATAATTATATTTAGTGTGTATATATGTATAGCATATCTCAAACATATATATATATATATATATATATACAATTTTTCTATTGTTAGTTCGAACTGACAAAAGAAGATATATCAGTTCCTTACCTGTAGACCATTAGATTTAAATACTTTAAATTGTCTGCATGTACTTGTCAAGGTATCTTTTAAATCCAATGGTCCACATATAAGGAACTGATATATTTTATATCAGTTCGAACTGATAATAGAAAGACTATATATATATATATATATATATATATATTTCTTTTTTGAGAAGATTAAGGCTACAAAATCTAAAAATTCTAAAAAAACATATTTGAGATAAATTGAAAAGAAAAAATTGATTTTCAAAAAATATCTAAAATAAATTAATATCATCCTCATATTTACCAAAATGCCACTTATTTGATGGAATTTGATGGAAATTGATGGAATGGCCATTAGTGTAAAATGTTTGCCAAAAATGGTCATTTTGAAACCAATTCCCCATCCGGTGGCCAATTTGATAGTGGTGGCATAAGTTGATGGTCACCGAGGTAATTATCCATTTATATATATATATATATATCACGTGTGTGGTATCGATTCGAACCTGAGACATTGTCATACTGAATTCGCGTTCTTCCCACAAAACCAATATATTGTGAGATTCAAAATCACTATATATTTATTTGTTTATTGTTGTAATTATTTTGAATTTATATAATAACTAAAATAGAAATGATAAAACGTACTGAAATGCTTTAAAAACTGAAATGCTTTAATTTATACTTGTTATTCTAACCGAACCAAATTTTAATTCAAATATTTGAAGTAAAAATGTAAAGGTAATTTTAGAATTATTTTTAGGGAAAAATACTCTCAGACGCCAAAACTATGACTATAAATATAGTTGGAAAGTGAAAATAACTTATTTAACTCAGACACCCCCCACTGTTAAGGGCAACATGGACAGTCACAAAAATGTTAATTGAGCAAATCTGGATCTCCGGCCATGGAGGTGGAGAAAGAAATCTGTTTAAAAGATATTTATTAACATGAGATTTGTATATTACTTTTGGTAAACAATATCTCCATGGAGGTCAATATAATCCTGTTCCTGTCTAATGCATCGACCTAATAACGCTGTGGCATCTGAATAAAACATAAACTTTCGCTCCGTGTAGTCAGCCTCGAATTTCCTATGAACTCCCAATGCGCCACAAATATTTGAGATAATTATGTTTCTAGCTAGTGCTCACACTATTCCTACAATTAACTAAAACAAACATGCACCACCATCTGAAATCATATCTTCTTCAAGCTCTCATCAAATCAAGCAAATAAAAAATAAAAGCAAGAAATGAATCAGGCAGCGAATATGCAGGCACTAGCAAAAGGGAAAATTGACAACTTTTAAAGATAAAAACAGTTCAATTGTCATTTTCATATATATCAACTGAATATTATATGTTATAGTGCGCATGTAAGGTTAAGTGCCTCCTTTTTGCTCGCTCTTTGTCAAAAAGTATAAAACTGAGAGAGGCTGCGGTTATGGAGGTCGAACTGAATATTATATTATTATATGATATTTATGTTAGGGTCACTGATTTCTACGGCCATTGATTTGGTGAGATGGTCCCTAAATGACCATTAATTTTTCAAAATAGCACAAATTAGTCATTTCATAGAAAGAAAGTATTAATTGTTGCCACTTTACCTATTAATTGTTTGAAGTCCATTTGCTTATATCATAATCTGTTAAAATAGAGGTCAAAACAGTAAAACAAGAAGGGGCAATATTGTAAAACCATCAAGTCACCATCTTAGGGCACAATTCGATAAGGATTTTCAAAGCTGTTTTTTTTCATTTTTCTTTTCTGTTAAAACCACCATTAACACAGGGAAGCTCTATAACAATGGAGGATTATTTTGAACGGAACAGGAGAAGGACAATTGCAAGATATGGATTACAAGGTACTGCTCTTAATGAAGTTTATTTGATTACAAAGTTCTTATAATCAAATCATTACTTTTTATATAATTAAATAATAAATTAGTCGAGAAATAAGTTTGATTTGATGTCACCCATAAACAGGAAATATTGTCCATAAAAATAATAAATTAATCGAATAATTACTTTTTATATATAATTAAATAATCAAAATACATAAAATATTGCCCATAAAATTCTTTATGGGTGTCATGTCAGATCACGATAGTTTTTTGTTAGATTTTGACAAAAAGATTGTCAATGAATGATGTTTTGTAAAAAAGGTGATTTTTGAACAATATAAATAGTGAATGACATTTTTTAGACACCACCCACTAATTAATAGTGTCTAGTACTATTTTATCTTTTATGTTATAGTGCGCATGTAAGGTTAAGTGCCTCCTTTTTGTTCGCTCTTTGTCAAAAAGTAAAAAACAGAGAGAGACGTACTGCGGTTATGGAGGTTGGAAGAGTCCAAGTTGAATAATTCATCTTTTCACTGTGCTCCCCACTACACACTTGACACTCCAAATTAAATCATGATAATTTTGATTAAAAATTAAATTGAGGAAGATAAAGAATGGATGGTAAGAAAGGTCGAGGAAGCTCTACTTTAAACCATGGCCCTTGAGAATGGACTTGCATGATTAAATATATATATATTTATATTGAAACTAAGCATATGGATGCAAATAACATAGTGAAGGTGGGGGGAGGAAAGTTGGTGATTTTTTATTTCTTATTTTTTGGTTGCTGCTTGTGAGTCTTTGGACCACTTTGGTACCACCAAACAATTCATCATTCTCCCTCCAAATACCCTTGAATGTCCTTAAAGTATAGGTACATATGCAACTAGCATCAAATTAATTAAAAATGATTTTTCTATAATTAATAAGCTTGATGGAGACTTTATTCACAAATTATTAAAAACCACGAATTCCCTATATAAAAGCCTGAAAGATCATCAACAAAAGAACAAAAAAATATATATATTACTCGCAAATCCTACAAATATTAGTAAAATTTGTATTTATGCTAAAACCAAAATCAAATTTCATCAATGAATTTCCCTTGCCTTTTAATTAATATATGGATTTTTAATATTACTAATTTTTTTGGGGTAATTATCAAGTAAGTCCCAAAACGTTTTTCTCACTGCTAAATAGTTTGTGAATTTTCCATGGCTTTTTTTTTTTATCAATTGGTCAATATTCTTTTCTTAAGTACCATATTATAAGTTCATGACTTTTCAAAAATCAATAATATCCCTAATATTTCTGACAATTGATTTATCTTATTTGAGTTAAATTGATTAAAATAATAAAAAAATAATGAAAATAATATTTTTATTATTTGATAATAAAGTAATATTAACATTTTGAAACAAATAATTTAAAGTTACACTAAATATAAATTTATATTTATAATAAATTAATTTAAATTTAAAATAATATAATATAATATTAAATCATTTCATAAAAATTATTATGATAATTGAAAACATTGTATAAATAAATAAACAAGCCAAAGTACCTCCCCTAGTATATATACAAATTTTCTATTATCAGTTCGTCCTGACAATAAATATATTATGACGAAAAATGTTGACTATTAGATTTACATACTTTGACTCAAAGTGTATGCACTTGTCAAAACTTCTCTATAATTTGTGGTCCACATTCTTCGTCCTGATATATTTATTGTCAAGACAAACTGACGATAAAAAGACTGTATATATATATATACATATATTTATATATATATATATATATATATATATATATATACAGTCTTTATATTATCAGTTCGAACTGACAAAAGTTATATCAGTTCCTTGTATGTGGGCCACTGGATTTAAATACTTTGACTGACAAGTGCATACAGCCAAGTCAAAGTATTTAAATCCAATGGCCCACATGCAAGGAACTGATATAACTTTTGTCAGTTCAAACTGATAATAGAATTTCTGTATATATATATACACGGTCTTTCTATTATCAGTTCGAACTTCCAAAGGTTATATCAGTTCCTTGTATGTGGGCCACTGGATTTAAATACTTTGACTGACAAGTGTATACAGCCAAGTTAAAGTATTTAAATCCAGTGGCCCACATGCAAGGAACTGATATAACTTTTGTCAGTTCGAACTGATAATAGAATTTATGTATATATACATACATACATATATATATATATATGTGTGTGTGTGTGTGTGTGTGTGTGTGTGTGTATGTATATATATATATATATATATATATATACAGTCTTTCTATCGTTAGTTCGCCCTGACAATAAATATATCAGGATGAAGAATGTGGACTACATATTATGGAAAAGTTTTGACAAGTGCATACACTTTGAGTCAAAGTATGTAAATCTAATAATCCACATTCTTCGTCCTGATATATTTTATATCAGGACGAACTTACAATAGAAAATTTGTATATATATATATCTTTTTGCATTAGTCTTTTTATTGTCAGTTCGTCCTGACAATAAATATATCAGGACGAAGAATGTGGAACACAGATTATGGAGAAGTTTTGACAAGTGCATACACTTTGAGTCAAAGTATGTAAATCTAGTGGTCTACATTCTTCGTCCTGATATATGTATTGTCATGACAAACTGATAATAGAAAATCTGTTTTTTGCATATCAATCTGCATATGTTAAACTGTTAGTTTCAGGGGCAAAGCCGGGATGTTAAATATGGTGGGCTAAAAAAAATTAAGCTGACATTAACTATAAATGAAATTTTTCTTAATTTATGGATGAAATTGTTCTTAATTTATGGTTTTTCTTGACTTGGATATATAGCAACCTACGATAGTAATTGGACTGTTAATAAATGAAAATTATTTATTTATTTATTTATTTATTATTATTATTTTGACAACCAATGATATAAATTTAACATGATTTGTTTTAATTAGGATAGTTTGGTAAATAAAATTATAAAATAAAGTTATTTTCATAAAAGAGTTTAGTTTGTTTTTTTTTTTTTTTTTTAATTTTATTGGAAGTAACAAGTTACATCAACTAGATAACTGATCCAGACAGATACTACAACTGAGATCATCGAGATTAGACACCGAGGCACATCCCAGACAATAACTCCCACACCGGGGAGAGAACACCCAAATCCACAAACCCTCACAAGAGGGACAGAAACTAACCAAAAAACCTCACAAAGAGGACAGAAACTAAACTAAAAACTAACAAACCTCACAAAGAGGACTAAAACTAACCGACTAAACCTATCGATCAGAGTAGGATGAGTACCTATGCTGCCGGCAAGTGTTCCGACGGAGAGGATCGGGCAGGACGAACATCCATGGCCGCCAATCAGACAACTCACACTGAGAACACTCTAGATCTGGCCGGATCCTAAAGGATCGTCAGCTAGAAAAGGACCCGCCCGGTGGCGCGAGAGGGTCGGCCGGACGAACACCAGGGCCGTCGTAGCAGTCGCAGAAAGCACCCGTCTGAACGGGAAAGGCCTAGCATGAGGAAGAAGACGACGCCACCGTCTCCCGCTGCCACAGCAAGCAGCCGGCGACCGCTAAAGAAATTGAAAGGAAAACCCAAAAAACCAGCGTGTAGCAGAGGGGAAGAAGGAGACTCACCTCCGAGCCTTGCCGGAGAGCTCTGGACGTCGCTGACCAGATCACCCAAAGGAGTGACATCGCCGCCGACACCCACGGCCTCCACAGGATGTCGGCAGCGGACTATAAGGAGAGATAAGGGTTTGGTGAATAGGAAGAGTTGAGAGGAAAAAATATCTTTTTTCCTCGGGAATCTTAAAACGCCTTCATAATAAAGTATTACATTGTAATAACCTCACACTTTTTTCCAAAAAATAAGCCTCAGCTATAGACCAAGCTAATTTGCAAACAGCTCCGTCCCTGATTAGTTTGTAATGTATTTGAATTAAATACAATTTTTACCATTCTAATAATTAAAGTTGACTAATAGAAGTTAGTAAGAAGTATCGATTTGGTATTTTGAAAAACATGAAGACTAATTTGATCAAAAATAAAAATAAAAATAAAAAAATGGTAAAAAATCGATTTGGTATTTTAAAGGAAAAATGAGGTGTCGAATGAATCCATAACCTCGTGGTGTAGATGTAGAGCTTTACCACTGAACCAACCCGGTCTTATCAACTTAGAAGTATTTTTTTTTTTTACTATAAGAAGTATCATTAAAACCAAAACAAGGCAAATTAACCAAAACAATCGCCCTGGATAAACAACTCCACACACACAGAGAGGGTAAGAATCCATCCAAAAAAGATCCTCAACAACCGTCAAGCCCATTTTTGAAAGATTATATGCGACAATATTCGCATCTCTAGAACTTGGAAGTAATTTTGAAGATGGGATTCTCGTGAATTTCATGAAAGTCACGAATATTATTTAAAACAAAATATGATGATGAAACCTTGACCGTTGGTTACTATTGTGGACTTTTGTGGTGCTGCCGTGCTGCTGCCTGCTTTTAAGCTTTTTCAACTCATTTAACAATTTATTTTCATAACACGTCATCATTATTTCTACGCACCCGAAAAATTAAACCATGATGACAAATTCAATTTGACAACAATAGTTAATAACAATGACCTTTTTTTATATTTATAAATTAATACTCACGGTTTTATTTTTATATTCTCTAAATTTTATGTTCTCCATAAATCCATAACGATGATGTAACAATAATTATTTAAATTAAAATTTATATCATATTAGAATATTAGATACTTAATGGGAATAGGATCAACAATTCCGAGCAATTTGCAGAAACTCAGACGTTACATTCGATTTTTTAGTTTGCATGCTCTTATTTTCCTATAACATCGCTATCCTAAGTTGAATTAGGAGTTGGCCGGTTTGGCCGTATAATTGTAGAATACCAATCTAGAATAAATTTTGAGTGGTGTTATTGGCACACCCCCTACTGATCTATTTCTACCTCACTTTTTAAATTATTTAGTATTATTTTTTTTCCTTTATCAAAATTACTAAAAGAGACATACAATTTAAGAAAAAAATATATATATTCTATAAAGTAAATCTAATAAAATCCCACATTCCTTTTCAAAAAAAAAAAAAACCAACGTTCTTTACTTCTTTTAATCCTTTTCTTGAAATATATATATTTTTTTGATAACTCTTAAACCCTAAAAATACTTGTACTGGATCTTATTTAAACAATAAATCAAACACTTGAGGTGCATTAGACAAATAAGATATTAATTATTATTTAATCTCATTACTCTTTTAGAATATGAAAGTGAAATGATGATAACCAAAACAAATACTTGCTATTTGCTTCTTGTTTTGTTTTGTTTGTGGATTGTTTCGTTTTTTTCTCTCTGTGTGTTTTGTCTTTGGTTGCTCTGTTCTTTACTCTTTTCTTGGGGCTGTTGGGGCTGTTTGTTTGTTCTTTGTCTTGTGACTTCCTAATATAAGGTGTGATGTTAAAAAAAAAAAAAAAATTAAAAAAAAACACTAAAAAAGAAATAGGAAGAAAAAAAAAATCATTCATGGGAGGAGAGAGAAATATGTGACTTGAGATAAAGAGATCTGAGATAGATAGAGATATTAGAGATGGGGTTTATTAAGTTTGAACAATAAGTAAAAGGGTAGTTTTGGAAATAAATAAAATAAAATAATAAAAACATTTAACTTTATTTAATTAAATCAAAATTTAAACAAGTGGGGCATAAATAGATCAATAGGGGGTAGGGGTGGGCACCCAAACCGCCAAACCGATCAATCCGCCCATACCAAACCAATTTAAGCAGGTTGGTTTGGTTTCGTTAAATAAAATAAACCGATTGGGTTGTTTTTTAGCAACCCAATTGGTTTGGGTTGGTTTGTGGGTTGCGTTTTATCAAACCGTATAACCCAACTCAAATCATTACATACTTAAATATATATATATATATATTATTAATTAAATTATCGGAGAAAACAAATAAAAACTAAAATTAACCCAATGCAACAAGAAGTGAACTTCGAAACTTCAAAGTGGTTGTTTCGACAGTGATAGATATTATTAATTTAGAAGCTTAAACGATTTAATTTTATTTTATAAGTTTTAGGCGTTCTACACTTGAGTTTTTTTTTTTTAACGATTATCGTTATACACTTGAGTTAAATTTAGTATTATTGTTTATCTTATTGATAATTGGTTTAACTACTTATATTGATAATTTAATATTATTAAATTTATTCAAATAAAAAATAATGTAATTATTTTCTTAAACCGTTAAACCAAACCAAACCAAACCGATTTTTATCGGTTTGGTTTCGTTTGGTTTTATCTTATAAATGGTTTGGTTTGGGTTGTAAAAAATTAAACCGATTTTATAATTATTTGGTTTTGGTATAGTCAAATCCAATCCAAACCAACCCATGCCCACCTCTTGTAGGGGGTGTGCCAATAGCACTACTCTAAATTTTTTCTTCTTCTAATTAATCAAATCCTCAATACTAAACTTATAATAAGCTTTGATAATATAAGGGTACATGTTGAGTTTACAAAAAAAGTTTCTTTCAAATGAAATTTGTAACTTTCAATTTATACGCATCATTGACAAAAATTTAGGTTGTTCAATGGTAAACTCCCAATACCTATACCAGGTTATAGGTTCAAGTTGCATTAACTATCTCCCCCCAATTATATGTATCATACATTTTTTGACATGATCACATTAAATCACATGAGATTACATACAACTCTGATGCGACTATATTAAAATTTAACTTTGTTTTTGATGTGATCACATGTAACTCATATACGAATTTATAGACTTAACAAATACTCAAAACCAAGGTAGACTATAATCAATTTTCATGAGTGAACCTCAGCGACATGAGGAAATTTTATTGATAGAAAAATAATACATATATTTCATATGACACATTATTTGAACATGATTTTCAACATATAATTTGGGTCGAATACTCAAATCCAATATTACAAATTATATATATATATATATATATATATATACAGTCTTTCTATTGTCAGTTCATCCTGACAATAAATATATCAGGATGAAGAATATGGACCACAGATTATTAAGAAGTTTTGACAAGTGCATACACTTTGAGTCAAAGTATGTAAATCTAGTGGTCCACATTCTTCGTCTTGATATATTTATTCTCAGAACGAATTAATAATAGAAAATCTATATATATGTGTATATATATATATATATATATATTATGTAATGTTGGATTCGGTCCAAATTATATGCTGAAAATCATGCTCAAATAATTAATGTGTCATATGAATTTTAATTAGTAACACATTATTGACCAGACATATACATACAGTATATGATATTAATTTACAACTTACATAAACACGTTTTCGTAAAAAAATATTGATATAAATCATGTATTGCTAGCTTATGAATTCGATCAATGTTTGGATTCACATTGAAATTATTGTTGATCCCGAAATGATTTGTAGTAAAGGAGATGAGATGCGTTCCGTCAATCAATCATAATTAATTTTTATTTTTGTTGATAATGCCAACTAATCGTTGAATTCTAGCTTAATTATTATAGTATGCTTGTAAGTTGTAACATCTGTATTGGTCTTCAAATCATCAATTATAGAGTGATACAATAAAAATAAAATGCTTCTAATTAATCACGCATTATAATATTTGGCCTGAGACATGTGAACAGTTGACGTACATGCGTGGTTTGTATAAGGTTTAATTAAATAAATAATTTAGTAATCTTTAATCATATGTTTGTATTATTATTATTATTAAAACCTTAGTATTATATAAATAAAGTACTATGATTTATTAACATTAATTTGGTATTGACTTACCTATTTATAGGTGAGGACTGAGGATGCATGTCTATATACCTCTCACATTTGTTACCTCTTGGGTGTCGGATTCGGATCCCTTCCTCATCTTATATTGTTCTTACATAAATTAAGGGTCTTGATTAATTCTACTTTAGGTAAAGTAAAATCATAAAAATTAATTAAAATAATCTAGACCATTAATTTATTATATTAGACACATGACAATAAATCATAGAAGTGAAAACAATATGTAACCAATCATGTGTTGGTGTGAGTGGTTCGGCGCTCTCATCCCTTAAGCAAGGTCGTGGGTTCAACTCCCCTTGTGAACGGAGCTACACATATTGGGAGCACTTTACCCCTTAGTGGGCCGACCCGGTGCGAGTCTGGATTAGTCGGGGTGTGGTCTGGGCTGATTGCACCGTATGGTGGATCCGCCCCACCCGAAAACCGGATGGTGAAAACCAAAAAACAATATGTAGATAATTAATCTGAGGAGAGGATCCAGATCCCTCAGTGTGACAAGTAATACATCGATTGCGAGAGTCACGTCCATTCGTTGTAACATCATTTTTTTTTTTTTTTTTTTTTAACAATATCTATTAATTCGGGACTAGATATTTTTTTTAAAACTTTCGCTATTTATAGGATTCGAGCTGTGTTGACTTAGAAGTCATTTACCCAAACCTCAGCATCCTGTCAAACAGAAAATCTTTTGTGAGACGGTCTCATTAGTTATTGATGAGACCACCTAATAAGAATATGTCATATCACATTATTTGTATTGGAACTTGACCATATTTTACTTTTCCAATACAAATTATGTGACATGGGCCACATGGCATTCTTTGATTGGATGGTCTCACTAATGACATGGTAAGACCGTCCCACATAAAATTTTCTCCCTATATAAGAATAAGAATTAGGTATAGGTCTAAAGATACATATTAAAAGGGGACCTTACAAATATAGCGTATCCCAACATTCACTTTATACCTACTTAGTTTGACATGAGGGACATATTATCATCCTCCTTCATTATTGATCTCTAATTGAGTCCCTTCTCATGACCTCCGTAGAAATTCTTTTTTGAAAAAAGAAACACCCGAACACGTTACTAACTAATTACAATTAGGTTGCCATTTTTCTCATACTCTTAAACTTGATTATTTACATTTACACGTTACTGATAATTATTTACATTTGATTTGAAAATAACTACGTACAATTAAATTTGCATGAATGGAAAGCTACTTCTATAAGCACCAAAAAACCATGTCATACCATGAAAAAGTCCTATGACTGATACACCATATATCTTTTATTCAATTATTGTTATTTGACATGAGTAACCAATCACATATTGTACAACCCAACTTGAATAAAAGATCCATTGTGCATCAAAATCTTTCATTCAATAATCCTGTGGCCTCCACACCAATATGGAAACAATAAATTTTGGATAAATCAAATGTGCAGGTCCAAAACACATATGTTGATGTGGCTCATTTGACTTTCACACAAAATTCATTTAACGAGTCAGTTGGAGTTGGTTTTAATTCTTTTGAGAATACACTGCATCCTGTCAAGCAAAAAATCTTATGTAAGACGGTCTCATTAGTTATTGATGAGACCACCCAATAAGAATATGTCATATCACATTATTTGTATTGGGAACTTGAACATATTTTATTTTTCCAATACAAATTATGTGACATGGCATTCTTTTATTAGATGGTCTCACCAATGATGTGGTGAGACCACCCCACATAAAATTTTCTCCCAATATGAGAATAAGAATCAGGTATATAGGTCTAAAGATACATATTAAAATCCCTACTTAGTTTGACATGAGGGGACCTATTATCATCCTCCTTCATTATTGATCTCTAATTGAGTCCCTTCTCATGGCCTCCGTAGAAATTTAAATAAAAATAAAAACACCCGAACACGTTACTGACTATTTACAATTAGGTTGCCGTTTTTCTTATGCTCTTAAACTTGATCATTTACATTTACACGGTACTGACAAATATTTACATTTGATTTGAAAATAACTTCTTACTATTAAACTTGCGTGAATGGAAGGCTACTTCTATCAGCAACAAAAAACCATGTCATACCATGAGAAAATCCTATGATTGATACACCATATATCTTTTATTAAATTATTGTTATTTGATATTAGTAACCAATCACGTTAATTTTCATATCGTACAATCCGACTTGAATAAAAGATCTATCGTGCATCAAAATCTTTCATTCAATAGTCCTGTGGCCTCCACAACAATATGGAAACAAATGTGCGGGTCCAAAACACATACAGAAATATAAGATTGGTTGGAGATGGTGTGATATTTTCAGATATTAAGTATATATATAAATATATATTATCTGCGAGTTGAATATACGTACCAGCAGCCAGCACAGCAGTGGTATCCTTTTCTTGACAAATTGGTATTCAAAAGTCAACGATCAAAAAGCAATTGGATGTAGCCAGGTGGAGCAATCATCATAGTTGATGTGGATCTCAGCCACCAAAACAAGATCATGGTTGATCTGACCATATGAGAGCTTTTTAATGTCTGAAAAGTCGAGGAGAAAGTTCAATTCAAACCATGACATTGACATCGACAATTACAAGTTGCTCATTTTTTCCATGTGATGAAAATAACCTACATAGTCACAATGTCACATATTTTGACAAAACAATATTTTAACTATTATAATTATTTCAAATTTTGTAGAAAATACAATTCCAACCACAAATTTATAGGGTAGGACTAGGTCTATCTTATCCCTCATCATACATGTATATTTTGACTTGTTTAACTTTCATCTTATAATTGTAGAATGTTTTAGATACAAGTCCAAAAACACCAACAAAAATATATATATATATATATATATATTAAAATTGAAAAACAACTAAAAAAGAAAAAAATCAGAATCAGATATTTTCCTTCTCATTGATTTCTACAAATTAAACCTCCTTACCAAAAATATTTACTTAGTTTTGAAACTAAAAAATTATTTTCATTTTTTTTTACCTATGGTATCAAATCATATAGTTGGATTGAATTGTATTGTATTTGACTGTATTATTCATATGAATTGTTGATATTTTTCTATTAGATTGTATTATGTTATTTAATATTTGAATGTAATTTTTGTTTATGAAAATTTTGTTAAATAATTAAATTAATATATTTTTTTTAAATAAAAACGATATTAATTTCTTTTATTGTTCTATATTGCTATAATAAATAATATATTGTTAGCATTTTTATTAAACAAATTATTATTCATGTAACCGGTTTCAAGAATATTTCATAATATTTTTATATTTTTATTTAACTTAATTAACTGTTAGATTTATACTATTGGAATAACATTTTATTTTTATTTAATTAAATTTTTATCATATTCATTTTTATTTAGCATTTTTTTTTTTTTTTTGTAAATTTAATATTAAATTATATAATTTTTAAGTATGTTTAAAATTTATTATGATATATGAGTATTATTAAATTAGTAATTATCATTATAATTATTATTAAAATTTATTAATAATATTATCATTATTATTATTAGTCTTATTATTAAATTTTCATTATTATTACTATTATTAAAATATAATAATAAATTAATAATTAATATTTTTTTCTCTACACACACGGATATACCAATGATTCCAAGTTGATGGTACTGTAATAGGATCTCTGCTTATAGAAATACACCGTGAATGCAATAAATGAAAACAAAGAGGGTAATTTAATTATTTCTACACCGTACAACGAAAACCAATTTATGAAAACCTCTAACGTTAGACAGCTCATTCCAAGAAGATAGATTCATCTGTTACTCAGCATCCAAAATGACGAAACCACCCTTACATAATCCCATAAATGATTCATGTAAATTCGATTCACAGTTTAGTTTTGACTTGAAATACAAAACAACACCAACTCAACTCTTTCTCCGGCTTCCGAATTCCGATCTAATATCAAACAACCCTAGCCTACTCTTATTATTATTAGGTCAAATAATAATTTAAAAAAAGAAGAAAAAAAGCCAAAGTATAAGGTGCGAGAAGAGAAGAGCGAAAAGGAAGGGGAATATACCACTAGAATATTTTTTGGTTCTAGCGATCAGTTGGTTCCATATAAATTCATCAAACCAGTCTTGCATATCCATCGCCCCACAACCATTTTCTATCTTTCTCCAGAGAAAACGACAGAGTTTTTTAACAGGTCAGTTTTTGTTCGAAACAATTCAAACCTTTTTGTTTCTATCATCCAACTTGTCTTTCGTACGTTTTCATGCTTTTGATTTGTCGTATGTCCGTCCATGCAAACGGGACGCCTTCAATCTTTTTTTGCATGTTTTTGGTGTTAAATAGTAAACCCAGAAAATAAATTAGTTAGGGTATGAAAATATGAATGTATGATGATGAAATCCGACTGGAATTCACCTTTTTGGTTTGTTTGTTTGTTGTTTTATATGTTTTTGAATTCCATCTTACCAGTTTTTACTAGTTTGTTTCTCCTTCTCTGTCACTTATTGTGTTGCTGTAAAATTAATAATAGAAAGAAAAAGCTTATATATATATATTTTATAATGTTTTTTCTACAATTGATTGTTTTCATTACAAATGGAAATAAATCTGAAGCAGCTACCAAATTTGTCGCCATAATAAGCGTTAAATTTTGATTATTTCATTATTTATTGCAATTAAATATTAGCCATGTAATGCATAAAATAATTTAATAAATATTAGCCATGAAAATTGGATCTGTGCATTGTATTTAATGCTCTCCTTGAAAAGAAATTTACACCAGGCTTTTCTGTACAAGTTTCCATTGTTATCAAAACTAAGTTTTGATTACAGAAGAAAACGAGAGAGTCTTCTATAGCAGTGTTTTAATTATTACATATCTGGCAATATAAACATTCAAGCTCTATCAGCCCTGATTTTTTTATTTTATATTATCTATATTTAATAGTTCTCTTTTTTCTTGTTTGAGATTTTATTATATTAAGGTGCACTGTTTTATAATATATTGTATCTGACACTGGAATCGACAAGGTGTTTCTGGGTTAGTGTTTTTCTTGCTTGATTCATTAATAAATTTGTATGCTGAATTTCTGTGAACCTTCTATTCATATTAAAAGAAAGAGACAAATTTTATAGGGCTTTTGATTTTGTCCTTTTCATATAATATCTTCCTCTAGAAGATGGTCGATCGTTTTCATATGAATAAAAATATGTTCTGATTCAGACCAAAATTATTGAAAATTTTATAAGATTGTTGCATCAATCATCTGCCTTTTCTTCATTTTTAGATATGTGCGGGTTTTAAAATTGGAGGAGCAGTTGGACTTGGACATATCAATTTTCTTTATTTTTTTAAGGTGTTGTGTAAAATATATAGTCCATGTCATTATCATATAGACTAGTAGACTACACTATTTTTTTTCCCTTATTAGCTAGAACCACAAATGATTTGATTTTCCCTTTTGTTCATCGTTCTTGATTGAAGAATTACGATCATTATTCAATGAATTGGTAGTTTGTACATGATCTCACTGTTATTCATTTTTTTTTTTTTTTTTGCAGACAAGGAAAGCTAGGTTGCAATGGTGAAACCACAGTTGGAGGTGCTTAATGCACTTGATGTAGCAAAAACACAATGGTATCATTTCACTGCAATCATTATTGCTGGAATGGGATTCTTCACCGATGCATATGATCTCTTCTGCATATCTCTTGTGACCAAATTGCTTGGCCGCATATACTATCACGTTGAGGGCGCGGAAAAGCCCGGAACATTGCCTCCCAACGTAGCAGCAGCTGTTAACGGTGTAGCATTCTGTGGAACACTAACGGGACAACTTTTCTTCGGGTGGCTTGGCGACAAAATGGGCCGAAAGAAAGTGTATGGAATGACTCTTATGGTGATGGTCATATGCTCAGTTGCCTCTGGTCTTTCCTTTGGCAAAAGTCCCAAAGGTGTGATGTCGACTCTTTGCTTCTTCCGATTCTGGCTTGGCTTTGGCATTGGCGGCGATTACCCACTTTCGGCGACTATCATGTCCGAGTATGCTAACAAGAAAACTCGTGGTGCCTTCATTGCTGCTGTTTTCGCAATGCAGGGCTTTGGAATTTTAGCTGGAGGTATTTTTGCTATTATTATAGCTTCCGCATTCAACGCTTTGTTCAGTGCTCCATCGTATGAGACCAATCCGATTGCTTCAACTATCCCGGAAGCGGACTACGTTTGGCGTATTATTGTTATGGTTGGAGCGCTTCCTGCTGCTCTCACCTACTATTGGAGGCTGAAGATGCCAGAGACTGCTCGTTACACCGCCCTTGTTGCCAAGAATGCAAAGCAGGCTGCATCGGATATGTCAAAGGTTTTACAGGTGGATATTGAGGCAGAGGGGCAGAACATTCAGAAAATTAACGAGGACCAATCTAGTCAATTTGGTTTGTTCACAAAACGGTTTCTTCGTCGCCATGGACTTCACTTGCTTGGAACAACAAGCACATGGTTCTTGCTTGACATTGCATTTTACAGCCAAAATTTGTTCCAAAAAGACATCTTCAGTGCAGTTGGGTGGATACCTCCAGCAAAGACAATGAATGCTATTGATGAAGTGTTCAAAATCGCAAGGGCGCAAACGCTTATTGCTCTTTTCAGTACTGTCCCAGGCTACTGGTTCACGGTGTTATTCATCGATAGAATCGGAAGGTTTGCAATCCAATTGATGGGATTCTTCTTCATGACAGTATTTATGTTTGCATTGGCCATCCCTTATGATCACTGGACTCACAAGGAGAACAGAATCGGATTCGTGGTAATGTACTCACTAACATTTTTCTTTGCGAATTTCGGACCTAATGCGACAACATTTGTGGTGCCAGCAGAGATCTTCCCTGCCAGGTTTAGATCAACTTGTCATGGAATATCAGCAGCATCCGGGAAGCTTGGGGCTATGGTGGGTGCATTTGGGTTTTTGTATTTGGCTCAGAGCCAGGACAAGAGCAAGACAGATGCAGGGTACCCTCCTGGTATTGGAGTGAAGAATTCTCTGCTTGCTTTGGGTGTTGTCAACTTCTTGGGTATGTTGTTTACTTTCTTGGTACCCGAATCCAAAGGGAAATCGTTGGAGGAGATGTCTGGTGAGAACGAAGAAAATGAGGGAGAAGCAGAGATGAATCACACTCCATCATCTCTTAACAACAACAATAGGACACTTCAAGATGTTTAGAGAAATGTTGCAAATCCTTTTTTCCCCTGTTTTCCATGATCGAATGTTCTGTTTTTTCCTATCTTATTGAAATATGTATTTTTGTTTTTTTGATGAACAACACAAAATGGCTCTCAAATCTCAATGCATGCAGACTCGTTGTTTCTCACAATTTGATCAGGTTGTATCATTTCTTGTCATCAGCTGCATCAAAAGTATTGTATGTGTTTTTCAAGAACTCTAGTCTGCAATTTGATCATGTTTACTATTTAGTGCAATCCGATGGATTCCTACTGCAAAGACAATGAATGCAGTTGAAGAGTTCTTCAGAATAGCAAGGGCACAAAGGCTTATCTACTGTCCCTGGTTACTGGTTTACTGTAGGTTTTTTTCTTCATGACTGTTCATGTTACAATAACTGGAATAATAAGAACCACTCGACAGGGTTTGGGTTCCTGTATCTGTACCCTGCCGGTATTGGGGTGAGGAATTCACTCATTGTGTTGGGTGCTGTCAACTTTCTAGGGATGTTTTTGATGCCTGAATTCACTTTTTTGTTGATCGTGTTGAACTAGTTAAGTTTCGCATCCTATGACCTATCAAAAAAATTGACGTTCCCTATTTTCTCCTTTTAAATCAAAGAAAATTGCTTCCCGGAGGTAAATTTTTCTTGGACATAATTTGGGTACAAAGATTGTAAGCAATAGATCACAGAAAACACAGAAAATTAGAATATCAACTGGAGATCAATGATCAATGTACATGATAATATATTTTTATATTCTTAAAAACCAACTTATATTGCTTCCCCAGATGCTAGTTATTCAAGGACTGACGCATAAACTGTAATCTCTCTTCAGTTTGCACGGTCTCTGAGGACTTCAAGATCCATCTCTGTAGGATCAGTGGCCTGAATCTCATAGTGGATTCCATCCAGCTCTCGTCTAATCCTGTCCTTAGATGTTGCATACAGCATCTTGGATCGGATCCGAGAGGTTGAAGGTGACCTGATCATCAATTATTATTATAAATCAGATTTTGTAAATTAACCCAACCATGCAATGATGAAAATACAAGGAGAAATCAAACCATGCAATGAAGAAAATCTTGCTCTTTTGACAGTTGTCAGAAGTGACAAAGTCGTAGTCATAAACAGCATATCGGCAATCATTTTCCGGTAGAGAAGCAGTGAAATCATCGTAGCTCTCAGCTGGGCCACCAGTCTTCTCAACCACAACCTCTTTCTTCTTTTCTTCAATCTTAAAGATGACATAGCGGTGGACCTTCTTCCTTTTCAGTTCCAAGAATGTGTTTTTGCTGTTATCATCAACACCCATCCCAGACGACGCATTTGGCTGAAATTTCATAATATCACAATTTACATTTGCATAATTGCAACCAATAAATTCAACAAACAGATCCCAACTGGGTAAATGCAATAAAATCGAAACAAAAAATTAAAGCGCCGCTGCCGGGGATCGAACCCGGGTCACCCGCGTGACAGGCGGGAATACTCACCACTATACTACAACGACCCATGTTGGTTACTTTACAGCATTATGTCTTATAAAGGTAATCAATCGAAACCTTCATGAACAAAATAAATTAACTAGATCCCCCCCATCAAAATTCGACCCAGATTGTTTTTATGTAAAGAAATATAATTAACTGAGATCAATTTTAGCTCAACATAAAAGAACCCAATGTCTAATATCTTTCATAATTGATATTAAAAAAAATAAAATTAAAAAAAAAAAAGGCAGTTGAAAGAAGACTCACTCGAGTTAGTCCTCTGAAAGACATGGCAATTGTAGCAAGAAGAAGAAGAACAACGTTGGTCTCTAGTCTCTGGATGAACAAGAAGATCTACTAAAAAATAAAAAAACTGAGAGGTGGCCAAATTTAAAACGCAGAAGAAAAAAGCAAAACAAAATCAAATGTTCTTTTACTTTTTCTTTCTGAGGTGAGAAAGTTGAGAGATAGATTCGAATTGTGAGGAGAAGAGAGCAGGAGAGGAATCGGATTTACATAAAAATGTCAAATAATGGCAATTCACGAGTTCAGTACAGCTAGCTTTTTATTTTATTTCTGTTAACAAGAGAACAAAGAAACAATAATGAAAAAGTGGGTGGGGGACGGGGGGGCGGTGCGTAGTATAAACGCTTGTATTCTTTTTAGTCTTTAGAGATGGCTGGACGTTGACTGGTTTCACGAGGGACCACCCAGATTCTTCCAAAGTGATGGGCCACCCTACACTACTACTCACTCAATTCATCTTGACATCATCTATAAATCTCCACCGTCCACGGACACGGGCCCACTACCCCACCAAATACGTGCTTCATTGCCTTCGCACGTGACTCACTAGTGGATCCCATGCTAGTCCTACACTCACCTGTTGGATTATAACCTTATCTAGTCGCCGCGTATTGTTTTACTGTTCTTTCTTTTTTATTTTTCTGCCAAACGGTTAAAATTAAAAATCTGTATTTACCTTTCGATTATTATTAAGTAAATTACCTTGGTGGCTACCACTTTTAGACAAAAATAACAGTTTAGTAACCATTTTTACCCAATGCACCAAAATAGCCACTTTTGACAGACATGTCGTTAATGGTGGTCATTCCGTCCATTTTCTAACGAAATTGCTGATGTATTGCAGATGTGGCAAGCAAAAATCACTATTTGTACATGAAAAGCCATTTTTGCCCTTACAAGTTGTTTGGTTATACTTGAAATGTCTCAATTTTGTTAGTTCTCAATCAAAGCTATTTTTTGTAATCTCAAATTTGTTGCAAACATGTCATTATGGAATAAATGGAAGCTCTTACAAACAATTGGCATTGACCTCTAAACCCAAAACCACCAATCTAGTCTCTGCATTTTCCGGTCACAAAAGCACTTCTTTTTCTCTCTTTGTATTCAGAATTCACATTTACTCCATAACTGCAACTTCACAACTTTTCAATTTCAAAATTCATGCTTTAACAAATTGGTCATTAAGAAGCCAGATTGGAAATTGACTTGAATGTTTAGGAAGAAATCCGGAAAGGGAAGCTAAGGATTTTCGAAGAAGATGAAGATGGGTGATTTTTGGATGATGGAGATGGTTTTGAAATTTGGAAATTGTTGTTTGAGATATGAGAAAATGAGAGAAAATTTTGGGTGATGAAGTCGAGTGATTTTTGGATGGAGGAGATGGTTTTGAAATCTGAAAAAATGTTGTTTGGGATGTGAGAAAATGAGAGAAAATTTTGGGTGATGGTGTTTGAAATCTGAAATTTTGGTGTTTGGGAATGAGAAAATGAGAGAAAATTTTGGATGATGAAGTTGAGATTGGATGATGGAGATGGGTTTTGAAATCTGAAAAATTGTTGTTTGGGATGTGAGAAAATGAAAAGAAGGAAAGAATTTGTATGAAAAAAAAAAAAACTTTCTGTAGAAACAAAATTCTATATATTCGTTGTTCTTGGATGAAGATGGGTGATTTTTGGATGATGGAGATGGTTTTGAAATCTGAAAATTGTTGTTTGAGATATGAGAAAATGAGAGAAAATTTTGGGTGATGAAGTTGAGTGATTTTTGGATGGAGGAGATGGTTTTGAAATCTGAAAAATTGTTGTTTGGGATATGAGAAAATGAGAGAAATTTTCGGGTGATGGTGTTAATTTTGAAACCGTGAATTCTTATGGCTTTTATTAAATGATAAGGGCAAAAATGGCTTTTCATGTACAAATAGTGAAAATAGACGGAATACATCAACAATTCCGTTAGAAAATAGACGAAATGACCACCGTTAACAACATGTCTATCAAAAGTGGCCATTTTTGTACATTGGGTAAAGGTGGTTACTAAACTGGTATTTTTACTTAAAAGTGGTGGCCACCAGGTTAATTTACTCATTATTATTGAATATTTAGAGAAAGATGTTTTTATTCATATTTACCTCTAGTGGTGTAAAAGTGGGCTGGCACGGCCCATTTGTGCCGGGCCGAAAAAGCCCGTTTTTGAAAACGGGCTCGGCCTGGCACGGCACATCGTTTTTATGTGCCAGGCCGGGCCGCCCTGTTTTCAAAAAAGAGGAGCTCGGCACGTGCTGGTGGCTTAGGCCATATGTATGTGTGCCGGGCCGGCACGCAAGCCTTTTTTTTTTAATATTGTTTAAACAATTTAGATTATATAATTTTAATTGTAATTTCTCTATCTTATATTAATATATTCTTATTTATTATTTTAGTGTAATAATAATAATAAAAAGATAAATTTATTATTTTATTTAATAAAATAATTCAAAGAATAAATAAAAATAAAATATGAAAGTAAATAAAAATACATGAAAATATGAAATGAAAAATGATTTATTTATTTCGGATGTTCACTTTTACATAATTGCCTCATTAAAATTTAAAAACCTTACCAAGAAAAACCCAATGGGATAAAAATTTGGCAAGGGAAAAAGAGTGCAATCTCTAGCATACGCGAAGTCGTAACTGGCCCGTCTAGCCATCCCGGTTCCGTTGTAGTTATGTCCGGGTTATAGTTTTTGGCTCTTCCTGTTGAGCCATGCATTTGGCCATATGCCTTTTCAAATGACCGGTTCCCGACTTTGGATAGGCATCATATGAGCGTTTACAAAACTTACAGCGATATTTTGTTGTGACCCTACCGTCTGAGTTTGGTATTTCATCTTTGTCAAAACACTCCCATACTTTTGATATGAACTTTTTAGGTTTGGGAGGACATGATGTCGGTGTTGTGCCGGAACCAGAAGGCCCCGCTACCGTTTCCGTCAGCCCGGAAAGGTCAAAATAATTTTCCTCTATGTTAATACCGTCCAAAAATTGAGGATGATTATGATCCATTTCCTACAATACAAATATTAACTCATTAATCATTAAAATGGCTAAAGCATAAAATCATAAATATACTAATTAGTAATAACTAAGCATGACAATATTAAAATTAATTACTAAACATAAAATCATCAATTTACTAACTAAACAAAATATACTAAGTATAAATTAAAATATTAAAATATTAAAATTAATTTTTAGACCTAAATTCATAAAATGATAAATTTACTAAAACATAAAATTAATTAATAACATTTAAAGGAAAAAGATACCTTTGAGCTTTGGTGAATTGGTGGAGAGATTAGAGAATAATATTAGACTATTAGAGAATAGAGATTAGAGAGAGTAATGGAGAGTTGGAGAATGGAGAGAATGAGAGTATGAGAGAATAGAGATTAAGAGAAAGTGTATGGAAATTGTGGATTGGGTGGGGGTATTTATAGAAAAATTTGAAATGTGGGTAAAAATATAAAATATAAGAGATGAGGGGGTAAAGTGTAATTTTTTAATCAATTTTGAAATTTTGACCGTTGCTGACGTCAGCAACGGTCAAAATTTCAAAAAAAAAAATAATAAAAAATTAGTTTTTCAAATGGTTAAAAAAAAGAAAAAAATTATATATATATATATATATATATATATATATATGTATGGCGGGCCGACGTCCCCTTCAGGCCTTCAAATTTTTTTATTTTTTTTAATTTAAAATTTTAAATATCTTAATTAACTTAGTTTGTTATTTGTTAATTGTTAGTTTTGTTACTTTGTTTTGTACTTATATTACATACTTACATTATAAATTTATAATATTGTTATATTGTTTAAACATTTTTAATTGTAATTTGTTTATCTTATTTATTATTTGAGTCATTGAGTGTAATAAAAAAAATGTAGAAAATAGAAAGATTTATTATTTTATTTAAAAATAATAATTCAAAGAATAAATAATTATAAAGCTAAAATATTAAAGAAAAAAAAAAGATGAAATTATGAAAATATGAAAAGAAGAATTATTTATTTCTTTTGGAGTCTCAGACTTTCAGTATTACATATTTACATGATTGCCTCATTAAAAACCTTCCCAAGAAAAACCCAGTGGGATAAAAACTTGGTAAGGTAAAAAGAGTGCAATCGTATTACAAGTTAATGTACATGTTGATGTATAAGCAAGAAATCCTAGATTTGGTTATTGTCGGAACTCTCTTCGAAATATAAATTACTGAAATTTTGAATAAGTTGTTCGTCTTCCGTTTCATGTTGCAACCTCTTTTTCGCACGCTCCCAATCCCGAACGCATGGTAGAGTCAAAGAATTTCTTCTTTCTTCAACAATTCTTCCAGTCGTGCTGAATACCTGTTCTGAGGAAACAGTGGAGACAGGGATAACCAGTACGTCCCGTGCTAGGTGTGATAGGATCGGATATTTATAATAGCCGTAGGTTTTCCACCATACCAACAGTTCAAATCCCTTCTCTCTTTCAAATGACCGGTTGTCGAATTGAGCTTCAAGGTAGCTTGTTAGTTCGGCACCGGAAGTTGCATCAGCTGATTCAGCTCGTGAAGAAGAAGAACTTGATGAGCCTACTTTTTTTCGGCGTTTTAAAATGTTCCAACTTGTCTGATTCGGGAGTGTGTCTGGTTCTATTGTTGGTTGCACGTCAACACAACTATACCTGCGCTCATAAGTACTAAAAACTTCGAACAATTTGGTTCGAATGTCAATAACCTGTGCAGAATAATCTACGCTCAAAATATCACTAGGATAATCTAGCAATGTTTCTAAACTAGATAATTTAACCCTAGGATCTATTATAGCACCTAAAGCATAAAGGAAAGGAATTTCAGACCAGTATTTTTTAAACTTGGCTTGCATGGCAACAACTGTAGGGCCTAAGATTCCATCTTTCCTATAATTGTTTAACAATTCAGATATTTCCACAATATGATGTATTATCAGGGAAGATGTGGGGTAATAGACCCCGGAAAGAGTTACAGTGGAATCGTAAAAAACCTTTAAAAATTGAATAAAGATTTTTGCCACATGCCAATCATTTGGTGTCAGTGTTGGTTGGCCAAGTTCGGACATTTTCATGTTATAAAAACCTAAAATAGGTGATTCATATTCCAAACAATTTAGCAGCATTAAATAAGTAGAGTTCCACCTTATCGGCATATCTGTTAGGAATCTTCGGGGTCGTAGATCGAAAGTTGTACAGTATCTACCGAATTCATTCAATCTTGGATTAGAACTGCAGAGCCAAGCAAGGGCATCTCTGATGCGATCTATACGATCGCTTACTACCTTCATACCAGATTGTACAACTAAATTGATGATATGACATGCACATCGTTGATGGAAGAAATAACCCCCATGTTGCGGGATATTTTTTTCAAAAAACAATGCAATGGAACTAGTATTTGCAGATGCATTATCTAATGTGATAGAATGACGCGATGCTGTATTTCAAAAGTTTCTAAAACAGACATAATGCCTTTAAAAATATTTTTGCGGTATGTGTCCCATCCATAAGACGAAAACCAAGAATTCTTTTTTGTAAATTCCAATCATAGTCTAAATAGTGTCCCGTGACAGTTATATAGTCCTGTTTGGAACATGCGCTCCAAATATCAGAAGTTAATGCAATAGAGACAGTCAGATGCTGTAATTCAGCCTTCAACTCATCTCGTTGGGTTTGAAAACATTTTATCAAATCGTTTCGAGTAGTAGTTCTAGAAACAGATTTAAATTGGGGGTTGTATGCAGTTTGAATAAATTCTTCATAAAAAAGGTTGTCACCGAAATTAATCGGTTGATCAGTACATGCAATGTAACGTGCCATGGACTCTCTAGCATGCATGGCGTCGTAACGCCAAGTTGTAACGGACCCGTCTGGGTGCCGTTGTAGTTGTGTTTGGGTTGTAGTGTCTACCTGTCCGTGTGCAGGCATGCATTTCTCCATATGCCTTCGCAAATGATCGGTCCCTCCCCTAGAAGTGACATAATGCTTTTCACAAAACTTACATTGAGCTCTATCCATGAGTTGACCGTCTGGCATAGTCTTCTGTACTACGTCAAAACACTGCCATACGTTTGATGTGTGCTTTTTAGGTTTGGGAGGACGTGATGTCGGTGTTGCGCCGGAACCAGAAGGTCTTGCTGCCGTTTCCATTAGCCCGGGGCCGGGGCCGGAAAGGTCAAAATAATCATTGTCCATGTTAAGACCGTCCAGAAATTGAGGATGATTATGATCCATTTCCTACAATACAAATATTAAATCATTAGTCATTAAAAACAAGCATAAAATCATAATTCATAAATACTAAGTATAAAAATATTAAAATTAATTACTAAACATAAAATCATAAATATACTAAGCATATTAAAATTAATTACTAAACATAAAAATATAATATCATACAAATATTAAAATAATTACTAAACATAAAATCATAAATATCATAAAAATATTAAAATTAATTACTAAACATAAAATCATAAATATACTAACTACTAAGCATTAACATTTAACATATTAAAATAATTACTAAACATAAAATCATAAATATACTAACTACTAAGCATTAACATTTAACATATTAAAATTAATTACTAAACATAAAATCATAATATCATACAAATATTAAAATAATTACTAAACATAAAATCATAAATATCATAAAAATATTAAAATTAATTACTAAACATAAAATCATAAATATACTAACTACTAAGCATTAACATTTAACATATTAAAATAATTACTAAACATAAAATCATAAATATCATACAAATATTAAAATTAATTACTAAACATAAAATCATAAATATACTAAGCATATTAAAATTAATTACTAAACATAAAAATATAATATCATACAAATATTAAAATAATTACTAAACATAAAATCATAAATATCATAAAAATATTAAAATTAATTACTAAACATAAAATCATAAAATCATACAAATATTAAAATAATTACTAAACATAAAATCATAAATATATACTAAGCATTAAAATATTAAAATTAATTACTAAACATAAAATCATAAAATCATAAAATCATACAAATATTAAAATATATTACTAAACATAAAAATATAAAAGCATAAATATATTAAGCAATAAGTATAAACATATTTAAATTAATTACTAAGCATTTAATCATAAATATACTAAACATAAAAAATATTTAAATTCATTACTAAGCATTTAATCACAAATATAGTAATATATTAAGCATAAAAATATTTAAAGTCATTACTAAACATAAAATCATAAATTGATAAATATACTAATATACTAACTACTAAAGTACTAAGCATAAAAGTATTTAAATTAATTAGTAAGCATTTAATCATAAATATACTAAGCTTAAATATATTAAAATTAATTACTAAATATAAAATCATAAATATCATAAAAATATTTAATTATATTACTAAACATAAAATCATCAATTTACTAACTAAACAAAATATACTAAGATAGTAAGATTACTAAGCATAAATAAAAATATACAAATATTAAAATTAATTACTAGACATAAATTCATAAAATGATAAATTTACTAAAATCTAAGATTCTAAGATTAAATATTAAAATATATAACAAAGCAAAGCATAAAAATATTAACTCATAAATACACTAAGCATAAAGCCATAAATAAATATAAAATATACATAAAATGTAAGAATAAATATCAAAATTAATAACTAAGCATAAATATATTAATTATTAACTATAAATATAAAATTTTTAAACTAAAACATAAAACTAATTAATAACATTTAAAGGAAAAACATACCTTTGAGGCTTTGAGCTTTGGTGGAGAAATTAGAGAATAATATTAGTAGAAATTTAGAATAGTAAACTAGTAGAGTAGTAGATTAGTTGTGTAGAGAATACTAGAATAGAGAGAGAGAGAGTAAGAATGGAATAATTAAAAATTTAAATTATGAAGGTGTAGAGAAATTGAGAAAATGAGAAATAGAGATTAGAGAGAGTAATGGAGAGTTGGAGAATGTAGAGAGAATGAGAGAATAGAGATTGAGAGAAAGTGTATGGAAATTGAAATGAGTGGGGGTATTTATAGAAAAATTTGAAATGTGGGTAAAAATATAAAATAGAAGAGATGAGGGGGTAAAGTGTAATTTTTTAATCAATTTTGAAATTTTGACCGTTGCTGACGTCAGCAACGGTCAAAATTTTAAAATAATAATAATAATAAATTGTAAGGTTAACGGTAAAAAGAGGAAAAAAAAAAAAAAAAACAGAACGGTCGCCCTGGCGGGCCGGGCCGGCACTCCAGGCCTCAAATCTGTACCCGGCCCGGGCCAAGTATGTGGGCCGTGCCAGGCCTAGCCCGCAATTCATACAGGCCGGGCCTAGAACGGCCCGCCATACTTGGCGTGCCGGCCATGCCGAGGCCCACCAGGCTCGGCCCATATTTACACCACTATTTACCCTATATATTTAAGGTAGTAAAGACAAACTTGTAATTTCCAATTTTTCATGTATTTATATAAAAAAAAAAAAGAGTTTCTCCTTATAATCCAATTTTATTTTTCCAAACACCTTTGCTAAATACACTTCATTCTAAAAACTTAAATTTTAAAAAAATTATAAAGACACTCCATTTTGTTTTAAAATTATTCTTTTTTACCTTTACACTCCTTTTTATTTTTAAATACACCATCATAAAAATCTAATTTAAAAAAAAAAAATCATTTTGTTTCAAAAAAAAAAAAAAAATCATTGAATACTGACAATATTGATAAGTTTAATCATGAGCGATGTGGATAAAATATTTGTCACATCATTTGAATTGATTTTTGAGCTAATTTTACGAATTGCATATTATATTTGTTTCTTACTCATTTCATAGCGCATAATATATTTTTTCAATTATTTAAAAAATCTATATATAATTTTCCAATTACATGTAAGTTCATTCCACCTAGAGTCATATTTGCTAAATTAACGAAGATGATTTTCTTTGCAAAAATGTGAAATTTCCTTTTAGAATCTAAACATTACAACAGTAATAGATTAATTCGAGTCATGATTTTCATACAAGTAATGGGTTGTTTTCACAAAATATCTATAGGATTTTACTTGCATCATGTTTTTAGGTGACAAATTAATTAAATCCAAACGCTTTTACATTTATCATAACATTGATAATAAAAAAAAAAACCATTGTTGTAATTTATTTTTTAACTATTAAAATTTTTCGGAATTTTAGAAAAGGACATAACTCAAACTCGCAACCTCTTGGACGTATGTGTGATTTGTGAGAGAATATTGTTGTTAGAGGTCTTCTTTTTTATATTTATTTTATTTATTTTTTTATTTTTTATCTAAACCCTGAATGGTCCTAAATTTTTCTGAAGACTGACTAGAGATTGGAAACTGAAACTGAATGACATGTTTGTTTGTTTGTTTGTTTGTTTGTTTTTTCTCACACATTTGAATATAATGTTAAATTGTTTGTTTTTAAAAATAAAATTGTTTGAAAACAAATGATTTGACATTTATACCATTATTACTCTTAATTGTAATGTATTTTAATTTGATATGATACAAACAACTAAATAAAAATAATTAAACAAATACTACATCATTTTTATGTAAATATTGATAAGATATGATAGATAAAGATTTTGAAATGGTTTTGATTTTTACATAACAAAAAAAATAAAATAAAATAACTTCAAGGTTCAACAATGGAGTTCAAAATGACAATGTGATTAAGGTTTATTTATTTATTATCATTTTATTTTATTTATAGTTATTTATCATTAATAATATGTCAAAAGAAAGAAATTTGTATAATATAAAATCATGGTATTATTGGAAATAATTATCTTTAGAAGGATAATCGAGGCAGCCAATTTTTTTTGTTTTGTTTTTGTTTTTCCTACTTATAAAACTAGAGAGATTCTCCTTACAATCCACAAATTATCTATTCACACTCCAATTTTTTTTTTATTTTTTTTTTATTAATGAAAACTTTAACCTAAATTAAAATTACTAAACAAGACAAATTTTTTTTAAAGACATTCCAAATTAATTAAATTATTAAAAAAAAAAAATCTCTCTTCTAAATCATTATATTAAATATGGATAATTACCTCGGTGGCCATCGAATTGATGACACACTATCAAAATGGCCACTGAATTGGAAAGTTGTTCCAAAATGGCCATTTTTGGCGAACTTTGTGACACTAATGACCATTCCATCCAATTCCATCCAATTAGTGGCATTTTGGTAAATAAGGGGATACCATTAATTTAGAGATTTTCTCCTTACAATCCAAGTTTTTTCTTTTCAAAGTTTTTTTCTAAATAAACTTCATTATAAAGACTTAAATTAAAAAAAAAAAAAAAAATCTAAATACACTTCATTTTTTTCCAAAATTATCCTTTTTATCTTTTAACACTCTTTTAAGAAAAAAAATCATCATAAAAACCTAAATTTTTATTAAAATCAATTTGTTTCAAAATTATTATTATTATTGTTTAATTGAATATTTCAATGATCATTATTTGAGGGAGAAAGTCATTTATTCATTGTCTTGTAAAAAAAAAAAAAAAAAAAAAAAGGCAAATAAAAGGGCTGTTAAGTTTTTGAATTTTTTTTCTTCATTTTACTTTTTTTTTTTTCAAAATTTTTAAGAGTCAACAACACTTGAAAAAAAAAATCTGCAAGTTTTTTTTGTTCTTGTTGTCGATTTGTTTGTTTCTTGTTTTAAATCATTCTCATCACTTCAAAATCAAATAAAACTTTAATGGTATTGAAAAAAAAAATGTTTTAGGGTTTGAGAAACAAAATAAGATAAAAAAAAAAAAAAAAAAATCGAACTCTAGCAAAATTGTTCCGTATTGTATTTAGAATTTCTTTGTAGTTGTTAGTAATTTTAATTAGGATAAATTTGTTATATAATAAAAATAATTTAAAATGGAGTGTAATAAGAAATTTAATGGATTGTCAATATCATCACTCTTAATTTATTTTAGATGTTTTTTGGAAATCAATTTTTTCAATGAGTGACATTTTGGTAAATAAATGGATGACATTAATTTATTTTAGATGTCTTTTGGAAATCAATTTTTTCTTTTTTGAAAAGAATAATTATATTTATTCCCTAAATATAATTATTCTTTTCAAAAAACAAAAGAAACGGTTTAGATCAATACACGTGTTTCTTCTTTGTTTTTTTAGATTTTTTAGATTATATATATATATATATATATATATATTTACACACACTAAATATAATTATTCTTTTAAAAAAAAAAAAAATTGATTTCCCAAAAACATCTAAAATAAATTAATGTCACTCATTGAAAAAATTGATTTCCAAAAAACATCTAAAATAAATTAATGGCATCCCCTTATTTACCAAAACGCCACTCATTAGATGGAATTGGATGGAGTTAGATGGAATGGCCATTAGTGTCACAAAGTTCGCCAAAAATGGCCATTTTGGAACAACTTTCCAATCTAGTGGCCATTTTGATAGTGTGTCATCAATACGATGGCCACCGAGGTAATTATCCCTATTAAATATCACGTATTAAACTCTCCCTCTTAAATCTGTTATTACCATTTTAAACACTCTCTCCTAATTTATCTCTCTCCATTTTTCAAATAAATAAATAATAAATCATATTTCTATACTTTCTCGATCAATCTCTGATTAATAGTTAAAGAAAAAAAAAACTTATGAATATTTTAGTTTTTTACTAACAGAATATATATATATATATATATATATGAAAGCTTGAATTGTTTCAACTAGATTCAATTAAACTCAGAATTTCTAAGACTAATGAAAGAATTAAAGTTATTTAGACAATCACATACCTATAAGAGTAACAAAAATCGTTTTCATATTTCGAAAACAAGGTACTTGTTTTTTTATTTTATTTTATTTTATTATTTTATTATTATTTTTAATATATACGTACATATGGTTCCTAAAAATCAAGTTTATTAGTAAGTTTTTTTTTTTTCTTAACTGTTTGTCTTGCTTGAGAAATAATGGAGATATAAAATTAGAGATATGTATTGGAGGAGAGAGTTTAATATGGTAATTAAAAATTTAGGAGTGAATATTTAATATGTAATAATTAATTTAATGATTTAGGAGAGATAATTTATTTTTTTAATAATTTAATTCAAAAAGATAAAAAGGATAATCTTGTAACAAAATGAAGTGTCTTTATAATTTTTTAAAATTTAAATTTTAACAATGGAGTGTTTTTAGAAAAGAAGTGTAAAAAGAAAAAATTGGATTGTCAAAAAAAACTCTCTAAAACTAATAATAAAACTCATATTATAACTAAATTCAATCAAAATCATCAACGTCCGGTCCAAATCCACACATTTCATAATCCAATATTCCAATCAAACTTTTATTTGTTTCTATTTTATTTTATTATTAAACTTTTATATGTAATTTCTTGGATCACTTACTAGTGTAGTGGGATACATCTCAGCACAATTATTAGATTAGACCTCAATTGTGACTTTTTTTTTCCCTTTATTATTTACTTTTTATTTTAATTTTTTATCATTTGTCTTTTCAATCTTTATCACTTATCATAGTTGTGTTTAATTTTTATTTTTATTTATGCCACTTTATCTTGGACTCAAATCAGCTATCCAAAAATGATGTCCTAATTTGTGTTTAACCAATCAAATTGGGACATGTGTTTATGTCTACATTCTGGAATGTAGACATATGTCCCAATTTGATTAGTTAGACATAAATTGAGCACCATTTTTAGACAGCTGATTTAAATCCCTTTATCTTTTCCTACGCCACAATCAACACTCTCTCCTCTCTCTCCAACTCTCTTCATCTTGTCAATTAATTTATTCTCTGCAGCACCAACTCTCTCTCGCTCTCCAACTCTCTTTTCATCTTCTTCATTTATTTTGTTTCTTTGCACCTGGGTTTTGTTCTCCGGCTTCTGCTGAAGCTTCTGGTTAGGGTGGTGACAACCCATTTGCTGGCGGTGGCAAACGACGGTGACGGTTTACCGATCAAGCGACTTCCGTCGACGGCGAGTCTTTGCAACAACTAGGCAAAGTCAACGACTTGGACTTAGAATAGCTCGATTTTCTCAACCAAATTTATTGATTTTTCTGACCAAATCAGTTGATTTTCTTCGGCAGCCTAATATGGCCGATTTGGCTGAAACAGGACGGCCGACGTCCGCCTAGCGTATAGGTGGTGCCTAGGTGGCCGATTTTTCCCTTTTTTTGGAACACTGTCTTTGAAGTATTTTAAAGTTGTTTGACCATTTAAAAAAACAAATGAAACAACTTAATAGGTTCACTTCAAACCCATTAAATGTTAAACGGAAAAAACAAATGACCCATAAATTTAAGCATGCAATAATTTTTGATTTCATTTTTGAAAGCATATTCAATCGGCTTGAAAATTCTATATGGGCCATGGTCTTAATCGACCTTAACCCAGCACAAAATATTTAAGGGCGCGTTTGGTATCGTTTTTAAAATGGTGTTTTTGAAAACTTTTTTAAAAAATGGAAATCATGTTTTAAAAATGATGTTTTAAAAATGTAATGTGTTTGGTAGTGTTTTTTAAAAGTAGTTTTTGAAATGGAAAACGATGTAAAAGTGTTTGGTTGTTGTTTTTAAAATGAGTGAAATAGTTGTTTGGAGGGAAAAGTTAAAGTTTATTTTGAAAACAATAGAAAACAATAAAAAGTTGTTTTTAACTTTTTAGTTATAACTTTTAAAAAGTTGTTTTTTGTTTTAAAAAACAGTTTTGTAAAATGTTCAACCAAACAACATTTTGATAGTTTTTTTGTTTTTAAAAACAAAAAATAGTTTTTAAAAATATATCCAAACACCACTTTAGTCTTGGCCTAATAACACCCGACTAATAATGGGCCACAAGATACGGGACCCACACGCATATAATTAGCTGTAGAGTTGAAGATTAGTGTTACAGAGGACCACTCTTGGAATTTAAATCAAACAACATATAAAAGCAAGAGTTTTTTTCTTTCAAAATCAAAGAATGGTGTTGGCTAATTAGGGTTTAGGGATCTCAAGCTCAGATCATCAATCGTTGAAATTTTCCCGCTAAAGATGGATCCTGAAGGTAGATAGACCTTTCCCATTATATAACTCTTGTTTGATTTTTTAGTTGCAGTAAATAAGCAAAGACAACAGACAAAGTTCATTAACTTCTTTTTTCTTTTGGTCGTTTTTCAGGGCAACGAGCCTCATCGAACCCACATACAGTAATGGCTTCACTTATAAGCAAGAGAGCCAAGCTTCACGAAGAGCTTCGTATCATTGAAAAACAGGTGATTCCCTTGTTTATTTCTATAACACACTTGTGGTTAGTTTCGTATATTTGTTTTTGGATATTTTTGTATTGCATTGTTCAAGTCTTTCGCTTTAGAATGTTGGGATTTTGAATTCATGAGCGGTGATTTTGAATTGTTCATTCACTCAGTTGGGTCACATTATAAGAATTAACAAAAAAAAGAAAAGAAATAATATTGTTAAAGCTATTAAGTAATTGAGCTACAAGGCTGTTTGGTTCCTCTTTGAGTGCATGTTTACTAATTGGGAATGAAAATGACAGGGAATCGGCAGTTCTGTATTACGCGCGGTACATCTATTTTAATTTCTAACCGTTTTTAGTAAACATTATAATCATATATCACGATTTAAGTTCCCTTTCTCTCATTTGGATTCCAGATTAGTTAATTAGTTAATGTGTCCTAAATGTGATTGATTTAATCGTAGCCATCCAACTCTTTGCTGCAAAATGTGGTTATTTCTCTCCTTGAGATCAAATGAAAAGTTTTTAATCTCCATGTATAACTACCTTCTTTCTAGATGCTTAATTAAGTTAAAGACTATTCTTGTGTTGGCATGTAACGAAGTGATAAGTTTTCATATGCTAATTTTTATTTTTATATTTTTTGCATCAAGCGTCCCCTCCAAGACTTGAACTCAACTGCCTGCAGTTGTCAGTACCATTCTTTAACCTTTACACTAGACTATGGCTGGGTTTAGAGCACATTGAAATATTATTCTAAACAGTGTAAAAAGATAACTGAATAGTGTGATTGGCAACTTTGTATATGTTTTTTCTTTGTCATTGTCTTTTCTAGGTTTGTTTCTTGTCAAAAGAAACAAAACAAATAAATAAATGAATAAAAAGAAAAAAAAAGAATCATATCATGGTCTTTTCTAGATTGAAGGATAGCAATAAGTTGAGCTAGCATTATGTTTTTTACATTAGCACATATCTTGAAGGTGTTCATATCTTCTTCTAAACGTTTTCTTCGACGTAACTAATTTTGGTTTCCTTAACTCTATATCTCAAACGTAATGATTTTTCTTCTACTGCAGGTCTATGATATGGAGACAAGTTATTTACAGGACCCAAGCCAATGTGGCAATGTATTGAAAGGTTTTGAAGGGTTCCTATCTTCATCTAAGAACACTGCATTGTATGGATTTGCTATTTTATAATTCTCTTTCATTTGCTTCTACTTGATGAGAATAAATTTTTCCTACATTAGTCGTTGTATGTAATTCAATTTAACTTTTCCGTGTTGCATTTGTACTCTGGTCAATTCCTGATTAAAATAGAAAATTAAAGATGAAAAATATATCAAGAAATTTCATTGAGATTTATTATTGATCCAGTGTCTTTCAAAAACTGAATATGTGGCTTCTTGGTGAGATTACAATTTAGTTTAAATATGGAGAGATCCAATCATAATCCATAAGTCATACATATGATGCAGAGACATAAAATCACTTCATATTTAGGAATTTAGGTTGATTAATTCCAGATATATGGTGAAACACTAAAACACATTGGCTTAATCTTTGAAGCGTTATGAACCTATGTGTTCATTAATCTATCAACACTTGTTCCTGCAGCTTGAAGCGGTCGAGAAAATTCCAGCCTGAAGATAGGCTATTCTCACTGTCTTCAGTTACCTCACCAGCAGTATGTATTCTGAACTATAAAAATTCTGTAATGTTGACAGTTCCCTTGCTTTTCTTATTTCTTCTACTTGCGAATCTCTCAGCCTAATGAGATCAGGATTTGATCTATGTTGACTTGAATGAACTGTTTGATCATTTTGCTTCAAATGCCATCTCAAGGGATGTGTGCGCTTAACAAATTTTAAATATGTATTTGCCCTATCTAAATTATATGCTGTTTTAAATGGGTTTCTTAAATTTGATAATGTTGAATGTTAAACATAGGTAATTATAATTACAGGACAGGATGAAGTAAGGCAAATTTATTGGTTTCCATTGTGGAAAGAAAGCGAAGGAGGGGATATGTCAAAAATTGATAAAAGAAATTCCAACATATATTCTTCTTCTCCTAAATTCAAAAATGCACCACTAGGAAGGATGTATATAGTGTTAATTAGACAGTAAATCAGAAGGAAAGGAAAGAGAGAGAAAAAAAAAGAAGGAAACAGAGTTGCAGTTCTTTTTCTCTCTTAGTTCATACTTAAAGTTGATAACTTCTGAATTGAATCTCCTAATCAATTTGCCTCTATAGTTTATGGCAATCCACAGGCAGCTTATGGCCATCGATTGCATTTTTAGCTCTATTTCTACTTTCTTCCTTGTTTTTCGGGAACTAAGAGCTTGTAACATTGTTATCATTTATGTCCATCAGCTACTTTTTCTAGGATGTTATTTTATCAGCCAAAGATAAAAGGGGGGAAAATGTGTGTAGGTATCTTAATTTATAAAACTGTTTTGGAGATGACTGAAAGTTGTTTACCAGACAAATTGACTTCAACATATATATATATATATATATATATATATATATATTGTAGTTCTCCTTTTTCATGTGAATGATTGAAGTCCAAATATAAATTTGTGTGATGGGCATTCTAGCGACTCCAACATATATAGGCTGAATTTTTCACGTAGTAATCCGAAATTATTGGCAATGACTCCATTAAAGGGAAGGAGAATAGATTCATATTGTGCATTGTCAGCTCTTAACTCTCTTTTTCAGTTCATGATCCATCTGTTTTTTTTTTCTTTTAAGAATTTGGATGTTATGCCAACATTTTGTTGTTGATTGATTTACTTCTATTCTTATTTCCTCTTGCCAGGCTGAAGAGCAAGCAGCTGGACGAGATGGTGAGCCCATATATGCAAAGTTTAAGACAACTTGTTGTGTGTAATTTTTATTTGTTTGTTATCCCTTTGTTTTTGTTATAGATGGGAGATCAGACTTTGGTCCAGGTCGGTCCAAGGGTGGAGGTATCTATGCAAGTGGGCAGTAAGTACTCTTGTATGTTATCTTTATTAGTAATATTATGATGCTAATGTGAAAGAATTCTGGCATTAGTAATGTGAAACATTTGTATATCTAAATTGCTTTTCAGAGGAAAGCCAAAGAAAGGAAGAGGTGCTACAAGAGATGTCAAAAGATTCCGGCATTCAAGTGAAGATTTTGATTATGATGATGACCCTGATGTGACATTGTGAAATTGGCTTTGCATACAGCTTTGTAGGATCTGGACTCTGGAGCCTGAGACAGATTGTTTTTTGTTTTTGGAAATTCTCTCAATGGCAGGAGTGACAGTTTGCTCAGGTGAAGAAAGCCTCATCGATCTTAATTAACCATATTTACTATTTGGTTGTTTCGTTTCTTGGATAGTATGTTGTTAATATGTCATTGCTCAAATTCCAGAGATGAATCATACAAGTTTTTGTTGACAAGGATTTAAGGACTAAATTGCTGTATAAAACTGATTGTATTATCATCAATTCATCACAGAATACAACTTGTTTTGTTGTTTTTTTTTTTCTTTTTGAAAGGTGTTTTGTTATTTTTCATTATCGGTTGCTATAAGATTTTATATCGTTTGCAAGCCATAAAATGAACAAGCACTGTTGTGTTTCTGAGCCTTGTCAATTAACCCACTTTCTTGGGCCTAAGAAGCTTTTACACTGTTTTTTACAATTTTGTAAAAGAAAATGGTTCGTACTAGTTTGGAAATTACAAATACAATAAACTCTCTAGTCTTCTGCTGGCTATTTTTTTTTTCTTTGGTGTGAGTAAAATCTAAAGTCTAAAATTTGTAAGTTGAGTATAAACTTCAAAAAGACAACTTTCTGTTCTGGATATTTCTGTCCAAAAAATGACAATCTTTTCAAATTCCAATTAAAGTAATGGGATATTATTAAAATCTCCCCTATAATTTTCTTTATTCTCCAAGTTCTCACCTCTAGACTCTAGTTCAGAATTCCCCATGATATGCATTTTTCTCCATTCCCCCTGCCATCTTAATTAATCCCCAAAATACCCTTACTGTTAGGATTTCCCTTAAACACGTAAGGGTAAATAGGTAACTTGCTCAAATACTTTAATTAAAATCATTTAAGAAATATTTAAAGTAAAAAAATTAAAAATTAAAAATTAAATGTAAAAAGTTGAAATTAAAAAAAAAAAAAAAAAAAAAAAATCTTATTTATTCCCGTCTCTATTCTTCGTCTCCTCTATGTTAACAGTAGGGTGGCCGTCGCCACCACCGTCGCGAGGTAAGGGGCTAGGTGTTTCGCAGCGGCCACTGCGGCACCCCCTCTCTCAAACATCGCCGATCTCCTCGCCGGCAAGAAGTGGGGTTTGGGATTGAAGCTTGTATTCAGATTCGATTTGGTTTGAAGATTTTTATTTTCGATTTGGGTTTGGATAAAGTTTATGTTTGGTTATGGGTTTGTGTGAATTTAACATGAAATTGGTTATAGAGTCACTCCTCTATTGCTGTTATCAAATTTCCTACTAAACTCTGATCTAAACTCTAATGTATTTTCTTTTGGGTCCGGTGTTTGGAAGACTTGAAAATGGACATGCTGAAAACGGGGATATTGAAGACAACTCTGAAAACGGTCATGTCGAGGAGAATTCAAAGTAGAGTTTCACATATTGAGGGAATGAGTCTTTAGTTAAAGAGAAGTAGACGCTAGGGGGGAGAATGGAGAAAAAAGTAAAGGGGGGATTCAGTAAAACTATTAACCTATGGGGGAATATTGGAGAATAAGGAAATTATGGGGGAATTGTAATAAATTCCTAAAGTAATTGATAAGAACCACATATTGACAAAACGTTGCCGTATGGATATGTCGTGATTCGTGATCGGCAAAACCTATTCATCGCGGCGTGAGTGTGCATCTCTTATCCGGCGTTTCAGGCTCCAATATAAAGAAAGCATTATTTCGAGTTCCATGGAGTTGCTGGTAGTATTCACTTGCACACGATTAGTCTTAAAAAAAAAAATAAAAAAAATTGTGCATAAATTGACTCCATTTGTTGCGTTGTGTTGTGTTGTGTTGAAGGAGAGAATCAAGACGAGAAAGAAAGAAGCAGATAAAAGCATGACAGTCCACTGGTTCGAAACCTCCGATTCTGTTTCTCGCCATTATCAGTTCCAACCCGACGGCCATCTCTCTGTCAGTTCATCTCTCTAATTTTGTTTCAATTAAAAACATTTCACTTTATTTATTTATTTATTTGAATAAAATTGTTGTTGGTTTTGTAGATGAAGGTGGTTGATGACTCAAGACCAGTGGTGAATAAGATGGTTGAATCCTTTTTGAATAAATTCTTCCCCTCTGGATATCCGTACAGGTAATCATAACTAGTAAACAGTAGTAGCAGCAGTAGATTGCCAATTGCTATTGTTATTGTTTCTTCTTTTACAGTGTTAGCGAGGGTTATCTTAGATACACACAATTCCGGGCTCTTCAACATTTTTCAAGTGCCACATTATCAGTCTTGTCCACTCAGGTCTTTACATTTATCTTACAAGTTGTTGCTTTTTAGTATGAACAACAAATCATATTGGGGGTCTTCAAATGCTTAATCTTTTGCAGTCACTCCTATTTGCTGCAGGATTGCGACCTACTCCTGCTCAGGCAACTGTTGTCAGTTGGGTAAGTTGTTGTTCCGTGCATTACTCACATTATGTCAACTCTTAGTTAATTGCTTTCTTTCTCACCAACTACTGTCTTTCGTTACCAGATATTGAAGGATGGAATGCAACATGTAGGAAAGCTCATTTGTAGCAATCTCGGTGCAAGAATGGATTCGGAGCCCAAACGATGGAGAATTTTCGGTTTCCATCTTTCCTCTATACATTTTTCTTTATCTCATTCTAATACTTAATGTTCACCCTTCACATTATGTTCTATGTGCATGGAGACGGAGTTAGTTCGGTATATGAAGAAAATTTATAAGATGTCTAACTAGAAAAGGCCTTACACTTTGCAGCTGATATCCTCTATGACTTAGGCTCTGGTTTGGAAGTTGTTTCTCCTCTATGTCCACAGCTTTTTCTCGAACTGGCAGGCCTTGGCAATTTTGCAAAGGTATACTCCTTTTTCCTCATTAATTTAGCTTTTTTTCTGGAAAAAAAACTAACTCTGTTCCTTTTCTGCAAATCTTTTTCTTGTTTGTTGACTTAATATGATGAGCTTTGCAGTTAGCACCATTGAATCAAAATGAACTTGATAGGGAGCTTTGCTGTGCAATTTGTTCTGTTTTGTTTGCTCTATTTTTCTTTCTTCAAATATGTGTTGAATTTTACTTTGTTTTTGGATTTGATAGGGGATGGCAGTGGTTGCAGCAAGAGCAACCAGATTACCTATATATTCATCATTTGCCAAAGAAGGGAATCTCAGTGACCTATTTGCAAAAGGGGAGGCCATCTCAACTCTTTTCAACGTTCTTGGCATAGGAGCTGGGATTCAATTAGCATCTACCGTCTGTTCTACCATGCAAGGAAAGGTAATGACCATCTAATTTCAAGCATTTGATTTTCTTGCTGGTGTTTCTGTGTTCGGAATTGTATAATTTTATTGAATTACCTGTAAATTTGGTGAGCTCTGCTTTCTATTGATGATAAATTGAGCTTTATATTTTATCAGAAATTGACTATCCTATCGATTCTTTAAATTTTGGTAGTGTAGTTTATGATTATTTCATTTTCAGATTTTAAAATTGAAATCTGTGCCTAGTTTCAGAGGATGTAGGTTAAAAATCAAAATTTGGACTACTATGTGAATATAATTTGCCAGAGTTCCTTGAAATCCGGTAGCAAGCTCAAAAAACTAGTTATTTATATGTGGTTCCATTGTTTGATTTGGGTTGATTGCTGAACATTGCAACTGTAGTAGATTTGTAAATCTTACAGAATTCGTTGAGCTTTGTAGATTAGTTTGTAATAATATGAAATTTCAGGCTGATGCAAAGCATGGGTCATATTTTAGGCACTAAGCTAACTTTGTTGGTGAAATCTCAAAGTTATGTTAGAATTCTTGGAATTAAATCTTACTCACGTGGGGGTCTGGGGGATTTAGATTTTATTATATCTAATTGTAAAAAGGAATTGTTTAAAAAAAATAAATAAAAATAAAACAAAAACTCTTACTAATTTTGTAAAAAAGAGAGGAAAATAAAACATTAAGAAAATCTATTAAGAAATCTTGTTATTTCCTTTGCAATCATGAATTTATGACATCAAATTTTTACGCAGTTGGTTGTTGGGCCACTTCTTTCTTGCATACATGTTTATTGTGTCATTGAAGAAATGCGAGCTACTCCTGTCAATACATTAAATCCACAGAGGACTGCAATGATTGTGGCTAATTTCATGAAGGTTTGTCTTTTATCTCCAACATCCACATGTTAAGAGGTGCTTATTTTTTTTTTCCATCTCTCTGATTCTCTTAGTGGAACTAAACTTAGACGGGAAAGATATCCAGCCCTGCTGATTTAAGATATCAAGAAGATCTCCTATTTCCTGGACGACTTATAGAGGACGCTGGCAGTGTAAAGGTGGGAAGGGATCTGCACAAGGTTGTCAGGCCTTCGAAACTTCAGGAATTGAAAGAAATATTCATTGAGGAGAAGTTTCTTTTAAATCGTGAAGACAAATGGACTGACTTGGCGTTAGAGTGCAATGCTACAGGTGAAGACGCATTGAAGGGATGGCTAGTTGCAGCATACGCTGCAAGCATGGAGAAATCTTTCAATAATCCAAGTTTTACTACCTTGCAAGACGCATATGAGAAGATGAATAGTGTGTTTCCTACAATTTTGTCTCAACTGCAGACCAAAGGGTGGCATACTGACCGTTTTCTGGATGGAACAGGAAGCCGTTTTGCATGGTAATATATGTGGTTTCAGATAATTAATTTCTCCTCCAAGGTACAAATATTCTTTGCTTAAACCGAGCAGGACAAAATGTTGATTGGTTTTAGAACTTTTAGACAGTAGGGGAGTTAGTCATTGTGTCTAGGAAATGCTAATGATTTTACTAGTCTGCTGTTCAATTGATTAGATGAAGAATTCAAATGTTTTTATGTAAACCTAAATCAGAAATATTACACCCTTCTGGTCATCATGATATCATTCTCTGTCTTTCTTCTTAAAGCATTTTTAGATAATCCTTTGGTCTTAAAAAGCTAATTGTCTTCTTTTTTTTTAAAATTAAAATATATTTCAAAAATATTTTTAATATTACGTGTCAACATATTGGGTGCACAGTGTTAATAAGGCAACTTATAGAATATAGATGGGTCCATAACACTCTTTTTACTGTATATGATATGCGATGATCTACTGGATTAGGATATACGATGGTATACTGTTTAAAATTATATAAAAATATTTCTATGAGCTATTTAGAAAATATGCTCGAAGTGCTTCCCACAAAAGATGATTTTGCAAAAGCGCTTCTACGGAATCATTTTCAACTGCACCCTAAATTATTACAGGATATATCTATACTGATTCACTTTTCAATGTTGACTGATTGAAAGCAAGTGGGGAAGAAAATAAAAAGAAAAAAGAATAAGGCAGAATACAAGTCGGTTCAAAATGCAACTAAATTGAAAATAATGATGCTTGAACAAACACAATAATAATTAAACATTTGCTTGTTGAATCAGATATATGTTTGAATCAAATCCAATAAAATTATGTAAGAGAGAGAGAGAGAGAGAGATTAATCAAGTCCACTCTTGTGCCCCTAGAGGCGTAGCTCAGCTGGTAGATGGATGACTTTGATGACTCTCAAGTCAGCGATTCGAATCCTACCGATGGTAAAAAATTATTATTATCTTTTGGGCCCCATGTCTAGATTTTCAAATAGATAATTAATTAAACATGCATGTTGGCATGTTGCTATCAAAATTTCAATTCACCCACAATAAAATTGGAAATTTTATATTATGCTTTCCTTGTGAAAATGATGCTATTTTGGCTTAACAAGGGAATTCTTCCTGGAAGACAAACAATCGAGTCTCATAATTCACAGCAGCCTCGTCACTCATTAGTCAATTCAAGGGAGATATTTTAATTAGCAGCCCTTAAGTAATCCAATATTTAAGTAAAGTAGCTCTCACTAATTTAAACTAATGATGAACCTTTCTGAGTTGCAGAATATATATTTTAACAATTTCTTGAATATTATAGTATTAACTTTAGTAACCTTTTATACAGCATGTCGCTTATTACAACCAAATAAATAAGGGAGAAAATAAAAAATAGTCTTCTACAAATAGTCTCGGAAACTACAAAAAGTTTTGGAAACTATCAAATAGTCTCGGAAACTATTTGAAAAGTCTTGAAAATTATAAAATTAGTCTTAGAAATACAAAATAAGTCTCAGAAATACCAAAATAAATATTGGAAAAAAAAGGGTGAGATTTATTTTCATGAGTGTGTTTTAAGGGTATTTTTGTTAAATCCACACTTTAGGTGCTATTTAAACTTAAGTTATTAAAACAATGATACTCTTAAAATTACACATTGCAAAAGTGCAATTTAATTTTTGAACCCAATATATACATCATACATAGATTACCCAGGACCATATTTCAAACATTATTTATGTATGATTAAATAGTCATATCATTACCAATGGTCTCTTGCTTTTTGGTTGGAGACTTTAAACTGAAGTTCCACTACCAGGGTTCAAACCCCGATAGTATAAAATGTAAATATATGTCCACTGGCCACCATTGTCCAATCTTGCTAGATATAGTGAGAGGTGCATTCCGGGTCGTACTTGTAGTGTCAACTTAAAAAAAAAAAAAATAGTCATATTCCGTAAACTTGAACCCTTATCTGTGATATTACATGGAGAACTTGATCTACTCTCGCCCGAGTGGATATTTTTTTATATTTAATTTTGTAATTGAGAATTTCGAGGTGGAATTATTAATTGGGAAGAGAGAGAAATGGGTCGAATCAATAGACTCTTAGGTTGCGTTTGATTTTTCTTCTGAAAACTGAACAATGCTAAATTGTACTGAAGACTGAATAGTGATTGAAAACTAAAACTGAAAAACATTTTTTTTTTTTTTTTCATTTCACTGAAAACTAAATATAAGTGATAAATTGTTTATTTTATTAAGTTACAAATATCTTAAAATAAATACTTTTACATCTATGCCCTTTTAACTATTATTTGTTATATATTTATATTTTAATATATTAAATACAACTAAAACAGTAATGTAATAATATAATAACAAATTTATAACAAAAAAATTGCCGTATAAAATATAACCCTTAGACTTAGAGTATAAAAATTGAACAAGTTAATTGAAGTTTAATTTAAGAAATAACAATAGATTAGAGTCAGCCACTAATAATCTGTCTTTATACTATATATATGGAATAATAATATAATGAAAAATTTATAATGAAATCTATATGCTCTATCAATTTTTATTTTATTTTTTATTTTTGAAAGTGGCTGTTAAAGTATTTTAAATAGCGAGAAGAAAAAAATATTAATATGGTTAAGGAGTGTGAGAGAAGAAAAAATTGGAAATAAATAAGATTTGTAAGGATAAATTTAGAAACAATAAATTAATATATATTTTAGTTATTTTTCATTAAGTGCAAAGTGAAAAAATTTCGCTTTATAAAAAGTGATTTTAGGAGCTCATTCAATGGTTTTATAACTTAAAAAAATCAAACGAAACAACTTAATGACACACATTAAGGGGTCGTTTGTTTTTTTGTCTGAAGACTGAGTAGTCCTGAATTTTATTGAAAACTGAATAGTGACTGAAACCTGAATCTGAGTGACATGTTTGTTTTTTTTTTTCTCACATCTGAATGTACTGTTAACATGTTTATTTTTTAAACATAAAATTGTCTGAAAAGAAGTAATTTTACATCCATACCCATGTTAAACAATTATACATATAATATAGAATAAAAACAATCTAAAAATAATAATTATATATGAACACATATGATCATGATCTTCTTCTTCGATTACAAATGAACTTTATTTCTACTAAGAAAAGAAAAGTTTTTTTTTTTTCTTTCAAAAAATAAAAGAGGCAGCAGGAAAACTCATACAAAACACTCTAAAAAAATAATATATAAATACATCACCCTAATATTATAATAAAGTATTGATATTAAACACCAATATGAGAAGTGATTATGGTTCTTTTTTATTTTTAAAGCTATTTAAAATAAACAATATATTAAAATAAAGATTAATATACAATATATAATTATGATGAAATTGGATATATGTTATATATGGAGGATAGTATCGGAAGAAAAGATTTTGGATTGCATTTAATGCAATTCAGTGATTTACAATTAAGTTAAAAGTCAGGATTTTTTACTTTTTATTTTAAGTTATTTTTTGATATTTTTAAGTTGTTTGACGACTTAAAAAAACAAACAAACAAAACAACTTAATAATTATGATTCAGACCCATTAAGTTTTAAGTGAAAAAAACAAACGACACCTAAGTGCCAATGCCATTAAGTGCTCAGTAGAAAAATCAAATAGGCCCTTACTCTACTACTACTCTTCTTGATTTATTAAAATAATATTAAATTAATTATAAATATTTTTTACAAGACCACAACGGTTCACCTTTTTTATTTGGCAGGCTGCTATGAATTTTTTTCTATTGGTAAACTATCATATTATTTAAAATTAAATATTTTTTAATGGTGAACTTTCAAGACAATTTTCATTAATTAAAATAAAATGTACATAGTTAAAAATTGACTAATTAATAACAAAAATTTCAAAATAACTCTAATTCAACTATTTATTTTAAAATCTAAAATTGACCGACAAAAAATTAAAAAAGCTATAAAATTATATCAGTTGGGGAGAAAAAGATGGTCCTATATAAGGGTCTACTGTTGTGACATTAATTCTCATCTCACTAATTAAATATTTTTAAAGCCTAAGATAGTACCTAATATAGTAATATCTAGCGATGGGTCAAATTGAATGAAGTACGTGTCAAATGGTAAATAGGTCGAACCCAATTTTACTAAACTTAAATCCATCCATTAACTTATTGGGTTTTAAAATGTAAACCCAAACTCATTCGCAAATTTAATGGGTAACCCAAAACTGATCCATTTAACCAGTTATTTTTTTTATTTTTTTTTTCCATTACTTTTTAGTAATTAATAATTTTAATTTTAAAAATAAGAAAAAAAATATAAAAATATTTGAATACTCATAACACAAATATAAACAAACATATTATAATGCAATAGTAATATATTAAATTGTAAATAAATGTAAAACAAATAGATATTGTGTTCAAATAGGTTAGTTCAATAATTCTTAGTTGTTTAGGGTTTATAAAACTTTTTTATAAATGAATTTAGGAAATTTTAAGGTTTTCAAACATTTTTATTAATCAATTTAGGAAAGAAGTAAAAAAAAAAATCAATTTAGGAAAGAAGTAATTACCGGGAATCTACCTAGGGTTTGCCAATTGACACTCAAAAACAATTTTATCAACAATAGACACTCACCTCCCTTGTCGTTAGTGTTGACCATTATATTTAACAGTTGACTTCTTTAAAAAGCTAAAACGATGAAACTACCCCTAACACCTATAATTAAAAAAAAAAAAAGATACTAATTAAAGAAAAAAAACAATTAAATAGAAAAAAAATAAAAAGAGGAGGGTGGATCAGGATCTCCACCAAGGTTTGTCATAGGGATGACAAAATTACCCATGGGTACGGGGCCTGTAGGGACCCGCATTTTTTGGGTGGGGATGAGTTTCAATTTGGTGGGAATAGGGTGGGGATGAGGATAGATAGTAAAATCCATGATGGGTATTGGGCGGGGATGGGTTTTATACTCCACACCTCACCTCGCCCCGCTTAAAATAAACTTAGTTAAACTACATAGTTTCAAAGAAAAGAAATATATATATTTTTAACTAAAAAAGTTGGCAACTCCTCCAAAGAAAAACTTTCCACGCTCTAAGGACCTGAATCCATGAAGGACTCGGTCCATCAGGGACTTGGTTCACCGCAATGACCTGACTCCATGAAGGACCTGGTCCATCAAGGACCCGATCCACCGCAAGGACTTGACTTCATGAAGGACCTGGTCCATCAGGGACCCGGTCCACCACAAGGACCTAACACCATGAGGAACCTGGTCCATCAGGGACCCGATCCACCATGACGACTTGACACCAAGAAAGACCCGGTCCGTCAGGGACCAAGTCTGCCACCGGGACTGGACCAAGTCTGCCACTGGGACCGGATCGAACCGGACCGGACCGGACATCAAGATGGACCCAGTCTATCAGAAACCCAGTCCTCTATGGCGCCAGCTCCCCAAAGGTACCGGGTCGAGATCATTAGGTATATCCTAATACTTTTGGAACTATGGTGGACATGCTAAGACTGAAGAGCCAAGACCGATGTGGGTTTCCACAGCGGTATCAAAAGCAGTTTTAGAGTAGAGGCAACTGCTGCAACTGGCGCCTTTAAGGCCACAGCACTGCGCAAAATGTGAAGACCGCTGTGGCTTTCACAGCGGTTTGACAAAATCCGCTCAAAAATAGGGTTTCTGATCATGTTCCGGAATTGGCTGTTATAAATACATATTTAATTTAGGGTTTTGGCTCTCTCGCTCACCCTTGGACCAGATACTGTTTCATACCACATCACCTCACACAATTCTCTCATCCATCTTACACATAGAAGGTTTGAAGACTAAGAAGAATTCATCATTGAAGACTGGAAGAATCAATGGGTTTTATCTTCTTTGTCTCTTGTCTTAATATTTTCATCATGTGTAACTAATCTCATAACTAGGGAATCAATGTGAACCTCTTGTGAATATTAGTGTATGGATTAATTATTATTTTATCAATCTGATTCATGATTTGTTCATTACGCTTAATTCTTAACCTTCATTAGTTTTAATCATTGTTCACACCATAGACCAAGGGTGGATAATTATTTGGCATTATTTTAGGGTTAATACCATATGAGAATTAGGGTTAGAGTATAAACCAAACCTAATCCTGATTAACGCTCACTTGAACGAATGAACTTTATCTCTAGCATAGGCTAAGCAGAGTATAGAATTTGGTTCTTATTTCTTGTGCTTAACGGGTTTCCGATCATTGTTCACACCATAGACCAAGGGTGAATAGTGGTTGGGAATACGTGACTCATCCTGCGATCATACGGTAATAATCATAATTACGATGAAGAATGAACCCTTGAATTGGTTGAATTCCTTTATAAGTTAATTCCATACATTGAGTGTTCATAATTGAGGATCATTGATGACCTAGTTCCCTCACCTCTTGATCACATTCACATATTCTTGTTAACTGTTTTCTTAGATAATTTAGTTCTAAATCAATCAATCAATCAATCAAAATCTCTTGGATACTTTTACTTGCTTAACTTAAATTAGAATTAGTTTATAATCGGTAAATCATTTTTCCTCGTGGGAACAATCCCTACTTGTCGCTGTACTTATCTCATGATTTGTGCATTTGCGAGTTATGTTTTTATAACACGATTTTACACATCAACAGTGACGTCCTACGACAGTTGGGAGCGTTTCAGACCAATCCAAGCATCCCAAATCGCCACCAAAGTGCCATGTCAGCTTTATTAAAGTGCCTAAAGTAACCTAGGGCATAGGTGGAGCAATCGCGGCCCTCTAAGGTGTGTGCCGACAGTTGACCTGGTCCAAAGCAACGGCGAGGATCCGTTCTTCACATTTCAGCCTAGGGACTAGGGCCCACACCTACCTAGGCTAGAACTACACCAAGAGGCACACCTTGGTGGCATCATCTAAGCTCTCCGACCCCTGCCACCTCAGCGTCTGCTTTGAAGGAACGGTAAGGATGGGGTCAGGGCATTCCCACCTAAACAAACGTCCCTCACCTACCTGTCCAAAGACACACTATAAATACCCCAACTCACAAAGAGTAAAGGGTTGGCTTTTGGAACCTAAAACAACCTCCTGAATCAAGCTCCATAGTGTTCGTTCTACTTGGCTACTACCTCTTCTAAATCAAGCTCCATAGAGTTCCTCTCTTTCCTTTTACGCACCTCTGTTGTAATATTAATAACCTGCTTAAATGCTATGTATAATGTACCCCTTTTGCAATTAATAAAGAGTGTCTCGATTCTCATTAGAATCTTGCCAACCCACGATCCAAAGAACCCCCTCAACCTCATTTATCTCCCCTCAGGATCGATCCTGAACCCCAGTGCCGGTCCCTGGTAACTGGACCAAGAGCCTGTAGGAACCTAGATTTAAGTTGCACAGCGGAAAATAGGTTTTTAAAATTTTTATGCAACTTGTAAACCGTATACAATATATAAGAATATATAAAGAATTATATCATACCCTTGATGCTAACTCCTTCGTTTCTTTAAGCTTTATTCCGATTTGTCACCACCAAATCTTCCTCGTTATGTCCCGCGATCCGGTAACTGCATGTGGACGCGTCACGTTACTCAGGAATTTGAATGGAGGTAGAAGAGACACATGAAAGCAACCCCTTGCCCTATATGGTGAAGTTCGACCACCCTATGTCAAAAGTAGTAAACTTCCACACACCTCTGTCTCTTTTCCTTTTTTATGTTTTGCGTGAATTGTATGGTTCAAAAACAATTAACACTAGTACCTTTATCAATTAATTAATTATCTAGTTATATAAATATATCTCTATATATTTTTCAAACTAGATCATTATCTTTTTCCAAATATATCCATATTTAATCAAAAGATAATTAGTATTTAAGTGTCATAGGTAGAGTAGGATTCTAACTCCCACATAACCCTAGTTGACTTAAACTTGAATACTTGACTTATCAAAGAATAAAATAATCTAATTATTTTATGTCTTAGTCATGATTTGAACCCGCAACCTCCAATTAATAATTAATTAATAATTCATAATTATTAATTCATTAATTAATTAATCTAATTATTTAATTAATTTAATTATTAATATATTAATTAAATAATCTCAATTAATCTCTGAATAAATACGTGTCACTTTCGTAACACAATTAATTGGACAATCCAATTAATTAACCGTGACCCTTGTTACCTTTAATCAATCGTGCTAGCAAGGGGACCTAATGGACCCAGAGTATGTTGAGCTCCAATAATCCTTATAAATAATTAATTAAACTATTTAATTAATATTTCATGATTATTAACTTCGGTGTTATTCCATTAAAAACCCGAAGTTGTACTCTATCAATTGTAGATGTTTTTAGACAAACCAATAACATTTAGTGTCCATCGATATAGCTATTACATATGGTATGATCATCCACAAGTAGTTCATAATTAGAGCTGGGTCATAATGTCCGTTATACCCCTCTAATTATGTCTTTCCATTAAGTACCATTGATTCTCTAATGAACAATAAATCCTACATTCCTTACGGAATTAGGAGAGCGCTCATATTGTTCAAGTCCCAAATCAACCCTTAAGGGAACTATTATCTACTTCTCGCAAGAAGGAGTGGATTCCACTATTGTGTACAGACCTTCCCAACCACAAGCCAAACCGTGATTTCAACATACAAAGTTATTGACTGGGAATGCAACTCCAATCTCACCCATGGTATATCAAAAACCATGATCTAACCTGAAGGAGTCGATAAGACACTCAAGATTAAGATCACCCATATATAGCCATCATTTGTTGATATATATGAATCTTATCTTGTAACGGATCTTGGTAAGAGATTCATATAGATTATGGCCCAGTCCTATATGATCACATCATATAAGGTGCCTCCATTCTCATATTATCATATGAATAGTCTAGGTTAAGACCATCGTATATTACGGAATTGACCGCATCTGTAGATTAACCACAAATAAAGTACCCAACTCTATTTGGTGTCTATGGACTCTTTAGATTGCTCATCTCAAATTGAATACCTCTGTATATGACACTCATATACTTAGTTAAAGATTACATCCTGCAATCTTGGATGTTAAGTACACATGATATAAATGTATGAGACAGGTATATAGGATGAATAAACTACTTCTTTTATTAATGTTTAATTCACATTTACAAATTACAAGCTTTAGGGTAAAAACCCCAATAATCTCCCACTTGCACTAAAGCATGTAAGACATGTCTTGTAAACCTAGACTCTCTAGGTGACCCATAAACACTTTAGCCTGTAAGTTCTTCGTAAATGGATCAGCATGATTATCTTGTGATGCTACCTTGGTCACGGTCATATCTCCTCTCTGCACTATCTTTCTAATGAGATGATATTTCCTCTCTGTATGCTTATCTCTCTTGTGGCTTCTTGGTTCTTTGGAATTAGCCACAGCATCACTGTTATCACAATAAAGTGTGATGGGCTTATCCAAGTCTGGAACAACTTCCAAATCACTCAAGAACTTCCGGAGCCAAATAGACTCTTTAGTAGCTTCACAAGCGGTTACACATTCGGCTTCCATGGTGGAATCAGCAATACAATATTGCTTAACACTCCTCTACACAATGGCTTCACCACCAAAGGTGAATACTGATCTAGACGTAGATTTCCTAGAATCCCTGTCTGACTGAAAAATCAAAATCCGTATATCCTAACGGGATCAAATCCTGTCCAGAAAACACTAGCATATAGTTTCTCGTTCTCCAAAGATACTTGAGAATAGTCTTGACAGCAACCTAATGATCCAATCTTGGGTTGGACTGGTATCTGCTGGCTACTCCTACTACGAAGCAGATGTTCGGTCTCGTGCATAACATAGCATACATAAGACCACCTACTACTAACGCATAGGGAATACGTCTCATATCCTCAACTTCTTGAGGTGTCTTAGGACACTGTTCCTTAGACAAGTGAACTCCATGCCTGGAAGGTAAATTACCTTTCTTGGAGTTCTGCATCAAAAATCGCACAAGAATCTTGTTGATATATGATACTTGAGACAATGCTATGAGTTTGTTCTTACGATTCCTTATAAGTTGGATCCCTATAACATAACTTGCCTTTCCCAAATCTTTTATTTGGAATTGGCTAGCTAACCAGCCCTTTACTTTCTATAATACCCTTACATCATTTCTAATGAGTAGGATATCATCTACGTAAAGAACTAAGAAAACTATCTTCTTGTCAATGATGCGCTTGTAGACATAAGGCTCATCAACATTTTGCTTGAAGCCATAGGTTTTGATCACATCATCAAACCTTATGTTCCGATCATATCATCAAACCTTATGTTCCATGATCTAGATGCTTGCTTAAGTCTATAAATGGACTTTTGCAACTTGCAAACCTTTTGCTTTTGATCTGGAGACATGAATCCCTCTGGTTGTATCATATAGATGCTCTCATCAAGATTGCCATTCAAGAATGTAGTATTGACGTTCATTTGCCAAATTTCATAATCGAAATAGGCAGCAATGGATAATAGAATCCAAATAGACTTAAACATGGCTACTGGAGAAAAGGTCTCTTCATAATCGACCCCCTCTTTCTGGGTATAACTCTTGGCCACTAGCCTTGCCTTGAAGGTCTCTACCTTCTCGTCTACTTCTCTCTTTCTTTTATAGATCCACTTACACCATATAGGTTTTACCCCATCCAGTAAGTCTACAAGTTCCCAGACTGAGTTAGAGTACATGGACTCCATCTCGAGATTCATGGCTTTAAGCCATTCCTCTTTGTCAGGATCTTCCATTGCATTTTTAAATGTCAATGGATCATCCACACTATCTGTAGAGATGACATCTCGTCCCTCACCTATACCCAAATAGTGTTCAGGTTGTCTTACAACCCTCCCACTACGTCTAGGTGATAGTGTATCCTGACTAGGAATCATCTGACTATCAGATGTCAATGGATCAACAACTCTTGTTAACTGAGCACTAGTCGTACTATGCTCCATTTCATTTAATACAATCTTGCTACGAGGTTTATGATCACTAATATAGTTATCCTCAAGAAATGTTGCATTTATCGATACAAATACTTTGTTCTCTTCAGGACTATATAAGTATCCACCTCTGGTCTCATTGGAATAACCTACAAACAAGTAGACCACAGACTTGGGGTCTAGCTTTCCACTTCTGTTATTCAGCACATGTGTTAGACACCCCCATATGCAAAAATGTTGTAAACTAGCTTTACAACCATTCCACAACTCTAAAGGAGTCTTATGAACAGATTTGGATGGGACTACATTCAAAATGTAAGCTGTAGTTTGTAATGCATTTCCCAAAAGGAATTTGGTAATGATGAGAAACTAATCATAGATCTTACCATTTCCATTAGGGTTCTATTTCTCCTCTCCGCGACACCATTCTGTTATGGTGTATCAGGAGCTGTGAGTTGGGACACTATCCCATACTTGACCATAAAGTCTTCAAACTTTTGGTCAAGGTACCCACCTCCACGATCCGATCGTAGAGATTTGATAGTCTTTCCTAACTGGTTCTCAACTTCAGCTCGGAATTCTTTAAACTTTTCAAAAGTTTTCGACTTCCGTTGCATTAGGTAGACATATCCGTATCTCGAGTAGTCATCTATAAAGGTGACATAATACTTATAACCACCCATTGCTTTAACATTCTTCGGTCCACAGACGTCTGAATGTATAAGCTCCAGTGGTTCTTTAGCTCTAAGCCTTTTTCTAGTAAAAGGTATCTTGGTCATTTTACCTTATAAACAGAATTCGTAGACAGGTAAGGTGCCAACCTTTAACTCACTTAAATGTCCGCTTTTCACTATTCTATCTATCTAGTCAAGGTTGATATGGCTAAGTCTTAGATGCCATAGATACGTTTCGTTTTCTGGAGAAATCTTTTGTCGTTTTGTTTTAGGTTTTTCAACTTTAAACAATTCAGCGTTGAGCAGTGTAGTATGTATTAACGGCCTTAAAACATACAAGTTGTTTTCGTTTAATCCTGAACATATATTCCAACCATTCTTTGCAATAATAACAGACTTATTATTAAAAGAAATAGAATATAATTGTTCCAACAACTTTGAAACTGAAATCAAATTTCGAGTAAATCCAAAAATTAAAAATACATTATTCAAAACAATGAAACAACTTCCAAAATGTAGTCTAACTACACCCACTGCTCGGGCTGACACGACAACCTCTGACCCAACACGCATAGAGAAGGCTCCCTCCTCAAGCTGTGTCCAAGAATCAATTCACTACATATAAGAACAAACATGGTTAGTGGCCCTCGAATCAACTATCCAGGGTGAAGAATCATCTTCCACTATACACGATTCAAGAACAAGTAAATCGTATTTACCTTTCACCTTCTTCTTCTTGGCTACCTCCTCTAGATACTGAGGACAATTCCTCTTCTAGTGTCCAACCTTGTTGCAATGGAAACACTTTCCTTTGCCTTGGTAGGTGGAAGTGCCCTTTTTCTTGCCTTGGGCATTCTTGGGCTTGGGCTTACTCTTAGCCTTCCTAGTAGACCTCTTCCTCTTCTTTTTGTTACCAGAGGAAGATGGTTCGGCAACATTTGCCTCACCGGTCTTACTTTTGTTGTCCTTAGTTAAGGGCTCAAAAGTAGTGAGCTCATTGAGCAATTGAGTGAAACTGAATCTAAGCTTGTTCATCCCATAGTTACTTTTAAACTGATTGAAACTCTTTGGAAGAGTTGTCAGTATGATGCTCACTTGACTGGGTTCATCAATGGACCCGCTATTGATCTCTGCCATGTTGAAATAGGACATCATGTTCAGGACATGTTCCCGAACAGATGCGCCCTCTTTCATCCGCGCAAGCATTACGGAACGAACAGCTTCGTGCCGCTTTTGCTCAGAGGGCTGCCCGAACATGTCTTGCAATGACTCCATTATTTCAAATGCAGTACCCATTACTTCGTGCTTAGTGATAAGCATGTCTGTCATATTTGCTAACAGATATGTTCGTGCTTTCTCATCTGATGAGACCCATTTCTCATATGCCTCACGAACAATTTGTGCGGCATTGTCAGTAGGCGTTGGAGGACATTCCTCCGTAAGCACAAACTTTAGGTCCTTGGTGACCAAGATTGCATTTATGTTATGTTTCCATTTAGTGTAGTTATCACCAATGATTTGTAATAGTGCAGATGACATGGCTGAAAAAACATAAATTAAGAATTCATTCAGTCATACATTCAAAACATGTGCGAATGTTCGGCATAAAATTAAACATGATGCATGAAAATGTTTAATGAACAAGAACAATCCTAAGAAAACAATGTTTCTATACCACGACAATCCAACATACCACAAGTAAGTGCCGCCTTAGGGTCGGTCAAATTCTTGCATGTTGGATCAAGACCTTCTCAATCAAATGATATACCAAAATAACTCTTATTCCAATATCATTCAACCATCGTTTATTTAGTCAGGTTTTTAATTAACCGATTTAATTAAAACCTTGTAAGTGTAACCCATCATTTCAGATCTCATGAGCTTAACTCGAGAATTGCCACCTTAGGGTTGGTCAATCCCGAAATCCCCTTAGAAATCCTATCCGTTAGTAAGTCAACCTTGGTATTGATTCTTATGGAAACCCTCATTAGGGAGGATGAAGCAAAGCTGTCACGAGGCCCCACTCGAATCTTACAGTGTTGAACTAATGATGTAGACCGCGGGATATAATGTCATATATCCCTCTCCCACTCACTATTACCTAGTAAGGGTTTTCTATTAATATTAATGCACATAGATTAAACTAGATTAAACAGCTAATTTCAATCTAAGCGTCAAGTGCATTAATCACAAATTATTAGAATCCTATTCCAATAACTAATAAACTAATTTGATTTTTAACTCTTAAAAATCTAGTTCATTAGTGATAATTCTAATATATGTAAACTATTTACTAAGACTAGAATTATTAAAAGTGTATTTATCAAGTTTTAACTATTAAAACTAAACACATTATTAGGTCCAATTATTATTAGGGTCTTAATCGAATTAATCCTAATATATATAAAGGACCCTACTAATCTAAGTAATTAAACTCTTTAATAAAAAGATTAGTGATTAATGAGAATTACCAAGTTTTTACTCCTAAAAACTAATCCCATTAATTTATAGCCAATATGTGAATTACCCATTTTAATCAAATTAAAAATAATAATAATAAACACATAATATAGATGGCTATAATGCATGTATGACATATCAACATATATATATGTGTAGGCACACATAATCTAAATGATATGTATATGCATGGTAATGCTTTAATCATCTAATAATAAAAGCATACATGAGTTGATCGAGTACAATGAGTTATCTAACTTAAAAAAAAAATACATCTAGTTACAAAAGTAATCCAAGGCATTCCATGGTCCTCAAGTAATTCCAATATTTTTTAAGTCCATGGATTCTTCTTATTTTGGGCTTTTAACAAAGTTCAACTTGATTAAACATTTTTTTAAAATTTTTTTTTATTTTCATGTTGTGACTCATCTCATGAATCGAACCTAAAGCCCAAGTGTTACTCTAACACTTATTGGAGGCCCAAGGCATAGAAATATAAAAAATAAAATCCAGCCCAAAATCCTTTTCGAATTCAAAAACCCTAGCTTCGTAAATCCACAGCCCTAACGCATAAGTGCGCAGCGGCCTTGCGTGACACTCACGTGCTGCTGCCACCCCTTGCGCAAAACAGCCAAACTGTGCACGAAGGGACCAGCCAGTAGAGATGCACATTTTTCCCCGGGGCCCTAATTCCCCGCGTCCCCGTCCCCGTCCCCATCCCCATTTGGGGATTTTTTTTTTTTGAGAAAAATAGGGAAATATGGGGGGGGGGGGGGGGGGGGGGGGGGGGGTGTGGGATGGGATGGGGGAAGGGTATGGGAAGTGGGGATGGGGATGGGGGGACCTATATCCATCCCCATTCCAGGGACCTATATCCATCCCTATTCCCCAAACGTGCATCTCTACCAGCCAGTCTGCGCAACACCCATGCGCTGCCAGCAGCCTGACTGTTGTGCATACGTGCAACACTTGCACTCTGCAACACGCGTGACACATGCAAACATGCGTAACACACACTTGTGCATACTTGCACACTGCAAAATGCTGCGTGACACACTGAATTATGTTAGCATGACAATCATGCATGTGTGTCTTGTGTACACAGTGCTGTTTTGTGTGTCCAACACAAACTCTCGACTTCTTCGTCTTCTTGGACTGATTTCTTCGTACATATTTTACAATAAAATACATAACAGAAAATTTACAGCAAAAAAAAATACAGCAGAAAATTAAATTAAAATATTAAAATTACATCCCAGAATTAATATTACATTAGAAAAATATTACAACCTTTAAAACGAATCCTAAACCCATTGTACCATACAATTAACGATCAACTATGTTTATAAAAAAAATATAAACATCATACAATCTTTAGAAAGTGCCTACACATACCATACATGCAAATCAAAGAATAAAACTATGGAAAAAGAAACTTTTATTCTTATATATTGTATAATTGGCTTTGATACCAATTGTAGGAACCTGGATTTACGTTGTGCAGCGGAAATAGGTTTTAAAATTTTTATGCAACTTGTAAACCGTATACAATATATAAGAATATATAAAGAAATCACCGTCAACAACTATTATAACCAAACAAATTCTTGCAACATTAGTTTATACCATGGCTGTGGAATAAGAGTTTAGTGTTGGTGGAAATATTCTGGACACAAGACGTTGCCTTTTGAGTCGGCAATTAATTCAGATGCAAGCTTATGTTGATGATTAGACCAAGGCGCAAAACAGACAACAAGAAATCGATCAATAAGCACCCTACGATTTCTTCGATGATGACCATACCCCTACCATTGGAACGGATGACAACTATTAGTTACGGTCCCACCTCACATCACAAAACTAGAAATAAAAGGTAAAAGAACTACGTAGCATTTGATTCCTCTAAACCCCAAGAGGATATGTAGGCAATTTAGTTGTGGTAAAAATTAAGTGTAAGGCCAATTATATATATTTTTAGTTTAATTTTAATTTCTATTTTTAGTTTCTCATATATTTATTTTATTTTATTTTCGGGTTACCCAATAAATTGCATTTACATCATTACATGTCTAATAATTTTATTTTCATTAGGAGAAAAAAAAAATTAGAACAGAACCAGATGGAATCGTCAGAATCGAGGAACCGAAATTGGAACCAAACCGAACCGAACCAATTCCATCTCTACTAGAGATTAATATAGCTATTCAGCCTTCAAAGGGTTAATTGCACAAACATACCCTCTATTTATCTAATAAAACAAATTTTCAAACAAATGCCCTATTCAAACACAAACATCCCAATTAGAATGTGCTTGGGGTATGGAAAGTCAATAGTGCCCTTGGGTAAAGGAAGAGGTTATTTTGGTGGGTAAATTTCACAAACAACCCTGAATTTATGTGTAATTCTATAAATATCCATTTTTTTTCCTAATAATTACATAAATATACCCTACGTCATTTGACTTTTGTTAACTTTAACCTTTAACCACATTTGTATCCCGAAATAACTAAACTACCCTTGAAAACTTATTTATCTTTTCTTTTATTATTTAAAAATATTAAAAAATATTTACTTAAAATATTGACAAAATCAATACAATTTTTTTTTGTTGCTTTTATTTTCTTTTTCTTTTTCTTTCTATCTTTTTTTTATTTTTTTATTTTACATTTTCCATGTCCCCAAACACCAAATTTTCAGATTTCAAAAACCAACTTTATCACCAAAACATTCAATTTCATACGCATCAACCTATAAACAATTTCATTTCATCAACACAATCAAAACCCACCAACAATTACATTTAATCAACAGAATCAAAACCCACAAAACTCACTAAACACAATCAAATCCCACTAAACATGGCCATTTTTCCAGTTTTGTGGGTTCTGATTGTGTTAAAAAAAAAATGATAGAAAGAAAGTAAAAAAAAAATTGTACCCATTTTTTCAATTTTCCAGTAAATATTTTTTAATATATTTAAATAATGAAAGAAAAGATAAATAAGTTTTCAAGGGTATTTTAGTCATTTCGGGATACAAATGTGGTTAAAGGTTAAAGTTAATAAAAGTCAACCGACGATAGGGTATATTTATGTAATTATTAGAAAAAAAATGAATATTTATACAATTACACCGAAATTCAGGGTTGTTTGTGAAATTTACCCACCAAAATAACCTTTCCCTTTTACCCAAGGGCACTATTGACTTTCCATACCCTAAGCACATTCCAATTGGGATGTTTGTGTTTGAATAGGGTATTTGTTTAAAAATTTGCTTTATTAGATAAATAGAGGGTATGTTTATGCAATTAACCCCCGTTCAAAAAGTGTAGGAAGACTAAACCATGATAATTTGTTCATTGAGTGTGACACCAGAAAAAGTAGTTAGACATGTTTGAATACAACCGGGTCTTCTACTTGTACTGTATCTATCTAGCTTGCAGATTAATTGGAGAATCGATTGGGACTTGGAAGAGAGTGGTTGGTTTGCTGGTTGACTTGCTAGCTATCATTTTTAATGGCTATTGATTTTTGATGTTGATGTTTTGCAGCAATGTGTACACACTACACACACAGAGAGAATTGCGAGAGTCTTGAACAACAAAGTCTGAGCTCTTTCTACTTTTCTAGTACAAGTAGTGCTCATTAACATAGTCATCATTCATCAAAAAGCACCAATTCATTGACTTCACTGTCCTATACAGTGACTGAGTTACACCAATCACATTTAAAGTCTTCCTAATTGACTATGTAGTACGGATACTGGATACGTATACAGTATGATATGTGGATATAAAAAATCTCCAAAAACTAAGATACCGATAAGACAGGATACGTCAATTAAAATAATAATAATAATATATATATTAAATAATAATATATGAAAACATATTTAATAATTCATTCAAAATCAAAACATATTCAAAATCCAAATAAAACATGTCACATAAGTTGTAACATATTACAAAATCCAAATAAAAACATACGTCACATAAATTACAACATATTGCAAAATCCAAATAATACATAAAATAAAAAATAAAATAAAAAACTTATAAAACATATTCTAAATTCCTAATTAACTTCATTATCATCATTCACATTGTTAAAGGATCTAAATAATCCGGTCTCTAACTCTGGTTCATCAAGAGTAAGGTTTGCAATCTTAAGTATCCTAGCATTCTCCATGTCCATGGAATCAAAACCATATCTTCCAACATCCGACAATTGAAACACACCTTCATTGTAAAGATTTGGTAAGGATACAAGGAGGATACGTCGACGTATACGTCGACGTATCCTCCCTGTAGTCAACAGATACACCATTTGGCGTATTAGATACATATCCTGTAGTATCCGGGGAGTATCCAAACCGGATATGAGTTACCTCCACCAAATGGAGTATTTGTGATTCCTAGCTAATTGATCAACCATTTGGAACTTATAGATTACTAGTTTTGACACTTTATTCGGCAAACCCTATATCATGGACCATGCTCTCAATTCCCACATCCTAATCGCATATTAATTGAGATGGGTTAATTTTTTTTAAAATAAGGTTGTTGGGGATCGGAATCAACCCCACCCCAACATTTTATTAAAGAAAAAAGAAAGAGAACGAAAGAGAAAATAAAATAGGTCAACATAACCTAAAAGAAGGTCTGTTACAAAAATCATTGAAAATAAAGGAATTGCAAAAATTCGGAGCGGTCCACCATTATGTAGGAGAGACGATACTGGGGCTCCTGGATGCTAAACTATCTGCAACTTGGTTACCTTCTCGATAAATATGAGTGACAGCAAAGTCCATTTTAGAGATTAAGCTCAAACACCTATCCCAAGTGGTGTGCCAACGCTAAGAAACCTTACGAGACCTAGAACGAATGATATCCATTACAAAAGTCAAATCGCTCTCCAACCATAACCGATGCCAGCCAAAAGTCCAAGTATAATCAATAGCATGGACAGCATCGGCCAATTCAGCCTCAAAAACAAAGCAGACACCAAGAGGAATAGTAAAGCAACCTTTAACGAAACCCCTACATGGGCGAAAAACCCCTGCACAACCAACAAAATAGGACTACCAAAAGCAACCTTGTCCGTGTTAACCTTAAGACAGCCTGGCGGGGGAGGGCGCCAATTAATCTCTAAAATGCGATGAGCCTTGGAAGGACGACCAGAGACATGAAGCCGTTGAAGAGTTTGAAGTTCATCCACTGAATTCTTCATAGTGCCAGGCTGAAGGGAGTTTGCCTCGCAAATGGAACGCCAAATCAAGGAAAGAGCATCGATAAACACAAGCTTGCCACCCTCAATGGTAGCTTGATTCCAGAGGAACCATACCACCCAGAAAACCGTGATGATAGAAGCCCGCCAGAGAGCTTTCAATTGAATGCTAAAGACAAGATTGGTTAATGTTAAGTATAATCGTTGGATTACATAAATTAGCTACAAACTCATATCAAATCAAGTCATGTTCTATGTAGCAATCTTGTGTTAACCGATTCAGTGAAAAAAGGTGGTTTCACTAAAGTTCCAATTTTTTATTTTTTATTTTTTTGTGAAATGTCTTTTTATTTTTTTTAAACATCTTTGCTATATTAGTAATTTTAGTTCCATTTTTCCAAAATACATCACTTCAATCAATATGACAGTCAACGGTTAATCAAACTTGACGAAACTAGGACTATTTTGGTCTTTTGCAAAATAACACATGGCAATTAAATTTAAGAATAAAAATAATGATAAAAAAGAAATCAATGGATACTGTTGGATCGATCCAGATCCAACGGTGGAGAAGCATTAGTTTAAATATTTTAAATGTTTTTTATGATCCATTATTTACTTTTTTATTTTTTATTTATTTTAAATGTTTTAAATATTTTTTATGATCCATTAGTTTTTTTTTTTTTTTTTTTTTCTGTTTTAAAAATTATTATATTTTCTGTTTATGGAAAATAAAAATTTGTTATTAATTTAATTTTATAAACCATTTTAATATTATTTATTTTTGAAACTCAATAAATCATGTTAATGTTAAAATCTTAGAAAGCATTTGATTTTTTAATATATATTTTTTTAAAGTAACGGTATAATAACAAAACATTTTAAAGGTAAAATTGATATTTTAAGCTCGTATTATATATTAATAAGGGCAAAGTGGTACATTTATATATAAAGTCACAGTTGACCATTAGTTTTTTTTGGTTAAAATGACTAAAATGATGTATTTTAGAAAAACTAAAGACTAAAGTTATTGATGTGACAAATACGTTTCAAGAGGTGACATTTCATCAAACGTAGGGACTTTAATAAAATTTTCCCAAGTGGAAAAGATCATATTAACATATACAAAAGTCTTTGGTTTTCTTGGCTAGTATGTTGAACTTTTGTGAATTGATCATCTTTTATCCACAGAGCTTTTAGAGAGCGGAGGTTTTGACAAGAAACTCTATGTTATTTAGTACTCAATTAACGGTTTTTGTCAAACCGATATAGATTTATTTTATAATAAGATATCGGTTTTTGGGCAAATCGATATTGGATAAGTAAAATTTTAAATTTAATAAATTTACTTTTAAATCATTTATTTTTAAGAAATTCAAAAAAATAATTTTTTTAAAAATGTTTATTTATTTTGCACCCTCTTGTTTCATATTAAGAGACAAGTTAATAATTCAATTACCCATATAAATTAGTAATTAGAGTCTTACATTTGTTCATTAAATTGCAATATCCATGTAGAGAAATATCTCCCATGTAGTGAGAGTTGTATTCCAAATCATGCTTATTACAATTGATGTCACTAGTTTCCTATAGAGTATAGACCCATAACTCGACTATATATGTTTTTAAAAATATAATTTTATTAAAAGTTTCAATAATTATTTTTTAATATATGTCTGTCGTAAAAATTAGAATTTTGATTAGTTGAATAAATTTAAATTTATCTAACAAGTTTTTATTTTTTTTTAATTTTTTTTATTTCTAACAACTCATATAGGTTATATATAAATATTGTGCAATTGTTAACAAATAAAATCTTGTAGTCAAGTGGTAAAGGCTTACAACTTTTGACTTGAGGTTTCATGTTCAATTCCTCATAATAACAATTTTCATTAGTATCAGAAGTGAGCCGGACCGGCGGTGACGGTGGTGTGGTGTGGCTGTGGCGGCCGGATGGCGGGATTAATTTTTGTAATACATCAATTATACGTCATCGGTTTTATATATAACCGATGTGTTTTTAAAATCATTTACATCTGTAAGGATTCCCTTTAGTTGATTGGCTTATTTCGTGGGCAAACCACGTGTTGGGGTTTGGTTGTAAGGGTAGTCTAGGTGATTAGTTGAAGATCAAAGACCCTTTCCAAGACCTCAAGAGGACAAGCACCAAAGGTATATCTAGTGCTTACTTTGCCTTGAAGAGATATAGTTGCACACACACACAACATGCATAACTCTTATTCTTGAATGTTGTGTTTATATTTTGTGTGCATTGTGCTTTATTGATTATTCAATATCTCTTCAAGCATTTAATTGATTGCATCTTGTTCTTGAAATGCCATGACATGATAGGCATTATGATACATTCAATACCCACACGTGCACTTCATGTATGTTAGCTTTAAGTGTGGTATAATTCGTTTCCCGAAGGATGTTCGGAAACGTCCGTGCTTGCATGATGGTGTGCATGTCTTAGCACGATGGTTAACCACTTGAGAATGTCTCATTCTTCTCTTGGATAAGTGGTAGTTTTGGTTTGGTTGTTTGGAGTAGAGTGTCTAGTTTCAAAGATTGGATTTCAATGTTTAAATGATTTTCAAAACTGACCTATGTATGGTCTTATGGCCATAACGTTTTACACAAAGCTTCAAAATGAGTTTTGAAAATTTCTGTACAAACTAGACACCCATACCTTTCCAACGGTATATTATTCATAATATTTCATTACTGTTTGAATTGATTTTAAAATCTCCAAAGTTACAACCAAAACAGGGCAACTCTGTTATTGTCCGTTTCTGACCTTTGATCACTCAATTGACCATAACGTTTTCTACAGACATCAAAATGTCATTCTGTAAAAACGAGTAGAAAATAAACATCCATATCTTTCCAACGATATATCATATGAAAGGTTTCGATGTCTTTTGGTCATGTTTCGAAGCGCTCGAATATTAAGTCGCTGCACTGACGCGAGTACCGCGAAAATGCCCATATTTTTTCCATTTCTTCCAAAACGACATAGTTTCACTTGGACATTATAAATACATATCTTTCTCATCATTTTAAGGGTAGAGCCATAAAATCAAACCCTAGAGAGAGAGGCTCCTTATTCTTGAGAGAGAAAGAGAGACTTGAGAGAAAAAGTTTAAAGATTACATCTTTATCTCTCTAAACCCATTCCCACATGCACAAATCATCATCTAGGCATCATCTAGGTTCATCTAGCATATGCTAATGCATGGGTCTTCTTCAACACACATGGTATAATTTGTTGAACACTTTTATCTTACATAATTAGTGTTTCTACTTATCAATTTTATCTCATTTATTACTTGTATGTGTTTAGATTAATTTCTACATACATGATTGAGATTATGTGTTGATTGGGTTATTTATGTTAGCTAGGTTTTCATGCCTATTTTATATCTAGCTAATTAATCTCATTATATGATTGAGATTATTTTTGATAGCTTAATTGATTAGGTCATTATTGCCTAAAAGCTATGCCATAAACATTCTTGTGTGATTTATTTATAACTAGGTTGATAGATTGTTTTTTAATCAACTAGTTAATCTTTTGAATGTTTGTGGGTTTTTTGTGATAGCTTTGTATCTAGGATTGGTTATCATTTACTTAGCTAAAGTTGTATGCCATGACATATAGCTATTTTCATATCTAAGATTGATTTTATTGTCATCATATAATCCTAGGTAAGCATCTAGAGTACCCTAGCTCTATATTGCATTTTTGGATATCATTGCATATTCACTTAGGGTGTTGATCTCTTTGGAGAAGTAAGTCTTGTGTGATAGACCGGGATTAGGTCGTACACCGGGATTAGGTGGTCACATGAGCAAATTGGACTAGGTCCACTTTTACAGGCCTGCGGGTAGCGGTAGCGGGATATTGGCCGGGATTAGGCCGTCAAACCTGGATTAGGTTGTATACGCTATCACAATTAGTGGATTCGAGGTTCGAATGTGGCGCACTTACCAGCCCGTGGTTTTTCCCGTGAGGGTTTCCACGTAAAAATCAAGTGTCGTTTATATTTCCGCACCATATTACACTTGATTATTATATTGTCTAGTTTGGGGCATTTTCGTAAATTTGACCTAAACGCGAAAATTGGGTAATAACGATTAAAATCTATTCATCCCCCCTCTAAATAGTTTTATACACACCGTTAATTTGTTTCAACATCGGTTAAAAACCGATGTCGTTGCATGCAGGGGCGAATTCATGATTTTCTATCCAGCGGGGTTGAACTAAATGGCAGCCTAGTTGGGAAAGCGTCAAACTGAACTAATTATTTATGAACACATGACATTCATATGGTTAGATAAACAAATAGAAACAATTTAAAGGGTAAATTTGTGATTTTAGAGAAAGTTAAATGTAATAAGGGTAAGATAAGGGCGAAAATGTAATTTCAGAGAAAGATAATAGGAAAAATAATAAAGCGTTGAGCATGGATTGAACACTCAACCTTCAGTTCTTCAGCCTAACACTCTCCCAACTAAGCTATCCCTGCTTGTTGATTACAATTTGATTGTGTATTATATATATAATAAAAACTTTTTTTTTATTTTAAAAAAAATGGTAGATGGGGCTGCAGCACCGTGCAGCCCCCACAATCACTCGCCCCTGGTTGCATGTAATTTTTCTATATCACTCAAATAGACATCGGTTACAAAATTTTGAAAAATCGATGTCTTGCATGTAAAATAACCGATGTCTTTTAACATTTTTATAGTAGTGTTTAAAAACCTCAAAAAGAACTTTTAGAAATAGCTCAAATAAACGTAAAAGAGTTCTAACATGTGGGGAAGAAGGTTAATAATGGAATGAATAAGATCTTAGCAACTATGTTTGCTGGGGAAAAGTGGTAACGCGGAAGCACATGTCTAATGTTCACCATAACATAAATAACGTATACTAACAGAAAAATAAGATGAGAGAATTCAATCACACAACACAAAATTTTACGTGGAAAATCCAAAACAGAGAAAAACCATAGTCGTCATGACAATAATAGAAAAATATTACTATGTAGAAAATTATTACAACTACACAATTTCAATATTCTTTCTCTAAGCCCAAACCCCAATTACAACCGAGCCTAGGCTCACAACCAAGCTTACATCTTAGCTCTCAACTCACAACGCTCTCTCCAGGTCCCTCCTGAGTGCATCCTCATATATTCCATTGATCTTCTCACGGGTCTCCCCTAGATATCCCTTGGGTCTCTCGCCCTCGGATCTCCCATTCTCTACGGGGTCTCACTCTTCGGATTCACCCACTATTTGATGTTCCCAGGTGTCTTTTTGGTTTCTCCCAGGTGTTATCAACCAAATAATAAACCTCACTATTTATGAGATCACTATTCTTGGTCTCTAAGAAATTAGACTCCCATAAGTAGTTAGAAACCACCTAATAAGTATTTCCTAAACAAGTAATCCCGAAACAAAACCTTCCCCAACAAGAAAACCAAATCCCCACATGTTTTTCCATATCTTCCAGGAGTTCCACACGCCAAATCGGGCCCCAAAACATGTCTCACGCGCCTCAACACCTCCGGCACGCAGTAACTTGCAAGTGTTAAGCAGCAATCTTTCGACGACATGTACGGGAGCATCCGGTGCCGTTTTCACCATTGAATTCATCTCAAACTCTTCTTTCCAATGCCACCTAAATCTTATTCATCCAAATCTGTTTGGACCAGTTTCACATAAGTTGAATATTTTTGGTCACTTGGGAATACAAGCCAATACCTAACAATGCTTTCAACCGGGGAAGTCTATTCTCATGTAGGGATGGTAAAATTATCCATGGATACTGATATCCGTAAGATTTCACTCCATTTAAAATAGGGATAGATATTATTATTTTTTGGACGGAGCAGGGATGGATTGTTAGGATTATGCTCAATAGCAAGAGTGTAATGTTGTAATTAACAATCTTTTTCATATTAATAAAGTGATTTCTGGTTTAACAAATCGTATAGCATTTATAGTTGTCAAAGTAAATAATCATAAGGTCTAAAGACTATGGGAAAAGAAGAATTGTTCGTACATCTGGATATGTATGTGGTAGACACAATTCTTTAGTTAGTCTTGAATATTGTTCACAACTTAAGTTAAAGGTTGGGCACCTTTATCTTGTTAAAGTTGTAGAATTCTTTTGCTAGCATTTGAGTGGGATCAAATGAGATATGATGAGTCTAAAATCATCGGAGTGTCTTCGAGCAAAAGGATCTAGTGCACTGGGTGCATTGAACTGGATCACAATGAAAGCTTTATCTAAAACCGTCAATAGATAATAGTTTTTTCATTATCAGGACAATCGGAGAGTCTATCTTAATCCTGAGATAAATGATGGACTTATGGTTGCAAGTGATATCATTTGAGTTATCAATGAGTACGATTATATCGCATAGTCTATCCTCGATAATTTGGTGATATTCATTTGTTAATCGATAGAGGACTTCATTTATAGATATGGACATCGTGGCTCCATTTAATTAAATGAGAGTATAATATCATCATATGGATGTTTTGAGGTAATTGGATATTAAATCTCAACGTTGAGTTTTCAATAGTGTCTATTGAAAACATGGCTTCTGGACAAGTCAAAATATCCAAGTTCAAAACGTGGTCATATGAGTAAATATGGTAACTTGGAGAGTTATAGGCGGTCTATGAACTCTTGGCGATTACTGATATTAATCACGAGGATACACTATCTCCAATATGATTGTCTAGGGTATGAATGAGGAGCATCTTCCTTTTCTATCTTTATTTAAGAGTTCAGTTTTAGCTCTTTAGTGGAATGAGTTAAAATTAATGGATCGGACCTAAGTGAATCATTTGTTGATTGTGATTAGGTTATGTCTATTGAAGCTTAAATTTAGATGGCCCGCCAAGATCCCCAATCCACACGGACTTGCATGGATCACTTGATATATTCTACCGGACCAATTTAAGGGTCCATCTAGAATTGCATTTAATATATTAAGAATATAATTTGCACATTATTTAAGTAATGGGCTGCTCAATTATATTAATATATTAATGAAAGACATGTGGGCTTGTTTCTTTTAGTAAGAATGGGTCTGGTTCACATGTGGGCTTTTTATTTAAAGTCCAATGGATTAAATGAAATAGGAAAATAATATTAGGCCCATCTTATATAAGTGGGGCGGCTAGGTTAAGGTTTTACCTAAAAATATTATTTTGTTTCATTTGTTTTAATTAAATAAGAATTAATTGATTTATTGATTAATTGTTTAATTAAAGAAACAAATCTTTCCTAAAAGTAAAAGACTTGTTTGATAAGTAAATAAATAAATTAGTATTATTTATTTAATCAAATAAGGAGTCTTTTTTATTTAGTCAAATAAAAGAATAAAAATAAAAGAGTTGGATTAGGGTTTGAAGTCTATAAAGTTTAAAAGAATTAGGGTTGAATTTTAGTCACCCTATATAAGTGACATGATGAAATTCGGCCAACCCTAATCATATACTACATAGAATTCGGCAACCCTAAAGGAAAAAGAAGAAAAATTCGGCCAACCTATATATATGTTCTTATAGGGTTCGGCCACATCAATTAATTGGTGCTTGAGTTTTTATATTCTTCTTCTTCTTCTTAATTCTAAGAGAGTTTTTATTCTAGAGAGACAAAAAGGAGTGAAAAATTATTCTTTGATAGTATACAATTGCTTAAACATCAATAAGCTTGTGTATACGATATCGATCTAGGTTCACGCGAGTTTCGATCATAAGATTGAGAACTCAAAAGTGACCGGAATAATTTTGACATTCTTTTGATTGTTTTGTGACTAACAAAGAATAGAAAGTATTTGTTTGGTCCATTCACAGGTTTGCAATTCAAAGGAAAGGGAGACCACGCTCCTAGGTGATCCACGTTCGTGCTCGGATTGAAGGTCTTGCGGATTACCATCGACGTAAGTCAATCGGATCACGCGACAAGAGGTAATTTACTTTTGTTGATATATATGCATGTTTATTGATTAAAAGGGTTTAAGGTTCATAAAGGAAAAATTTTAAAAGTCACTAAATCGTTCTTAGTATCGCTTCCGCTGCGTGTAACACTTTTATTTGTTATTTTTCCCTACAATGATATCATCCTAATGTCTATTTTATTTTCGGAGATAGGGATGGATATCCACCATCCAGATCCATTATAGATTTTAATATTTTAAAAATATAAAATATTATTATGTAATTATGACTTCTAATTATGTAAGTTGTTAATATTTTTTTTTATTTGAACTTTATTGAATGTATTTATTTTTCCCTTTAAATATGATAAAATGTACTATTACACGTGTTAATTACATTTTTCTTTTGTAAACTATCAAAATTTAGATTTTTTTTCATTGGATACGGATATCTCTGCCTCAATTTAAGGATTATCCAAATCCGCCTCACTCACTTTGAAATGGGGATGGAGATACATATCTCAAACGGATATGGGGATGGATATTTGGGTATCCATCCCTGGTCCGATCCATTGCCATCCCTATTCTCATGGCATGATGGCTTCTCAATTAAGGGTTGTATTAGATGTGTTGAACAATGGTACTGATTTTGGGTTTTTTGGGAATGCTTACTTTGATTCCTAGGGTTAAAATTCCTAACAGTCGGTGAGTTCTTACCTATGAGCCTTTATAATGTCATTTACAAATTAGTGGCTAATAGAACTGAAGGTAATTTTAGATGAGATTATTTATCCCAATCAAATTGCTTTTGTTCCTTTTGAGTGTTAGTAAAAAGTAGAAAGTTGGTTTGAAAAAGAAAACCAGTCCTTTTAAATATTATGTTTATAAAAGTGCAGGCATCCCTTAATTTGATTGAAATTTTCTAATGCACAATGAATAATATACATATATATTTTTTCTTCAGTATAATTAATAAACCAAAAAAGTTACTTCTATTTTTAATTTGGGGCCAAAATTAAATAGCACTTTTTGGGGGAGGGCTTGTGCAAATAGCACCACTTTAATAAGTCATGTTTAAATAGCACCAAAGTAAGTGATGAGACCAAAATACCCCCACTTGTTCTTTTCCTTTTTATTTTTTTTTCTCGAAAATTCGAGACTTTTTTATGCGTTTCGAGACTTATTCATGCGTTTCGAGACTTATTCATGCGTTTTCGAGACTTAATTCAAGTTTGTTCGGAACTTATTCTGTTCGACCTCCATTAATGGCGACAGTGACGATCCGACGACGGCGCCGGTTGACTCTGGAAATAGTTGGATCTGGAAGATTGAACGATGCCGAGTTCGTTGGTGCCATCGGTTTCATCAGATTCGCGACGGATCATCATAATCGGACAATGAAGATTCGCGACGATTTGGGTTTTGCTTCGTTTCTCTCTCTACACAACTCGAAAATGAAAACGAACACTTCGGTTACAATTATTGGCACTCGACGAACGTTTTCCCGGTGGTTTTGCCGATCAACTCGCCGGTCGACGGTGGCACCTCCATTGAAGCTCCATCAATGGAGGTTTTGGAAAAAGGAAGAAGAAGGTGAGGACACACAAGAGAAAAGAAAGAAGCTGGGGGGTATTTTTGTCCAAATTTCATTTTTGGTGCTATTAAAACAAGAGTTATTAAAGTTTGATATTTGTACAATTCAAAATTAAAAAAGTGCTATGTACTCCTATTTCCTCTTTTTAATTTTTAGAATCTAACACTGATCGGTTCACGAATGTGAAGGGATAATTCACAACTTGCATAACTACTTGAGTTGTGACTTATGAGTAGATGTGATGATGTGCACAAAAAAAAAAAAAAAAAAAAAAAAAAAGGGTGCACTAACATACTTTTAATTTATTAAATCTAGTAAGATTTGATAAAAAAGTCCTAATTAAACGCAAACATCCCGCTACCATAAAATCAATTTGTTAACTTTAACGTTTGATTAACCTTGACAATTGGAAAACCAAATATACCCTTATATTATCTCAAACAATATAAATTATATTTTTAATTAAAATGAAAAATCAATTTTTTTTATAAAAATAAAAATAAATAATCTACATGTAGTGGAGCTCCAGCACCGAAGGAAATAAGAGATCTTGACAATCTCCTATTTATTGGAAGAGATCGGCGCCAATCTTGAAGATGACTTCCTGCAATTCGCAGAGGATGCTCCTCCTCGAATTGAGGATGTTTTCGTAGACGGCCGATATATTTTTTTGTTTTTAATTAAAAAATATTTTATGTTTGGGATGGCGTGGTAGGGGTATATGTGGTTTTTCATTGGTCAAGTTAATCAATCCGTTAACTTTAACAGTTAGATTCAATTAAGTAAGGGTAGGTTAGTGCTATTAACCAAAAAAAAAAAAAAAAAAAAAAAAAAGACTTAAAAAACAAGAGACAAATAACTTGATCACCCTATCAGAGGGAGGATGTTACAAGATTTTTACTCTTTCTAGTCAAAAAAACAAATTATAATAATCATTAAGATCATTTTTTTTTTCAATGCTAATCTTTGATTAAGTATATGAATATCCCATTTGGCATTATATATATATATTTTAAATCTTGCCGAATATTTTAGGATGACGCTAGGAGCCTAGGACTTATTTCCTCCTTTTTGTTAGTGTCCTTCCTCTTGTGCTTAATATATTATTTATCAAACTTGATTAATAATTAATTGCTCTTTCTAAGCTCTTTCTAATCTTCAACAAAATAAATAGTTTAATATTGTATTATACAGCTAGCTAGACGTCAATAATTCCTTTCTGCCTTTGTTGACACTTAAGTAATTTCTTGTAAAGATGATAATGCAATGTTGCCTAAAGTTTTAGACAATCTCTCTTCACAGAGATTACGTTTTTGGAGTGACACCATCAAATCTACGCTACCATGCGCAAAAAGTTGTTTCTCCATCTGTCGCCTCTGTTTCTTATTTTATTTCTTTTTTCTTTTTTTCTTTTTTGTCAATTTAAGTTTATTGGAATTGAACCGATAAACGCGAACCGTGACATGCCAATATTCACACATAACAAATAATGTCTACTAACAGAAAAAATAAAGAGAAAATAAACCGATCACCTGAATACAATATATATGTGGAAACCCAAAACTAGAGAAAAAACCACGGACCGTCAGGACGATAGAAAAAGTCCATATATATGTAACAAATTTGTAGAAACACATATTCAAGGATTCTCACTCTCACAACCCGAACCCCAAACAAATCAAGCCCCAAAGTCACAATCGAGCTAAATCCAGGGGCAAAACCTTTTTATTTTTATTTATTTTTATGGGTGGGTTGTAGACAATTTCATATAGATAAAAAATTTATACTATATAATAAAAAAAAAAATAATTTTGATAGCGAATCTCAACGGTACAAGATAATTATTATTAGTTTAAATAAAAACAGTATACCTAATATGAGGATATAATGAGTCTGCCTCAAATACAATTCTAACTAAGAAAACACCAAGAAAATAAAAAAGAAATAATGCAATATAAATACAATAAGATTGCTACTTAATTTGGACTTCTAAGGCTTCAAATAAGCAAAAACATCTATTACCGAATCCGAATCATTGTGAAAACAAGTTCTCTTTCAATATAAAGAATCATACAATCTCAAGAAACTCTTCATCCATCTTGTTGTGCCAAGTTGTTTTGACAAGTTCATAGCTGAAAATAAAATTAATTTTACAACATAACTTTAAAATAAACTTACAGTTTTCTCATACCGACGTCTGTATACTTCTACAAATCCAAAAGTTATGAAAACTCATAAAATTAAAAATTCTTGGAGACTTGGAGATTAAGGGTCAGTTTGGTTGCTTTTGAAAGTTAAAATAATATTATAATTTTTGACGTTAAAATAATGTTTGGTAAAACTTCCAAAAGTGATTAATTGATCATCTGGTAGTTTTGACAGTGATTTGAAAAATAGGTGGGGGGGTTACTTTTTAAA